>JASCZW010004189.1:0-344621 GCA_034211315.2 Aedes japonicus | reverse complement strand
GGAGAAATGACGACCAAATTTTTTTTTTCAATTTCGCCAAAAGGGGACCTTTGGCATAATTTCCGATGAAAAACTGGTCGTAGAGGATGAAACTAGGTGCCGTATTGTCAAAAGGTGGGACTATAGGCAAAATTGAAAAAAAAAAATTTTTCGCCATATTCTCACAAGGGGGGACCAAAGGGAAAAATGACGACCAAATTTTCACCGTATTCTCCCAAGGGGGGACCAAAGGGAGAAATGACGACCAAATTTTTTTTTTCAATTTCGCCAAAGGGGGACCTTTGGCATAATTTCCGATGAAAAACTGGTCGTAGAGGATGAAACTAGGTGCCGTATTGTCAAAAGGGGGACAATAGGCAAAATTTGAAAAAAAAAATTTTTTCGCCATATTCTGCAAAGGGGAGAAATGACGACCAAATTTTTTTTTTCAATTTCGCCAAAGGGGGACCTTTGGCATAATTTCCGATGAAAAACTGGTCGTAGAGGATGAAACTAGGTGCCGTATTGTCAAAAGGGGGACTATAGGCAAAATTTGAAAAAAAAAATTTTTTCGCCATATTCTGCAAAGGGGGGACCAAGGGGAGAAATGACGACCAAATTTTTTTTTTCAATTTCGCCAAAAGGGGACCTTTGGCATAATTTCCGATGAAAAACTGGTCGTAGAGGATGAAACTAGGTGCCGTATTGTCAAAAGGGGGACTATAGGCAAAATTTGAAAAAAAAATTTTTTCGCCATATTCTGCAAAGGGGGGACCAAGGGGAGAAATGACGACCAAATTTTTTTTTTCAATTTCGCCAAAAGGGGACCTTTGGCATAATTTCCGATGAAAAACTGGTCGTAGAGGATGAAACTAGGTGCCGTATTGTCAAAAGGGGGACTATAGGCAAAATTTGAAAAAAAAATTTTTTCGCCATATTCTGCAAAGGGGGGACCAAGGGGAGAAATGACGACCAAATTTTTTTTTTCAATTTCGCCAAAGGGGGACCTTTGGCATAATTTCCGATGAAAAACTGGTCGTAGAGGATGAAACTAGGTGCCGTATTGTCAAAAGGGGGACTATAGGCAAAATTTGAAAAAAAAAATTTTTTCGCCATATTCTCACAAGGGGGGACCAAAGGGAAAAATGACGACCAAATTTTCGCCAATTTCGCCAAAAGGGGACCTTTGGCATAATTTCCGATGAAAAACTGGTCGTAGAGGATGAAACTAGGTGCCGTATTGTCAAAAGGGGGACTATAGGCAAAATTTGAAAAAAAAATTTTTTCGCCATATTCTGCAAAGGGGGGACCAAGGGGAGAAATGACGACCAAATTTTTTTTTTCAATTTCGCCAAAAGGGGACCTTTGGCATAATTTCCGATGAAAAACTGGTCGTAGAGGATGAAACTAGGTGCCGTATTGTCAAAAGGGGGACTATAGGCAAAATTTGAAAAAAAAATTTTTTCGCCATATTCTGCAAAGGGGGGACCAAGGGGAGAAATGACGACCAAATTTTTTTTTTCAATTTCGCCAAAGGGGGACCTTTGGCATAATTTCCGATGAAAAACTGGTCGTAGAGGATGAAACTAGGTGCCGTATTGTCAAAAGGGGGACTATAGGCAAAATTTGAAAAAAAAAATTTTTCGCCATATTCTCACAAGGGGGGACCAAAGGGAAAAATGACGACCAAATTTTCACCGTATTCTCCTGGGGGACCGGAGAAATGACGACCAAATTTCGCCAAAGGGGGACCTTTGGCATAATTTCCGATGAAAAACTGGTCGTAGAGGATGAAACTAGGTGCCGTATTGTCAAAAGGGGGACTATAGGCAAAATTTGAAAAAAAAATTTTTTCGCCATATTCTCACAAGGGGGGACCAAGGGGAGAAATGACGACCAAATTTTTTTTTTCAATTTCGCCAAAGGGGGACCTTTGGCATAATTTCCGATGAAAAACTGGTCGTAGAGGATGAAACTAGGTGCCGTATTGTCAAAAGGGGGACAATAGGCAAAATTTGAAAAAAAAAATTTTTTCGCCATATTCTGCAAAGGGGGGACCAAAGGGAGAAATGACGACCAAATTTTTTTTTTCAATTTCGCCAAAGGGGGACCTTTGGCATAATTTCCGATGAAAAACTGGTCGTAGAGGATGAAACTAGGTGCCGTATTGTCAAAAGGGGGACTATAGGCAAAATTGAAAAAAAAAAATTTTTCGCCATATTCTCACAAGGGGGGACCAAAGGGAAAAATGACGACCAAATTTTCACCGTATTCTCCCAAGGGGGGACCAAAGGGAGAAATGACGACCAAATTTTTTTTTTCAATTTCGCCAAAGGGGGACCTTGGCATAATTTCCGATGAAAAACTGGTCGTAGAGGATGAAACTAGGTGCCGTATTGTCAAAAGGGGGACTATAGGCAAAATTTGAAAAAAAAATTTTTTCGCCATATTCTGCAAAGGGGGGACCAAGGGGAGAAATGACGACCAAATTTTTTTTTTCAATTTCGCCAAAGGGGGACCTTTGGCATAATTTCCGATGAAAAACTGGTCGTAGAGGATGAAACTAGGTGCCGTATTGTCAAAGGGGGGACTATAGGCAAAATTTGAAAACGACCAAATTTTTTTTTTCAATTTCGCCAAAGGGGGACCTTTGGCATAATTTCCGATGAAAAACTGGTCGTAGAGGATGAAACTAGGTGCCGTATTGTCAAAAGGGGGACTATAGGCAAAATTTGAAAAAAAAATTTTTTCGCCATATTCTGCAAAGGGGGGACCAAGGGGAGAAATGACGACCAAATTTTTTTTTTCAATTTCGCCAAAAGGGGACCTTTGGCATAATTTCCGATGAAAAACTGGTCGTAGAGGATGAAACTAGGTGCCGTATTGTCAAAAGGGGGACTATAGGCAAAATTTGAAAAAAAAATTTTTTCGCCATATTCTGCAAAGGGGGGACCAAGGGGAGAAATGACGACCAAATTTTTTTTTTCAATTTCGCCAAAAGGGGACCTTTGGCATAATTTCCGATGAAAAACTGGTCGTAGAGGATGAAACTAGGTGCCGTATTGTCAAAAGGTGGGACTATAGGCAAAATTGAAAAAAAAAATTTTTCGCCATATTCTCACAAGGGGGGACCAAAGGGAAAAATGACGACCAAATTTTCACCGTATTCTCCCAAGGGGGGACCAAAGGGAGAAATGACGACCAAATTTTTTTTTTCAATTTCGCCAAAGGGGGACCTTTGGCATAATTTCCGATGAAAACTGGTCGTAGAGGATGAAACTAGGTGCCGTATTGTCAAAAGGGGGACTATAGGCAAAATTTGAAAAAAAAATTTTTTCGCCATATTCTGCAAAGGGGGGACCAAGGGGAGAAATGACGACCAAATTTTTTTTTTCAATTTCGCCAAAAGGGGACCTTTGGCATAATTTCCGATGAAAAACTGGTCGTAGAGGATGAAACTAGGTGCCGTATTGTCAAAAGGTGGGACTATAGGCAAAATTGAAAAAAAAAAATTTTTCGCCATATTCTCACAAGGGGAAAAATGACGACCAAATTTTCACCGTATTCTCCCAAGGGGGGACCAACGGGAGAAATGACGACCAAATTTTTTTTTTCAATTTCGCCAAAGGGGGACCTTTGGCATAATTTCCGATGAAAAACTGGTCGTAGAGGATGAAACTAGGTGCCGTATTGTCAAAAGGGGGACTATAGGCAAAATTTGAAAAAAAAATTTTTTCGCCATATTCTGCAAAGGGGGGACCAATTGGAGAAATGACGACCAAATTTTTTTTTTCAATTTCGCCAAAGGGGGACCTTTGGCATAATTTCCGATGAAAACTGGTCGTAGAGGATGAAACTAGGTGCCGTATTGTCAAAAGGGGGACTATAGGCAAAATTTGAAAAAAAAAATTTTTTCGCCATATTCTGCAAAGGGGGGACCAATGGGAGAAATGACGACCAAATTTTTTTTTTCAATTTCGCCAAAGGGGGACCTTTGGCATAATTTCCGATGAAAAACTGGTCGTAGAGGATGAAACTAGGTGCCGTATTGTCAAAAGGGGGACTATAGGCAAAATTGAAAAAAAAAAATTTTTCGCCATATTCTCACAAGGGGGGACCAAAGGGAAAAATGACGACCAAATTTTCACCGTATTCTCCCAAGGGGGGACCAAAGGGAGAAATGACGACCAAATTTTTTTTTTCAATTTCGCCAAAGGGGGACCTTTGGCATAATTTCCGATGAAAAACTGGTCGTAGAGGATGAAACTAGGTGCCGTATTGTCAAAAGGGGGACTATAGGCAAAATTTGAAAAAAAAATTTTTTCGCCATATTCTGCAAAGGGGGGACCAAGGGGAGAAATGACGACCAAATTTTTTTTTTCAATTTCGCCAAAGGGGGACCTTTGGCATAATTTCCGATGAAAAACTGGTCGTAGAGGATGAAACTAGGTGCCGTATTGTCAAAAGGGGGACTATAGGCAAAATTTGAAAAAAAAATTTTTTCGCCATATTCTGCAAAGGGGGGACCAAGGGGAGAAATGACGACCAAATTTTTTTTTTCAATTTCGCCAAAGGGGGACCTTTGGCATAATTTCCGATGAAAAACTGGTCGTAGAGGATGAAACTAGGTGCCGTATTGTCAAAAGGGGGACTATAGGCAAAATTTGAAAAAAAAAATTTTTCGCCATATTCTCCCAAGGGGGGACCAAAGGGAGAAATGACGACCAAATTTTTTTTTTCAATTTCGCCAAAAGGGGACCTTTGGCATAATTTCCGATGAAAAACTGGTCGTAGAGGATGAAACTAGGTGCCGTATTGTCAAAAGGTGGGACTATAGGCAAAATTGAAAAAAAAAAATTTTTCGCCATATTCTCACAAGGGGGGACCAAAGGGAGAAATGACGACCAAATTTTTTTTTTCAATTTCGCCAAAGGGGGACCCTTGGCATAATTTCCGATGAAAAACTGGTCGTAGAGGATGAAACTAGGTGCCGTATTGTCAAAAGGGGGACTATAGGCAAAATTTGAAAAAAAAAATTTTTTCGCCATATTCTCCCAAGGGGGGACCAAGGGGAGAAATGACGACCAAATTTTTTTTTTCAATTTCGCCAAAGGGGGACCTTTGGCATAATTTCCGATGAAAAACTGGTCGTAGAGGATGAAACTAGGTGCCGTATTGTCAAAAGGGGGACTATAGGCAAAATTGAAAAAAAAATTTTTTCGCCATATTCTGCACAAGGGGGACCAAGGGAAAATGACGACCAAATTTTCACCGGACCAAAGGAGAAATGACGACCAAATTTTTTTTCAATTTCGCCAAAGGGGGACCTTTGGCATAATTTCCGATGAAAAACTGGTCGTAGAGGATGAAACTAGGTGCCGTATTGTCAAAAGGTGGGACTATAGGCAAAATTTGAAAAAAAAATTTTTTCGCCATATTCTGCAAAGGGGGGACCAAGGGGAGAAATGACGACCAAATTTTTTTTTTCAATTTCGCCAAAAGGGGACCTTTGGCATAATTTCCGATGAAAAACTGGTCGTAGAGGATGAAACTAGGTGCCGTATTGTCAAAAGGGGGACTATAGGCAAAATTTGAAAAAAAAAATTTTTTCGCCATATTCTGCAAAGGGGAGAAATGACGACCAAATTTTTTTTTTCAATTTCGCCAAAAGGGGACCTTTGGCATAATTTCCGATGAAAAACTGGTCGTAGAGGATGAAACTAGGTGCCGTATTGTCAAAAGGTGGGACTATAGGCAAAATTGAAAAAAAAAATTTTTCGCCATATTCTCACAAGGGGGGACCAAAGGGAAAAATGACGACCAAATTTTCACCGTATTCTCCCAAGGGGGGACCAAAGGGAGAAATGACGACCAAATTTTTTTTTTCAATTTCGCCAAAGGGGGACCTTTGGCATAATTTCCGATGAAAAACTGGTCGTAGAGGATGAAACTAGGTGCCGTATTGTCAAAAGGGGGACTATAGGCAAAATTTGAAAAAAAAATTTTTTCGCCATATTCTGCAAAGGGGGGACCAAGGGGAGAAATGACGACCAAATTTTTTTTTTCAATTTCGCCAAAAGGGGACCTTTGGCATAATTTCCGATGAAAAACTGGTCGTAGAGGATGAAACTAGGTGCCGTATTGTCAAAAGGGGGACTATAGGCAAAATTTGAAAAAAAAATTTTTTCGCCATATTCTGCAAAGGGGGGACCAAGGGGAGAAATGACGACCAAATTTTTTTTTTCAATTTCGCCAAAGGGGGACCTTTAGCAAAATTTCCGATGAAAAACTGGTCGTAGAGGATGAAACTAGGTGCCGTATTGTCAAAAGGTGGGACTATAGGTGTCACGTCACCCCCCTGCTACAGTTCAAATGTGGCCGAAAAAACCTGTGGTCATCATGGTGGTCAGTCGACGTTCAACCAACACAATGACCAATCAACCGGTGATTGTTGTAGATAGCTGAAAAGGAGAAAGACAATGTATGGTAGTCAAACGAATTGAACACCACAGTGACTCATTGTATTGATGTGCAATAGCGAACTAGCATGAAATTCTTATCCTAAGTGAAATTGATTATTCTAAGTTAAATTGATTATTCTATAAGTGAAATTGGTTGTTCTAAGTGAAATTTACTAAATTAGGCCTAAAATTATATAATTTTGGAAGTGTAAATTTAAATATTATTTACATGCAGTAGTGAGTTTACTCTGCAAAGGTATGACAATGCTACCATCAGTTCGTGGATATCATAACCTAAAGGAAATATTTCTTAAATCTAGATAAACATATTCTGATCTTCGACTGGAACGAGAAAGCACGAATAAGCTCCAGATCGCAAACTTAATATACGGATATTGCAATAGTGTTGACCCTTGATGTCCAGATAAGATACCTTTCGTATTCGAAGGTTCACCAAATTATGTAAGTTTTGTAAAGTTATGCTAATAATCAGCTAATAAATCTTATTTTAGCTTTACCACTGATAACGATTGGTTTGCTATTCAAGAATTGGACGACTTTCCCACAACATCCTTAAAGATAATTTGTACGTGGGTAGTTAGTATGGAAGGACATCACGACCGATCGGGATTTACTTGCAAGTCATGCGATCGCCCGGATCCATCGAGGGCTCATATGGTAGCCTGCGATCAGTGTCGAAAATGGGAACACTTTGACTGTGCCGGCCTGAACGAAACTGCACAGAGCCGTCCATTTGTCTGCAACCTGTGCCGGCGAGAGAACGCAGAAGGTTCCACGATTGCTACGCGGTTACGACTGCGCACAAAACGCACACCATCGGAGTGCAAGCCTGCATCGAATACAGGGAACAAAGTTCCGTCAATCCGAAGTACGGCCAGCCGGTCGTCAGTTGCAAAAGCGCAGTTGGAACTCGTCGAGGAGGAGGCTAAGATGAAGCAAAAGGAGCTCGAAGAAGAAGAAGCTATCAAGAAGCTAGAACACGAAGAAGCACAACGGCAGTTGGAAGAAAAGAAGAGGCAATTGGAGGAGCAGAAGAAGCTGATGGACGAGGAATCAATTCTTCGACAGCGAAGGCTAGAAGCGCATAAGGCGCGCCTAATGAAGCAGCAGACGATTCGCAGAGAGTCGTTGGAGAAACGAAATGAAATTGTTTTGCAGATTTCCGAACGTGGCAGCGTGGTTGGATCTATAACGAGTTCTCGAGAGAGGTGTCGCACTGGTTGACAGACCACACACCCGATGGGATGACCAACGGGGAAACATTGGGGAGACATAATCATCCTCAATCTGACTTGGTTCCCGTGGCCCCAGATATAGGTGCGTCAACAGCCGTCGAACCACCGACAAGTGGAGAAAAAATATCCGTACCATTTAACTTTCGGCCACAGGCGCGAATTGCAGACACTGTTCACGGTTTGCCTCCAGCTTCATCGGCTATTTGGCCAAAATTGCATGCCACCGTTGAATTCGGTCACCCTCAGTACAGCCGAAGAGCTGAAATTCAGGGCGTTAGAGCAGCTGCAGTTCGTGAACCGTTCCAACAATTTGTAGCTTCTTCAAGGCCGTTTCAAGCGTATCCCGCAACAGCATATACCTGTCCACCGACCAATCAGCATTCCCATGCTCTTGGTGGAGATGGAAGAGCTGCTGCTGGAGTGACAAATCAGCAAGGGCCATCATGGAGTACTCCTATTCGGTACAGTACCATACCGAAATCCCACACAGCAGCTAGGCATGCGGTAGAGCCACATTTCATTCATAGTGACTCTTTTCCGAACGAAACGCACCGTTTCAATGAACCAGATCGAGAACAAACGCCGTATCGCCCAAATACAACGCAAACCGTCAATCTATCAGCACCGAACGAGCAACCAGGGATTCTTAGCTCGCAACAAATAGCTGCAAGACAAGTCGTCGGTAAAGATCTACCACATTTCAATGGAAACCCCGCTGATTGGCCGATGTTTATCAGCAGTTTTGAGCAATCGACGGTTACATGCGGATACTCGAATGCCGAAAATCTCGTTCGTTTACAAAGGTGCCTAGCCGGCCACGCAAGAGAAGCAGTACGCAGCAGACTACTACTCCCGGCCAACGTACCGCAAGTGATCAACACGCTTCGCACACTTTACGGACGCCCCGAGCTGTTGATTCGATCGCTCCACGAGAAGATTCGACGAACTCCAGGACCCAGGCACGATCGACCTGAATCGATTCTGGAATTCGGATTGGCGGTTCAGAATTTCGTCGACCACCTTCAGGCAGCAGATCAAGTTGAGCATCTGGCCAATCCAATGCTGATGCAGGAACTGGTCGAGAAATTGCCAGGGCCCATGAGGATGGATTGGGCCGTTTTCAAAAATCTGCAACCACGAGTTACCGTTTTAACGTTCGGCGAGTTCATGGCCAAGCTGGTTTGCGCAGCAAGCGAAGTGAGTTTCGAACTTCCAGCACTCCAAAGGGGTCACACAATGAGAACCAGCAGCGACCCAGAGAAAAAGCGAGAATCCAAGCACACTCAACCGATGATACCTTGCCTCCTAAGTTAACAGCAACAAGGATCACGCAAAAACTTTCCAAAGCATGTAGAGTTTGTGAGCGCGAGGGTCACCGAGTCGGCGAATGCTTCAAGTTCAAGCAGCTTAACCTCGAGGAACGGTTAAAACTAGTGCAGGACAAGGGTCTCTGTCGAACTTGCCTGAACAATCACGGTAAATGGCCGTGTAAGTCGTGGCAGGGATGTGGAATCGAAGGATGTCGACTCAAACATCACACTCTTCTCCATGCATCATCTGCTCCCGGAACATCGACGCACTCTGTGAATGTGTCATCGAATCAAATCCCTGTGAATGACGGCCAAATGCTATTTCGAGTATTGCCAGTCGTATTATACGGAAATGGCAAGAGTCTAACCGTCTTTGCATTCATCGATGAAGGTTCACAGATCACTTTGCTGGAAGAGAAAACGGCAAAGGAACTTGGGGTTTCTGGACCTAAGAAACCGCTAACCCTGCAGTGGACGGGAAACGTGAAGAGAAATGAACTGCGCTCGCAGGAGATCAGCCTGGAAATAGCGGGCAAACATAGTGACGCTCGCTTCAAACTACGACAGGCGCGAACAGTTAGCTGCCTAGTTCTGCCTACCCAGCGACTGAACTACAGGGGTTGACTGCACGCTTCCCGCATCTCAAAGGACTTCCCATAGACGATTATGACCTAGTGCAGCCAAAGTTATTGATCGGCTCTAGACAACCTTCGGCTTGGAGTACCATTGAAACTACGGGAGGGAGGACCATTCGACCCTATAGCCGCAAAATGCCGACTAGGATGGAGTATTTATGGTAACGCTTCAACGAAAACCCAACCGAGAGCAATCGTTAATTTCCACACCGCTGCAGCTTCGAGTTCGGACGTACTTCTGAACGAGCAGCTTCGAGATTTTTTCACGTTAGACAACGGTGGAGTCGCCAATACCATCGTCAAGCTCGAGTCGGATGAGGATAAAAGAGCGAGAAAACAATTGGAAGACACAACACGGCGTTCGCCAACCGGATTTGAAACCGGTCTTCTCTGGAAAGTAGAAGATCCGGAATTTCCGGATACATTTCCCATGGCAGTCCGGCGGATGAAGGCACTTGAAAGGAAGTTGCATGGAGATCCGGCATTGATGCAGCGGGTGAGTGAACAAGTATGTGATTTCGAACGGAAGGGTTACGTGCGCAAAGTCAGCGTAGCACAAGTAGCTGTTATTGATCGAAAGAAAACTTGGTTTCTGCCCCTAGGGGTTGTCATCAACCATAAGAAGCCAGGAAAAATTCGGCTAATATGGGATGCTGCCGCTAAAGTGGGTGGAGTTTCATTCAATTCTCATCTTCTTAAAGGTCCTGACCTTCTCACACCTTTGCCCAGAGTGCTTAGCGGCTTTCGTTTGTTTCCGGTAGCTGTTTCCGGAGATATCAGGGAGATGTTTCTCCAAATCAAACTGCCAGTAAAGGATAGGAACGCTCAGATGTTCGTTTTCCGTCACAATCCCGATGATCCTGTTCAGGTCTATGCCATTGAGGTTACGATGTTCGGTTCAACCTGCTCGCCGTCTTCTGCCCAGTTTGTGAAGAATGCAAATGCTGAGCAGTTTGCAGAACACTATCCCCGCGCAGCAGCCGCCATCAAGGAGCATCACTACGTCGACGACTATCTGGACAGCTTCAAGACAATCGACGAAGCAGTACAGGTAGTGAAAAACGTGAAATTCGTCCACTCCAAAGGCGGGTTCGAAATTCGCAATTTTCTGTCGAACGAAGATGAAGTTCTGAAGCGAACTGGGGAGATCGAACCAGATTCTGCAAAAGACTTCGCTCTTGTGCGTGCGGAGACCACAGAATCAGTTCTGGGAATGAAATGGATTCCAGCGAGTGACGTCTTCACGTACACCTTTTCGATGCGCGATGACTTAAAATCAATTCTCGACGATAACCACATCCCAACAAAGCGGGAAATTCTTAAGGTGATTATGAGCTTTTTTGACCCTCTGGGATTCGTGGCATTTTTTCTAGTCCACGGGAAAGTGCTGATGCAAGATGTTTGGGCTTCGGCGATCGACTGGGATGAGAAAATCAGTGAACAACTTCATCGCCGTTGGCAACAATGGATTGATCTTTTTGCGAAATTGGATACTTTGCGGATTCCCCGCTGCTACTTTCGTGCTCCGTTTCCTAAAAACTTTGATAAGTTAGAGCTTCATGTCTTAGTCGACGCCAGTGACGCAGCCTACGCTTGCGTGGCATATTACCGCCTTGAAACTGAACACGGTATCCAAGTAGCACTAATTTGTGCTAAAACCAAAGTGGCACCGCTGAAAGTATTATCAATCCCTCGCCTTGAATTGAAAGCAGCAGTCTTGGGAGTCCGGATCCTAGAGTCTATTAAAGGGTACCACACTTACCCTATCAGCCGTCGCGTTCTATGGAGCGATTCCAGTACCGTGTTGGCCTGGATTCGATCAGAACATCGCAGGTACAATAAGTTTGTCGCAGTCCGTATCGGCGAGATTCTAACAGTCAGCGATGCTCGGGAATGGAGATGGGTACCCTCTGGACTAAATACGGCTGATCTCGCCACCAAGTGGAAAAGCGGTCCAGATTTGTCGCCAACCAATATCAGGGAGATGTTTCTCCAAATCAAACTGCCAGTAAAGGATAGGAACGCTCAGATGTTCGTTTTCCGTCACAATCCCGATGATCCTGTTCAGGTCTATGCCATTGAGGTTACGATGTTCGGTTCAACCTGCTCGCCGTCTTCTGCCCAGTTTGTGAAGAATGCAAATGCTGAGCAGTTTGCAGAACACTATCCCCGCGCAGCAGCCGCCATCAAGGAGCATCACTACGTCGACGACTACCTGGACAGCTTCAAGACAATCGACGAAGCAGTACAGGTAGTGAAAGACGTGAAATTCGTCCACTCCAAAGGCGGGTTCGAAATTCGCAATTTTCTGTCGAACGAAGATGAAGTTCTGAAGCGAACTGGGGAGATCGAACCAGATTCTGCAAAAGACTTCGCTCTTGTGCGTGCGGAGACCACAGAATCAGTTCTGGGAATGAAATGGATTCCAGCGAGTGACGTCTTCACGTACACCTTTTCGATGCGCGATGACTTAAAATCAATTCTCGACGATAACCACATCCCAACAAAGCGGGAAATTCTTAAGGTGATTATGAGCCTTTTTGACCCTCTGGGATTCGTGGCATTTTTTCTAGTCCACGGGAAAGTGCTGATGCAAGATGTTTGGGCTTCGGCGATCGACTGGGATGAGAAAATCAGTGAACAACTTCATCGCCGTTGGCAACAATGGATTGATCTTTTTGCGAAATTGGATACTTTGCGGATTCCCCGCTGCTACTTTCGTGCTCCGTTTCCTAAAAACTTTGATAAGTTAGAGCTTCATGTCTTAGTCGACGCCAGTGACGCAGCCTACGCTTGCGTGGCATATTACCGCCTTGAAACTGAACACGGTATCCAAGTAGCACTAATTTGTGCTAAAACCAAAGTGGCACCGCTGAAAGTATTATCAATCCCTCGCCTTGAATTGAAAGCAGCAGTCTTGGGAGTCCGGATCCTAGAGTCTATTGAAGGGTACCACACTTACCCTATCAGCCGTCGCGTTCTATGGAGCGATTCCAGTACCGTGTTGGCCTGGATTCGATCAGAACATCGCAGGTACAATAAGTTTGTCGCAGTCCGTATCGGCGAGATTCTAACAGTCAGCGATGCTCGGGAATGGAGATGGGTACCCTCTGGACTAAATACGGCTGATCTCGCCACCAAGTGGAAAAAGCGGTCCAGATTTGTCGCCGGATAATCCATGGTTTCGTGGGCCATCGTTCCTTTACCAGTCGGAAGAACTCTGGCCTCATCAAAGTCAATCCACAACTACGTGTGAAGAACTTCGACCAAACCATATGCATACTACAATTCCATCGCTGATTGACGTTTCCCGGTTCAGCCAGTGGTCCCGCTTGCAGAGAACGGCAGCGTTTGTGCTTCGGTTCATCGACAACTTGCGACGCAGACGTGTCGGATCAACACTACGACTGGGTGCTCTGTGTCAGGGAGAATTTAAACAAGCCGAAATAACACTCTGGAAAATTGCACAGGCCGATGCTTTCCCCGATGAAATAGCCATTCTGTCTGAAACGAAAGGTTCACCTGATGCGCGTCATCGACGCGTCGCGAAATCAAGCCCGATCTACAAAAACTGGCCTTTCCTTGACGAAAATGGTGTGCTTCGGCTGCGTGGAAGGATCGGTGCCGCAACCTTTGCAACCACCGAAGCTAAGTACCCAGCGATCCTTCCTAGACAACATCTCATTACGTTCCTCATTATAGACTGGTACCATCGCCGTTTCCGCCACGCCAACCGAGAAACCATCACCAACGAAATGCGACAACGCTTCGAAATCTCTAAGCTACGCTCCCTGGTTGAGAAGGTGGCAAGAAATTGTATGATGTGTAGGGTAAAAAAGGCCCTGCCAAGTCTACCTGTGATGGCGCCACTCCCTGCAGCCCGGTTGCAGCCGTTCGTTCGACCATTCACCTTCGTCGGAGTGGACTATTTTGGACCAATACTGGTTAGAGTTGGGAGGAGTCACGTCAAGAGATGGGTGGCCTTATTTACCTGCCTCACAGTTCGCGCAGTACACTTGGAAGTGGTCTACAGCTTAAGTACCGAGTCTTGCATCATGGCGGTTCGACGTTTCATTGCACGGCGGGGGTCTCCGGCTGAATTCCATTCGGACAACGGGACATGCTTCCAAGGTACAAGCAAAGAGTTGCAAAAGCAAGAGATGGAAATGCGGAATAACGCACTGGCTACAACGTTCACGACTGCCCAGACCCGATGGCGCTTCATTCCACCGGCCGCCCCACATATGGGAGGGGCATGGGAGCGCCTCGTCCGATCTGTCAAGGTGGCAATAGGTTCCGTAGCAGATGCCCCCCGCAAACCAGACGACGAAGTTCTAGAGACGATCCTACTCGAGGCAGAAGCTTTGATAAACGCACGTCCGCTCACATACATTCCACTTCAGTCGGCGGACGAGGAAGCTCTCACCCCTAACCATTTTCTTCTGGGGTCTTCCAATGGTGACAAACACCCGCCAACGGCACCGGTAGACTCACCAGCTGTTTTAAGGAGTAGCTGGAAACTTGCGCAAGACATCCACACAACGATTTTGGGCGAGATGGGTGAAAGAGTATCTACCGGTTATCACCCGTAGATCGAAATGGTTCGAAGAGGTCCGGGATATAGCGGTAGGAGATTTGGTATTGGTTGTGGGTGGAACGGCGAAGGACCAGTGGACTCGAGGACGAGTAGAAGCAGTGATTCCTGGACATGACGGAAGAGTACGCCAGGCTTGGATCCGGACGGCGACAGGAGTTCATCGACGACCAGCAGTGAAGTTGGCAGTCCTCGACGTGTTGGAGAGAGGTGAACCCAAACCTGACATTGTTAGGAACCAGTGCAACTAGGGTTCACGGGAGGGGGGATGTCACGTCACCCCCCTGCTACAGTTCAACTGTGGCCGAAAAAACCTGTGGTCATCATGGTGGTCAGTCGACGTTCAACCAACACAATGACCAATCAACCGGTGATTGTTGTAGATAGCTGAAAAGGAGAAAGACAATGTATGGTAGTCAAACGAATTGAACACCACAGTGACTCATTGTATTGATGTGCAATAGCGAACTAGCATGAAATTCTTATCCTAAGTGAAATTGATTATTCTAAGTTAAATTGATTATTCTATAAGTGAAATTGGTTGTTCTAAGTGAAATTTACTAAATTAGGCCTAAAATTATATAATTTTGGAAGTGGAAATTTAAATATTATTTACATGCAGTAGTGAGTTTACTCTGCAAAGATAAACATATTCTGATCTTCGACTGGAACGAGAAAGCACGAATAAGCTCCAGATCGCAAACTTAATATACGGATATTGCAATAGTGTTGACCCTTGATGTCCAGATAAGATACCTTTCGTATTCGAAGGTTCACCAAATTATCTTTAAGCTTACCACTGATAACGATTGGTTTGCTATTCAAGAATTGGACGACTTTCCCCACAACAATAGGCAAAATTTGAAAAAAAATTTTTTCGCCATATTCTCCAAAGGGGGGACCAAAGGGAGAAATGACAACCAAATTTTTTTTTTCAATTTCGCCAAAAGGGGACCTTTGGCATAATTTCCGATGAAAAACTGGTCGTAGAGGATGAAACTAGGTGCCGTATTGTCAAAAGGTGGGACTATAGGCAAAATTTGAAAAAAAAAATTTTCGCCATATTCTCACAAGGGGGGACCAAAGGGAGAAATGACGACCAAATTTTTTTTTTCAATTTCGCCAAAGGGGGACCTTTGGCATAATTTCCGATGAAAAACTGGTCGTAGAGGATGAAACTAGGTGCCGTATTGTCAAAAGGTGGGACTATAGGCAAAATTGAAAAAAAAAAATTTTCGCCATATTCTCCAAAGGGGGGACCAAAGGGAGAAATGACGACCAAATTTTTTTTTTCAATTTCGCCAAAAGGGGACCTTTGGCATAATTTCCGATGAAAAACTGGTCGTAGAGGATGAAACTAGGTGCCGTATTGTCAAAAGGTGGGACTATAGGCAAAATTGAAAAAAAAAATTTTTCGCCATATTCTCACAAAGGGGACCAAGGAGACGACAAATTTCACCGTATTCTCCCAAGGGGGGAGAAATGACGACCAAATTTTTTTTCAATTTCGCCAAAGGGGGACCTTTGGCATAATTTCCGATGAAAAACTGGTCGTAGAGGATGAAACTAGGTGCCGTATTGTCAAAAGGTGGGACTATAGGCAAAATTGAAAAAAAAAAATTTTCGCCATATTCTCACAAGGGGGGACCAAAGGGAAAAATGACGACCAAATTTTCACCGTATTCTCCCAAGGGGGGACCAAAGGGAGAAATGACGACCAAATTTTCACCGTATTCTCCCAAGGGGGGACCAAAGGGAGAAATGACGACCAAATTTTTTTTTTCAATTTCGCCAAAGGGGGACCTTTAGCATAATTTCCGATGAAAAACTGGTCGTAGAGGATGAAACTAGGTGCCGTATTGTCAAAAGGTGGGACTATAGGCAAAATTTGAAAAAAAAAATTTTTCGCCATATTCTCCAGAGGGGGACCAAAGGGAGAATTGACGACCAAATTTTTTTTTTCAATTTCGCCAAAGGGGGACCTTTAGCATAATTTCCGATGAAAAACTGGTCGTAGAGGATGAAACTAGGTGCCGTATTGTCAAAAGGTGGGACTATAGGCAAAATTGAAAAAAAAAATTTTTCGCCATATTCTCCAAAGGGGGGACCAAAGGGAGAATTGACGACCAAATTTTTTTTTTCAATTTCGCCAAAAGGGGACCTTTGGCATAATTTCCGATGAAAAACTGGTCGTAGAGGATGAAACTAGGTGCCGTATTGTCAAAAGGTGGGACTATAGGCAAAATTGAAAAAAAAAAATTTTCGCCATATTCTCACAAGGGGGGACCAAAGGGAAAAATGACGACCAAATTTTCACCGTATTCTCCCAAGGGGGGACCAAAGGGAGAAATGACGACCAAATTTTTTTTTTCAATTTCGCCAAAGGGGGACCTTTGGCATAATTTCCGATGAAAAACTGGTCGTAGAGGATGAAACTAGGTGCCGTATTGTCAAAAGGTGGGACTATAGGCAAAATTGAAAAAAAAAAAATTTCTTCATATTCTCACATGGGGGGACCAAAGGGAAAAATGACGACCAAATTTTCACCGTATTCTCCCAAGGGGGGACCAAAGGGAGAAATGACGACCACATTTTTTTTTTCAATTTCGCCAAAGGGGGACCTTTGGCATAATTTCCGATGAAAAACTGGTCGTAGAGGATGAAACTAGGTGCCGTATTGTCAAAAGGTGGGACTATAGGCAAAATTTGAAAAAAAAAATTTTTCGCCATATTCTCCAAAGGGGGGACCAAAGGGAGAAATGACGACCAAATTTTTTTTTTCAATTTCGCCAAAGGGGGACCTTTGGCATAATTTCCGATGAAAAACTGGTCGTAGAGGATGAAACTAGGTGCCGTATTGTCAAAAGGTGGGACTATAGGCAAAATTGAAAAAAAAAATTTTCGCCATATTCTCACAAGGGGGGACCAAAGGGAAAAATGACGACCAAATTTTCACCGTATTCTCCCAAGGGGGGACCAAAGGGAGAAATGACGACCAAATTTTTTTTTTCAATTTCGCCAAAGGGGGACCTTTAGCATAATTTCCGATGAAAAACTGGTCGTAGAGGATGAAACTAGGTGCCGTATTGTCAAAAGGTGGGACTATAGGCAAAATTGAAAAAAAAAATTTTCGCCATATTCTCCAAAGGGGGGACCAAAGGGAGAATTGACGACCAAATTTTTTTTTTCAATTTCGCCAAAGGGGGACCTTTGGCATAATTTCCGATGAAAAACTGGTCGTAGAGGATGAAACTAGGTGCCGTATTGTCAAAAGGTGGGACTATAGGCAAAATTGAAAAAAAAAAAATTTCGCCATATTCTCACAAGGGGGGACCAAAGGGAAAAATGACGACCAAATTTTCACCGTATTCTCCCAAGGGGGGACCAAAGGGAGAAATGACGACCAAATTTTTTTTTTTCAATTTCGCCAAAGGGGGACCTTTGGCATAATTTCCGATGAAAAACTGGTCGTAGAGGATGAAACTAGGTGCCGTATTGTCAAAAGGTGGGACTATAGGCAAAACTGAATAAAAAAAAATTTTCGCCATATTCTCACAAAGGGGGACCAAAGGGAACAATGACGACCAAATTTTTTTTTTCAATTTCGCCAAAGGGGGACCTTACTAAACTGTGAGTGACTCCGGCAGTGATGTCAGTGATGTTTTTGCTCTAACACGTTTGAGTCGACGCAAACGGCTATTTGACCATGGGGGCTTTTGCCTCGGGCGACAAAAAGGAACATGTTCAGTAATTATATCGCGAACAATGCGGCTGAAATAAATCACAGCGTCATCAATGCAATCGAAATCATCGATAGGTTGCCAATCGACACGGGAAATAGCAGCACAAATATCGGCATGGTTAGCACGGCGGTTATCGTACATCTGCGAACCATCGGTGCAATTGTCAAACGTTATCGTTTGGTCGTCATTTCTCCCTTTGGTCCCCCCTTGGGAGAAAAGGGTGAAAATTTGGCAAAATTGAAAAAAAAATTGACTTTCCGTGCATATCACATCATTACACCTGTTTTCGTGAAAATTCGAAGAATTCTATTGAAAAATCAGATATCCGCACTTTTTTTTTTTTGGTAGTCATTTACTCTCTTTTTTCACTTGATCGAACAACATTCTAAGATTGCTCACTATAGCAAGCGCCGGCATCAATTTGTTCCGTATATGTATTATTTTCGATTATTTTCTGTGAGTTTGTTGTTGTTTTTGTTTTTGTTGCTAACCGCCTGAATTTATTCTAGATAATCTGTCACTTTCAATTTATGTGGTAGTCATTTGTATGTGTAACAAGCAGCCTTTTGCAAACTATCAAGTAGGCTTATTCTGCGTGGCGAGTCAGAATGGGCAATTTGAATACGCTTGAAAGGTGGCAATTTTCTGAATCGATTTGATTTGCAAGTGAGAACAAGTTGTCTCTCCTCACTCACCGCGCAACACCTGGAAGTCCGAGAAAGTCAAAATAAGTTATCTTCATTTTTTTTTTTTGGCTGCTATTGTTATGCTCTAAACATGAATTTTAAATAGAAAAGAAGACACGTTTTTTTTTATGTTATTCCTTTTATCGTGATTTCCACTCTTGACTACCTTTTAGGCTCATGTTTTTAATCTTTTAATTAAAATTAGAGTTTAATAAAAGTCTACAGCATAACAACCGGTCTTTAAATAACGCAAAAAAAAATGTGTTTGAAGAGAGCAAAAGCGATATACGGTGGGTGACAGTTTGTTTTTTTTTTTCTTTTTAATTGATTTATGCGGTAAGATCAACATCAACAGAGAAACAGTTTGATCAGACTTTGGTTGAAAACAATAATTTGAAGAAAAAAACGGAAGCCTTTTCTCGTTGTTTCTTGAGAGGGGAAAAGATTTTGTGCGTAACAATTTGGGAGGAAGAGACTTTTTTTTAATAAATAGTTCCGTTTTGATTTCGTCTGATGATATGTAATTGCCACATTTGGTTTGTGTCGATTTTTGCGTTCTTTGGTTTCTTCTGTCTGTATGTCTCTTATCATTTGTCGAGTAACAACGGCAAACGGGAGCGCGAGCTAATCGAACGTGAAATAATTCTTTGTAAGGTAAACAATGGAGCAACGTCTATCTGTTCTGACTTTGCGGGAGATCTCACGACGACGGTTAAGTTTGTTATGCCAACTTCAGTCAAATAAAGCCAAAGATAATCACAATAGAAAAATATCACACATGCAAATTGACTAGTATATGTTAACATGGAAAGGAGGGAGTGAGGGCTTCTTTTGTTGAGTTCATAGTTGACAGTTAACGGCGATTAACGCAACTTGGTTTGCTCTCTAGTGCGTTAGTGGATGTTTGAAAATTATTTGTCGCGCGATACTATTTGACCCAATTACATTGTTTGCTCATAGTTTCATAAAAGTGGCCTAGGTGAAAATAAAGATAGAAACGTACGGTACGTACATTTCTGCAGATAATTAGGTACCAATTTTTGTCTGTGAGTGTTTGCTAATCTCACCGTTTCTAAATACAATCAAGACTAGAACGTTTCTCTTCATATCCTACATGCGGTTTATAGATTTTGACTATACAGTTTTCGTTTCAGGGTTAATGTTAAGTAATATCTTAAAATCTCTTGTCTACTGTAGCTGCTTTGGTTTAGAAAGAATCTTAGTGAGGAATCCTCTTTTTACGGGTTGGTTGAATATCATTTCAAAGCGTTACTACTCTTTTCTGACAACAGAAAGAAATGTCAACTGATTTGTTACAGGTGACTTTCTTACCAATACTGATGATGTTAGAAACTACTTGTTTTTAACGATCTGTCATATCTTGACTAGTAGAAAGTGGAATGGGGTAGAAAGAATACAAGAAATCCAGTTGAAACCAGGAATGTCTAAACTACGTCTACCTACAACTAATTGCTTCCTTATGACAGATTGAAACGTAAATATCCAAATCACCCCTCAGAAGCAACTATTGCGCTTCGAAATGTTGCCAATTGTGCTTCCAATTCGGTACATAGTTGGTTTCCTTTCTTAAATTCTTCACCTACTTAACTTAAAAATTCACTATATACCAAGCAACCACAGATCGTGGCACTGACGACGACGACGACGAGGACAACGACGAAGACGATGAGGCTGGCCGCACCGATTGGCACTACGATGCTCCTCCTCAATCTAGCTTCCAACTAATCGAAGCGTGTTTCTTCCGATATCGGTTCGCATTTTTGGCAATAAGGAAATCTTCCGTGGGAAAGTCCAACATCGTCGTACAGTGAAAGCCCATGTTGGCCGACGCCACGATGTACTCGCAGAGGGCAAACCAACTGAAGGCTGTCGAATAAGAAACCAATGGTTATTCATCTGAAAATAGAGGAACACTGTGAAAACAATAACCTTACCCAAATCATGGCAGAGGAAGCGATGCTTCAGGAAAAACAAAATTAACCCGATCGTAGAGGCGATCGAGAGGGCAAAGAAAGCTTTCTTGTACCGGAGGGATGTTTCCTCCTCTGCCGTCTGAGGCCCGTTTGGTTGGAGGACTTTCAGGAGCTTCAGTGTCGCAAGCATGTACGACAGCGATGCGACCATAAACAGAATGAAAACTTTTTCGTGGATGGCTGTTGAGGATGAGAAAAGAGCTTTTAATTGAGACGGGAAAAAGAGGGAAACATTGAATACTTACGGTAATTTTCCTTATTGGAAACATAGGTTACACAGCATAGGGCGCTGATCTCTATGATGTTCAACCAGTGAACTATCTTGAGCAGTTTGTTTGCCTTGTTCATATTCTGTAGATAATGATAAAAGTATTGTTAATTAATTAATGTTGATTCAACTGATCGATAAGTCGGTATAATTTCTAAGAAACTTTTTAGGCCTGAACACAAACACGGCATCGTGATGCCTTCTTCATACAAAATAGAAGGTGTAATAGCACCTTTCGTTGTGATTCCTTCTATCCTTTACCGTCCTACATCGCCTTCTAGCCACAGAGAAAAGACATCCAGGCTCGAACATTTTTTTTTTTCACAATTTACTGTGTTAATTTTTAAAAGCAAACCGTTGAAAAATCAGCGCCGCCTAGTCTAGGTTTCACCAAACTAAAATTGACATTTTTACACCTTCTATTGTCAGAGGTGCTAACAACGCCGTTTTTGATCGCTTCATGCCTTCTGGTGTCAAATTATTTGAATTGCGAGAGAGTATTTTGTTGTTCATAGGATTTTGTTTTGCATTTTCATTTATTAGGGTAACGGGATGTAATGTTAGCCTAGCTCCTTCACTCGGCCTGTGTACCATATATGTCATTTATTCAGCTATAATCAACAAAATCATGTTCCTATCATGATTACCAATGAATTTTAAAGGAATTGAGATATTATTAATTGATTTATAGATGTTCACTTCCACGTAATTTTTGATTTCCTCAACTTTTTAGACATCATGATTTTACTGGTTGATGAGGTGCTATACGCTTCCTCCTTCCGAACCTTGCTGCTGGAACTGTTTGCCTTCCAAAATGGTGGAGCGAGAATGCATCATAAGAGCATATTCTGTTGATATGATCGACCACCTGGAAATCATTATCCTTATTGCGTTGTAGATGGTTGTGGTCTATTTGGGAATTTAAAGTCTATTATTGCCGATAGACGTCTAGGTCGAAATAGTGCTAATTGAACGATAGACCAGCATTGGGAACTAAATTCTATTATTAACTCTTTAGATAACATTTGGTGGCCCTAAAAAGGACCGTTTGGTCTTAATAGTGATACGGCCCCGATTGTATTTTCTCGATGGTTGAGAGGGCCACAATCTTTAACGCTTAGAAGATAACTATGGAACCACATACTTGCATGATGATTCCTGAACAGTTTGAGCTGTTCAGTAGAATACAGAAATGAGTAGAATTTTTTTTTCTTTCATTTAATTCCAACTACCTTTGCTTATCTTGACAGATACGCGTATTTCGTCTACAATGTGCATACTTGGAATTAAATGGGAATACTATTTTTTCTTCTCATTTCTAGTCTTTCTCAAAATTATTTGATCATCGAATGTTTGTAATTTTAAACAGCACAAGAGAAATATTCAACCAAACGAACTCTTTAATAAGCAAACTGATTTGGTCGTACTGATTTGGATTTTGTTGACGGTAAAGAAACATTATTCGCGATTGAACTTGGGGTTTCTTCTTGGTATTCTTGATTCAGCTCCTCGTCGGTGCGGGTGGTCAAGTGCTGGTGACGTGGGATGATTCTTGTCCCGTTATTGTCACGGGTGGCGAGGTTGACGGGAGTATTGGCCCAAACAGCCAACTGCACCAACTTCTCTCGATGACTACTGCTCACCAGTGCACCCTCCAGTGTGCTCGCTCGCCTACTGCGTTGCTACAACAGTGTGGCTCTGCACAGCACTACGACTGACGTAAGACTGAATCAAATTTTCTGCTAAGAGCTGGTAATGGCGTCGGATGCTATTTCACGAAAGAAGGCGGTGCCAACGAAGTCAATGTGATACAAATTGATGTGATACAAATAGACGGATGATTTTCTTAACAGAAATATGCCTAATTTGCTTGCTACTGCCAGCAACTAATCCGGTATGTACAACTAGGAACTTAGACGAACTCGACCACACGGTCGGTCTCCGGCGTGTCGCAGTTCAGCTCGAATTATCCTTTCTAGACTTTCGTTCGTTTGTTCTTCAAGGTTCTTTATGCTACACTCGGAAACGCGGCGTTTAATGAATGCTTTGTTCAGCCGTGACGCGGTTACTGAATTTCAAACAGCAAAAGAGAAAACTTCAAACAAACTCCTTAGTTAGTAAGCTGGTCGTCCTGAAAAGGACGGATTTAGTTGACGGGGGAAAAATAGTTTGCGATGCCCCTTAGGCTTCCTTCTTTTGTTCAGCTCCTCATCGTTGTGGCTGGCCATCTGTAGGTGACGTGGGATGATTGATTCTTGACTCGTCACGGGCGATTTCAGCAGCCATGTTTCTCGCAACGAGGTTGACGGTTCATCAGCACCAACGCGTCTGTGTGTTCTGTGAAATGGACACACCGGAGAAAACTAATTTTCAGCTCCTCGTCGTTGCGGATGGCCAGCTGCAGTTCACGTGAGATCATTCTGGTCTTCTTCTTTTCACGGGCGGCGTTTTCTACCAACGCACTCGCCGTACAGGTCTGTCGCATACAGATGCACAGCGAGAACTGATGGTTGGTCTTCGGTCGTTCCCAGTTTCCACGTGTTCCATAATAGCGCAAATTGATGTCATTTTCGACCAATAGCTCTGTGCAGTAAGACATTTTTGTGGAACGGGGAAAAGTTATTTTGAAGAAAAAGAAGCATTTGTTACTCGTTTCCTACGACCTTGCTAGGGAAACACATTTTTCAACCTGTGTTGATATGTAAATTTATATGGGAGCAAAAGAAGGTCATTTTCAAATGAAAAATTGAACTACTTATACTAATTGAACTTCATTCAAATTTCAATGCGAAAAATTGGTGAGTCTTTTTGATCAAATGGTCTATGAATGAAGTCATTCTGTTTAGTCGAACGAGAGTTATAAGCGTTCAAAAACCTTTCACTTTTGCGTAACGCTCTCATTTTTCAAAATTTTGAAATGGCACCCGGTATACAAAAGAGAAACGTAGTCCAACGTTAAAAAAAAAGAAAATGTTAGATCCACTTATAGGTGGATTATTCACTGATTTGAAAAAAAGAGGGGGACATCATAAACCAAAAAACCAACAAAAAATTATACTTTTATAACACTAACAAATAATAAGACATGTTTCCTGTTATCCGGGAGGATTAATCAACAAGAAAAATTTCAAACCAAAGAAAAAAAAATTATATACAAAATAAATAAATAATATATGAAATGTTTACCTATTGTTAGGCAATTTGGTATGGTGCGGCTACTACTCGTGTCGGTCTGCAGATAGATTATTGAAAAGCCTCCGGGTGCGTGAGAAACAGCAACAGCCTCGACCAACGCGATAGAATGGTGCGGTGATGATGAGATGATGATGATGATGATGATGATGATGATAGCCGTCGTGGGGGAGAAGGATATTCTGTCCACTTTCGGTGTCAATGACGGGTCACACTGGGGCACTATTAAACCAGCTGTTACACCAACTTTAGTGCAGAAAAAAAAACATGATCGCGGAGTGAAAAAAAACCAAAAACCAAAACGTAATTCGATTGCGAAGCTAACAACAGTTGATCTTGCACACTCGTTCGACAAGGAATGCCGCAAAGGAGATGTTCGCTTCAAATCCGGCTGGTACAAGAAGGCATGGAGCACAGCGGACTAAAGGCGCAGACCAGGTACTCAACAATCTGGCGAGTGTAAGGCGCAGTCGAGGATGGAGAGATACAGCTACGAATCGAGTGTTGTGGCGTTATTCGGTGTTATCTATATAGATATTAACCGAATAACTAATAAATAGATAAATAAATAATCTCTGCGATAGATTTATATGACCTCCCGATGCCTGGGTAACGGTCACACAACTTATAAAATAGGTACTCAAATCCGAAGTAAACACATTCGTCTGTGGTTGCTTCGATCGACACTTTAAAATTCGATAATAGTAAAGAATCAGAGTTTTTATAATCAATTTTCAACAATCTGACTTACTGTTATTGTTGCAAGAGGTGAGGCCATTTGAAAAACGTGAAATCTCGAGTACTTTTTTAAACAGACGTATCTGATTTTGTAAACAAAGGCGGGAAGTAAAATTCAATCCTTAAATTCTTGAAACCTTTAGCACTTTCATGCAAACTAGGGCCAACAACACAAGGAATAACATTTCCCTAACATGATTTCCGTGAGAGTGCTGAGAGTTTTTAGAAATTTACTTTTCAATCTTACTTCCCCTATTTGTTTACAAAATCGGATACGTCTGTTTGAATAAGTACTCGATAAATGTTTGTTCTACCAAAAGTAATACACCAATGGTGCGATCTGGCCTTGGGATTCACCCTTCTATATATTAGTTTCGGTTATTTCAAATGAAATAACGTCAATCTAGTTCCAAACCTAAGGTAGATTGGTGTTGACAAGATTGCTTAAGTTAAGGTGTTTAAAATTATCTTTTACTTTTCACTGATGAATTAATTCAGTCTATTTTAAGATATTACCGAAGCTGATTCTAATTTCAGTCAATGCCAGCAGCTCAAGAATCACATAAGCACAAATGTGTTCAATTCGAAAATCACAAAGGCCTCATTATAAATCAGCATATTCTATTATTCCCATGCAATTCAGCGTTATAATGCAAGCATACCTACCAGCAAATCGTTGAGCTCCTTGATCAGCACGCGGTAGAAGTTTTTGTAGACGAAGGCAATTATGATCCTCGGTCCAACGTGGAGTGCTATAGAGATACGCCACAGGTACCGCTGTGGGCTGACCCCCGTGATGGCACTGATTGATGGGATAACATTGTACACCTAAAACAAAAACATGTTTATATTCTAGTATGGCTTAGGACAAAGCTGCCAAACTCACCCGACAATGGGTTTCGTGAATTTCCTCTGGCTGGAAGACGTACGCCGATACGAAACAAACAAACAACGTTCCCAGTGGAAGAATCAACGTAAAGACACAGATATCACGGAAACTGACAATCAAATGCACGGCTAGCTGTTGCAAAATACAAAGAAGGGTTTTTGAATATGTACAAAGAATTCCATCGTTGTGACGTAAAACGACTTCTAAATAGAAGGTAGATTAGTTATTGATAAAGCAATCACGACTCACCTTTTCCGACTGGCTTTTGTCGCCTTCTGTTTCTTCTGCAGAGAGATGTTCCATCGAGGAAGGTGGAACCGAAGGGAGAAGCTGTGATTGATCATCAGTATGGGCAACTTTGATCAACATGGTTGTCCCTCCAGAATCGGCACCGCCTCCTCCTCCTCCATTGGCATCCAGCATGCTGACGGGTTCCATTGCCTCACTGAAAAATAAAATTGAATGAAAAGTTTTAACGTTTCTGATGCCAAAACCAAACGGGACAATCAATAGTCTATTTATTCGTAGCAGATTTGAATTTCAAAATTTCGTCAGGATGTTAATGAACAGTTTTAAGATTTTGAAGAGTACTTGTCACCATCCGTCATACCTCAATAATGCTGATGAGATATACATAGATTATGTGTAAAAATTGGGGTTGAAATCAACAAAATCCCATCGCGATGTCTCGGAAAGTATATAATCTCCAATCGCCATCGTCAATGACGTTTACTCACAAATTAAAAAACTCAATTGTTGCTTCTCTAATGTCCAAAGGTTCTTCCTCATTTCAATTTTGTATTTTCATCTGGCAAAAAGATGCATCCTAAACCTAAAGTTAACCATGTTAATTTCAGTGGATATCGGGTAGATAAATGCGCTTGCTGCGTTGTATTTGGAAATGGCGCGTGCCTATTGGGTTTACCAACAGGTTAATGCACAAATCGCAAAATACTGAAAGGAAATATGAATAGCCCAACAAACAAGCTAACAATCAGATTCTTTTTTTCCAAAAGTTTTCTTTGAAAATTGAAGGTCAGGAAATTGTACCTAGTACTTTTCATGCATGAGCATTTGCATCTATGTATTCACTTGCACGTCGTTTGGATCACACTAGTCGTCAAAACCAACACACCAGCATAAATCGAAACACAACAAACGGAAGCTAGCTAATCTATCCAAACACACGAATGGTTTCCCACCCCCAGAAGCGAGTGAGTCTTTTCTACACGCCTGGAAAAGGAACACGCGGAAAACTGTGTTGGTTGTCTATTTTCGTTATTCTTACCTCTCACGCGTTCGTTGTCACACACTGTCACTCAGCGGCTGCTCACTATGGTGTTAGATCTCAGATCTCGTTCGCTCCTTGAGTGAGTATTTATGTGAGTATGTGTGTGCGCTCTCCCGTCAAGGTGAGTGCGAAAATGTACAAAAGGAGGAAAATTTCCTCCCAAGCCGAACACCACCCACCGCTTTCAACACTACTCTCCCACTCCCACTCTGTACAATACTATTGCGCGATTAGGGCACTTTGCTTTTCCAGTGAAGAAAACGGGTCACAATTTTTCGAATTTTCTTGCACCCTGCCCGCACGAAAAAATGCAATAAATTTCAATTTGGCGAATCTCCTTGTCTTTCTCGATGGATATTGAACAATCGCAACTTGGGGAAAACTTGAAAGACGACCGTCACAGCCAAACGGCACGGCGTTTACCGTCCACTAGTTATGCACTATCTATACAGAAATGGACACTGCAGGTATTTCCTGTGTCACCAGCCGAATTCTGCTACAATCACCACCGATACTCCGGAACTGGGAATAAGCTGCTACACATCCTGGAAAGGTGGCCAAGCTCGAATGGATACAAGCACACCTTCACTGGTCCTGGATTTGAACCTTATCACAGTTTACGCGAAATTTGCAATGGATCAAATTTTCCACACACCATTCGATGCCGAAAGAAAGGAGAATGACGACGGTTGTCCGAATGAGTCGATGAGCTCAGGGCTTGTGTGCGAAAATCGACAAACTTGTCTCACTTGCCCTCTTCCTTTGGGATTTTCCTTCTGAGGCCATTTACAGGCGCCTACGGTGAATTGTGAGAAAAACTTTTTCTCACGAGTGAGAAAACTAGAGAAGATATCGCTGCTGCCATCTGTCGAAAAAAATCAAAGGGCTGTTCTAATCCGTTCTAATTAAACAAAAACGATGTTCTATCTGACACTAATCATTTATTTTCGCAACAACAATTACAACGAATGTATTACCTTCCGTTTTCGCATCGACTCCATCCATTCTTGCAGCATCTGGTCACCACTCTTTGGTGCCTGTCCTGAGTAGTAATCTTCCGGAGGTGTTCCTTCTTCGAGCCGAACAAAGTAGTGGCAGTGTTTGTACTCGACCTCTCCAAACCGGCCTCGACCGTGTCGACGAAATCCTTTAAAAACGCGTCCCTTTCCGCAAAACGATTCTGCCACCCAAAGGTTTGAACGGAACTCAACATTGTGCCTCTTCACTGCCAATTCTACCGCTTCGAGGATCGCCTCCTTCACGGCTGTCGCCCCTTGCTTGTCGATGAACGATAGCTGCTTGACCGCCTCATCTACTGTCATGCCTCTCACAAAACTGGCAATGTACCACATCTTTTTCGGACTGTACTTGATGTTGTTCTTTTGGTGGCACACAAACGCTGGACGTGGTTCCTCGGTCGGTGCCTGTGGAGGGTACACGATTTTGTTGTTCTCGAGCCATCTCCTTGGACCGGTGCTGTGACTGTTCCACTTCTTTGCCAACGTGCTACTAGTGTGAAAATTGCTTGAAGCAGTCGGTAGTGTGGTTAAAACTGGCAACAGACGGTTGGGGCCACTGATAGCCAACCGGCCTAGGCTACGTACCAGCTGGGACATAAAGTCGGAAGGTTTTACTCGAATTGAACACGAAAAAACAAATACTTTAACTAGGAAAGGTAGCGATTATGTGATTGTGTTTCTTCTCGGTTGTGCTTGGACAGATACTTTAGAGTCGTGCGATGTTATATAAGAAGAATAAGAAAAAAAAGTTTTGAGCGAAGGCTGATGTAGAAACATCGCAGAATCTACACGCAAAAAAATCCGCAGTAGAAACTACCATTTCGGGGGTTTTAGCTATAGCAAGAATCCGATCAGCATCTCGTCCGCGTATATCTTGAACATGTCGCAGAAGTTCTTCTTGGATTTTATGCAGATGGAATACGACAGAATAACCGACATGAGAACACTATAGTCACTAGATTCATAGTCTGGTGGATACAACAACGGGAGCCAATTTGAACTGTCAGTTGCCGAAGCCAATCGAGCATATCTCGAGTAATTCATGTTAAGCGCCTAAAAGCCATTTGTAAACAACGTTGAGTTCTCACAAATTACGAGAATCCCACTATATCCTGCTACTCCATGGTAGAACTAACATTCTGCTACCAAATGCTGCTTTTATTTCACGAGAGTGATTTAAGATTCAGGAGAAATTGATATTTAAAGTCATTGTTTACAAATGGCTTTTAGGCCCTTAACATGAATTACTCGAGATATGCTCGATTGGCTCCGCCAACTGACAGTTCAAATTGGCTCCCGTTGTTGTATCCGCCAGACTATGAATCTAGTGACTATAGTTTTAGCGGTTTTAGCAGAGGACCGAGTGTTAAGGTCCAGCTACAATGAGGAGCGCAACGGCGCGTTGCGATAGCTTTTCACAGTTAATCCATATATGTTATGTCAAAAACTGCACCACCGCGCCGTTGCGCTCCCCATTGTAGCCCAGCCTTTAATGTTATTTGGCGGTTTCTTTTAAATTGACGGGCATGGTATTTTACACACGCTGTGCTTCAAGCTTGAACGGCAGTTCTAGACAAAATCGTCAAAAGGTCGAAAGTAACATTTGTAAACAATGATTTAGAATGCAAATTTCCGGGAACTAACAGGTTGCTAACATCTACATCCACTACCAACGGGAAGGGAAAAACTCCTTGTATCTATTTCTGGTGCTATTTGGTTCGTGTGAGCAAGCAGATCCCAGAAAAATGCGCTAGAAGTCATTGTTTACAAATGTTACTTTCGACCTTTTGACGATTTTGTATAGAGTTGTAAAATATTTAATGTAGAGTATGCGCATACTTAGTTTGAATACAGTATTAATTTTCATAATTTAACCTATGCTACCTTTGAATAGCATAGCCCAGAAAGAAAGAAAATGTATAAGAGGGGACTGGTTAGAGTAAAATAATAATTCTGCACCAACATTAGACTAGGGTGAATCATACTTTTGTATACAATGGCTTTCGTAGTTATTTTCTCTTCATCAAAAGGTCACATTTACAAATTCAGCACTATTTAAGGAAGAGGAGCTGTATCTCTATACGCTGATATATTCAATTTGGAAGAATTGTATTCTACTTCCAATAAATTAGAAAACGAAGTGTTTGTTTACAAAAGTAGATACGCCCTAATCAAATATTGGCGTTGAATTGTTTTATTGGATCTTACGAGGGGCAAATCATTACATATTTAACAGAATCGAAAATGTGTATGCATTTGGAAAAAATGCGTTGAAAGTGCTCTAAAAATACATGAGTGATTCGCCCCTCGGGATCTTCTAACTTTTCTACTGCTTTGATTTTGTGTGGGCATAAAACAAGAGAGTGAAAAGTTTCATTGTCCAGTTTGACTACTACACAGTTAAGGCGGTGCTACAATGTGGAGCGCAACGGCGCGGCGCAGCAGTTTTTGACATAAAATATATGGACTAACTGTCAAAAGCTGCCGCAACGCGCCGTTGCGCTCCCCATTGTAGCTCCACCTTTAGGAAATTTTACAGTATTCGGTAATTTTTTACCGAACTTTCAACAGCGTAATATTCGGTAATCCGATTTAACGGATTTCGGTAAAATTTGACAAGTTTCGGTAATTTTTTTACCGGAATACAGTAAAAAACTACACTGAAAATAAACCAATAATTTTTATTATTAAAATTGGCACTTAAATCGGTCAACTTTTGCTTCCAATTGAAATCATCTGAGCCAGTATGATTTTTATTTGCCACACATAATTTTTAACACCCGTCATTTAATACACAGGTTCTTTTCCAATGAGACTGATGTGGTCCGCACATAATTTTCAATGGCGTGAGAAATGTCATTTAAGTGTGTTTTCACTTTGCCCTATTCCATCCATCTTCGCACTTAAAACGGAATAAATAACCGGGCGCGAAAAATAATCAGCAGAAAACAAAGTTGAAAAACAAAGCGACAGGCCTATCAAAGCGATTGTTCAGAATGGGAAAAGGTGAGACGAAATCCGTATTCGATTGCCGGGAGAAACGTGTTTTATTAACCTCGAATTTATTTTCAGGAAATTACAGCATCCGTTGAGGATTTGGAGGAAAATTTTCAACAAGAAGGAAAAGAAACGTAAGATCCAGGAAGCCGAAGCCGGTAAGTTATTGATGCAAGCATGAATATTCTTGAATATTCATGAATATTTTTGATGGATTTGTTTTTATAGTTGTGAAGCGGCCGAAGCAAAGTGATGATGAAGAAAATGGAGGAAGATGGTGATGCTGAAGAACAAGAAGCGTCTCCGGTTGGAAGCAGCAGTGCATACGAAATACTGCTAGGCAATCAGGAATTCGATTCGCTTCGTGGTAAGGTGTCGGACAATACGTTGAAGGCGATCGCAGAAACGGGATTCACAAACACCTATGGCCTGTTGATGGGAGCTGCCAGTCGGCATACGGAGAATGAAAAGCTGGGAAATGGGTTGAATATTGTGGTGGCTACGCCGGTTCGTGTGCTTGATCATTTGAAAGGGACACTGGATTTCCTGTTCAAGAATCTGCAGTGTTTCATTATAGTGTGATCGTATCTTGGAAATTGGATTGGAGGAGGATATGAAACAGATCATCAGTATCCTTCGTAGTGAGTTTGTTCATTATTGGCCATTGGTCATTTTATTAGTTGATTACTTTTATTTTAAAAAACGGCACACCATGCTGCCGAGTATTTTTTACATACAAATAAAACCTCTTTCATTCGCACATTTATTACATGTTTTATTACATGAAAAGATACAAATAATCCAATACCAACCTTATTTTGAAAAAAAAAATCCATGTACATTTTCACATAAAACGTATTAAAAAACTCATTTGAATTTTGCTAGCACAAGTTAATGCAATCCATGTACACTATAATTAATATCTATTCAGCTGTTGCACTTAAAAACTATATATTTATTGCACATATGGTTAATTACTCTATGGGTCATGAATAGTATTTGACCACATTCAATAAAAAATAAGTGCAGAACTAATACAGACCAATAACTTTGCACTTTGCCCAGATCTATAGGTGAGTGCACTTAAATATGAGATGCACGGTTTTTTGAGTGTACCGAATACTGTAAAATTTTCTAAGCGTGTACGTTCTCAAATAAATGTCTCAGCAAAGGCAATCGAAGTACGTTGCGGAGTCTCGCAAGCGGAAGCACGAGGTTTTTGAGAAACAACAACAAAAAACATAATAATTGCAAAGAGTTGGATTTTAAGAGTTGATAGATTAAACAACTTCATATGTAACTAAATACTCAAATATGTAACTAAATACTCAAATTTACTCAAACTCAATAATTATCAACCATAAGTTTTATGGTATGTTGTTATTATTTGAATAATACCATTATTACTATACACCAACGTGGTCCTGCAAGAATCTCACGGTTATATCAACAGTTAAATCAACAATCAATATGTAACTAGCGATTTGAAATTGGTTCACTGTTGTAGAACCCCTTGGTCCGAAATACACCTTGAAGCCAGCACCTTGTTATACATATTTGCGCCTTTGTTTTGATTTGCTGTGTTATTTTGACAGAGTATTTGAGAGTGTGTTCATGTGAGTTCATTATAAGGGGTGCATTATTGAGCTTGGGACCGAGCTTGGGACGATGTTCTAGTACTGACTGAGCCAAGAAAAAAATCGTTTTTGTATGGGACCTACTGGTCTTAGAGTTAGTCTATGGTTAAATCTCTGATATTACCCACCTATATATATATATATATATATATATATATATATATATATATATATATATATATATATATATATATATATTTTGGAAATTTAAAAATTCAGCAATGCTGTTGTTCTCTTCAATCTGCTTGTTTAAAATTACCTCCATTTCACAATATGTATAACTCAACGTTGAACACACGTTTTGTCAAAAAGTGCACTTAATAACTGAACGACTGAACTTTATAAAAATGGAGTCATATAGAACCAACAATAGAACGTAGAATAATCCAGCTGGAAACAGAAAGTTTGACGATAGCTCGGTAAAGCGTATTTTTTGCTGGAGGTTTGCTTCAAAGAATGACTGAGTTTACCAAAAAAACCGAGTTTTTTTTCTGAAACTAAGGTTATTCGGTTATATGTATTACCGACATTTGTATTTTATTATATTTTACAGAAAAATCGGTAATAATAATTACAGAAATCAGCATATGTTGAACAAGAAACCTCTCAGTATAAATTAAAACTGAGCTGAAATTATAGATTTAGGCAACAATTTAAGTGTGTAAAAATCAATGACAAACTAATAGTTTAGTTGTATCCGTCTGTCTCATAATCTGCTGTTAGACGAGTTTGTGATCATAACAATCGACATGTTATGGTTGATTGTTTTCGAGAGCGGATTTGTAAAACGAAGGAGCAGGTTGAGGAAATTGATGTTTGCAGCACAGATTTTTTTCAACAGCTGAATTTTATCAAAATCCGCTAAATTTTCTACAGATAACTATAAAGTTCACAAAAATCCGTTAAATCGGATTATCAAATGTTCAGCCATAGACTAACTCTAAGACCAGTAGGTCCCATACAACTACGATTTTTTTTCTTTGCTCAATCAGTACTAGCACATCGGTCCCAAGCTCGGTTCCAAGCTCAATAATGCGCTCCTCATAATGAACTCACACGAACACGCTCTCAAATATTCTGTCAAAATAACACAGCAAATCAAAACAAAGGCGCAAATATGTATAGCAAGGTGCTGGCTTCAAGGTGTACTTCGGACCAAGGGGTTCTACAACAATGAACCAATTTCAAATCGCTAGTTGCATATTGATTGTTGGTTCAGCTGTTGAGAAGTCAGAAATATTTCACAGATTTCTGTAAAATAATCTAATATTACGTTCACACTACAGCTTACCTAAGCTACATTTTTGGTTTTATTCCAGTTTCTTAGCAGTTGATAAAACCAAATAATAAAACCGGTTCTTGCGACTACATTGCTTTAAAAACTTCATCCTGACCGCTTTACAGCCATGTCATGGCCAGTTGGCCCAGTTTTATTGCAATCATTAAAACTTGATATGCGAACCAACTTAGAAGCAAAGGTTTTATTTTAGATTTATTGTATACTACACGTTGTGGTTAAAAATAAAACCATTCTCTGGCTGGGAGTTAGTAACAATAACCTAATGGCTATTATAAAACTGCATAGATCCCTCCAGAGGAAGTTGACAAAAGCTGATATGCAAACTATTTTGACAAACTTCAAGGTTTTTTGTTGACTTTATTTGATTGCTAGCAAAAGCGAAATGTCGTTAGTTTTGTTTTTTTCCTATCGTATACGTGAATAAGAGAAATCATAATAAGTGTCATTTTAAAACAATTGAAAAGATTGAAAATAAAATAATTTTATTCCTTTATTCAACCCACCTGTATATACAAGAGACCTTGCCGTGCAAAATTTATGGTGAATAGTATACGAAAAAGAAGCATATATTTAATGCGCCATATGAATTCGGTAGAATTTAATTTTTATAATAAATTTGCATTAGCGGTTTATTTCGAAAAAGTATAAAAGTAAATCCTTATTTGTTAATCCGGTGATTTTTGCTGAACAATTACTAGACACTCATTATTGAATAATAACTAGCTGTTTATTATTTCTATGTCTGCTGAAAATACAGGTTTTGTATTTCATATTGAGTGAAATTTTCCAACCTTGACATTTTTTTTCTTTATAACTTGCCGCTCCTCAAAAATGCTTAAATGCGACACATTGCCCTATATTAGAATACAAAAGCACAAAATAAAACTAGTGGTTTTATCTAGGGCTCTTCAAACCCTTAATAAGAGCGTAACGTTTTATGGTGTCTTTATAGCATGCTTGTTGGTTTTATGAGAATTGTCGCCCAAACACAATTTCAAATTTTATAACGGTTATCAAAAAGTGCCTCATAAAACTAAGTTGCTGTAGATATAGTCTGGTTTTATTCTATAGTTTTTAGGACGAATACAGAACCACCTTAAGCCTTATGTTAATACGATGAAACCTTAGTTTTGTTTTGGTAGTCATAAAATAGTTTTATATTATACTTGACAGCCTGATTTAATGTCAATCACATAAAACTTTAGCAAACCCACAAGCTGCAAGAGATGCAATATTAAAACAATGATAAAATTTCAATAAATCTTCAAAGCATTCCAATTGTTACTTGGGTGCACGGGACCATGGTCTTAGAGTTAGTCTGTGGGTGAACCAACAGGCGAACTCTTCTCTTCGAAATGACCATGGTGGATTGATTAGGCGAGTTTTCAATGATGAGATATTCGCGGAAAAGCCATCGTTTACGTTTGTCTGTTAGGTGCTAATGAAAAATCTTTGTTGGTATGCAATAGTCATCTTAACCAAGATTTAATTGTCGGTATAACGATAGAATGTTTTCTAGAGTACCCTATACCGATAGTTTCAGTAGCTGCACTTTTGAGCGGTTTTCGGCATTTTTACTGACATTTTGGTATTCTTGTTTAATGTGCATCATGATGAATAGATCATTGCACGGAATGTATGAACCTCACTTTTTTGACAGTTCAGGGAGCTTGTTTACAAGGTGTTAGAATCCTGACCGTTGCAACGAAATTTTCCAATGACGTTTTCCAGATTCTGTATGATTAGATTCAAGAAACAATGTAAAAATAAGCACTGGTGTCTGTTTTCCGGCTGTTTTACTTGAATTGTTATGAACTTAGAGTACAAAAACACTAACCGAACATACCGAAATTTTTCTAAGTCCGCGTAAGCAAGCTCCCTGAACTGTCAAAACTGCATTGATGACGCCATCGTGCAATGATCTATTTCCGCTGTTCGTTCATGTTTATAAAATAACATCGCTCACAATAAAATTGTATTCAATACGTCTCAGTAGTAGTGAAAGCAAGAAAAAAATCCTCGCTTTGCGCAATGAACTGGATTACCTATAGGTTAAGTAGTTGGACAAGTTGTGTGCGTGACTCCATTGTATAATACAAGCGATGTCAAACGTCATGAGCAGCACTCCGCATGCTTGCTCGTGTAAATCGTGGCGTCATTATTTTTGATTTACTAAAAAAATATACCATAGGTGATGTGCTTCCCCTTTATCCTGTCAGCCTTTGCGCTTTATTGCAAACATTTTTGACAGATTTTGTTTACACTCGTTACCATTCTGCCTTCGAGCATTATATTTTAACGGGATCCTCTCTGCATCAGCTAAAATCAAAATATAATCCTTCTTTTAATCATGATTGCTAATCTGCAGCTTGAACAAAATAAAAGTTCATTTAGTACCAACATTGATTCTTGATCCAGTTTGTGGCCTACCGCACTCATTTCATTTTTGTCGGTGGCGGTGCTTCGAGTGAGTGCTAACAAAAAAACGGTTGCTACTCGCAACTTCTCCCAACTACAACAACACTCGTGCAGTTTTCGCTCTGCTCAGCAGTAAAGACTTGAGAACGTCGTCTACAAGAAGCAAAAGTGGTGTGCAAAAAATCATTCATCAGTCAGACGGTTCTTCGGCCAGAAGCAATTACTGCCTCGTGTGAGAATAATATTTTCCCCTGATAGTTTTTGCTCTTTTCATCGTTTAAGTTGTGTAAATCAATCAGTTCAACAGAAAAGTCGCCAGCTGAGTTCAATCCAAAGTGAATTTTCCTTCCAGCTGCAGCGGGTGAGGAAAGTTGCAAATTGCTTCGACAAAGCCTGCTATTTAGCAACAACAGTAGGAGTGGTGGAACGGTTTTGTGTGATCCGTCAAGCGAAGCAAAGCAAAACACTGTACAAAATCAAAGTGCTTGCCGGGAGTGATTGTAAAAACTAAAAATAACAATGCAAGATGGAAATCGGTGATAGTTGAAGGCATTTCGAGCAAAACAAAGAATTTGAAGCATTTTGATAGTGGTTTAATGTGCGGAAGATTTTTGTGAAGTGCGATAAGAGCAACGGATCCAAATCCGAAAACAGTTTCAAGTGGGTGGTACAATCGACCTACACTGGTTTGGAGCAGGAATGAAGTGTTTCTCTGCATTACTTATTTGGTAAGATTTTGTTCCGAGACGGTTGACATTGAAGCTATCGAAGAGAGAGAAAAAAAGGAATATTCTTGACCCGGATTGTGAGTGCCGATGTTCTTAAAGTGTTCTCAGACCTGCTGCAGCAATAAACCTCGATCGACACAATGGTAAGGTATTCATTAGCAAATCAAAACGACAACGATGACAACTTGGTCAAGGCGAAACTAGCCGTTATCCAAAAAGGGCACCACTGCTCTCACCGTGTTGTCCTTGTACCCTATTAGTCTTCATTTATTGATTAGCGCTAGCACGTTCCTTATAAGCTCCTTGAGATTATTAACAGAAAAACTGTTCTGGAATGGTTCGTCCCTCAAGAGTAAAGCGAAAGTGGGTGGTGAGAGAGCAGGAGGGGCCTCACACGTTTTTACTACGGTGTTAGTAAACTCAACAGAGTGTGACACTCAATTGAAAATGATTTTTTTTAAGGCATGCAAAAAAAAATCGATTACAAACAAACACCGTTGATGTGCTTTTCGTTTGTCTTCCTCGTATACAATCCAGTCTGTTATTGGGGCGGGATGACTAACGACCTCGAAACCACCCACCAGGGTTCCACCAATCTCCCCCTCTGCTCTAATGATTGATTCAGGTGGATTAGATGGAAGAGTGGGACAAAACAAAATAATAATAGGTGCCGTTAGAAGTCGAACCAGGCAGCGGAGTGCTTCTCAATGATTGTGAAACTTGGCTGAGCTGAGTTGTGTGGAAAAATAATCGGATAACGATAGGAGCTACTTTGTTTTTTTTATAGATCCTGCCTGAATTCGATACCGTACTTTCAGTTTTTCAGATTTTCAGTTATTGGCTGTTTCATCTCTTTGAAAAGGGTTTGAGATCGCAGCATGCTCTGCCTCCGGTCGGTTTGGTTTTCGTGAGCTGCCAGGTTTTTTTTTTCAGTTTTCCGCGATTGTGATTTTCAAGTTTAAGTGTTCGTTGCTCCATTACACACAAATAATTAATCCATAGGAGTGCGGCAAAAGTTATCGTCGCGTACGTTAGAAAATATTGTGGGAAAATACTAATGAACACCATAAAAACATTTGAGCTGAACTTACTAAATAATAGGGTATGTGTCCCTTGACTCAGCCTAGTATGCAACAATCGATTACATTTTTTATCATAACTCTTAAAGTTTTTCAGCTGGAAGCAAAATTTAACTAGCTATACACTTGCTAAGATATGTTTCATAAGCCATCTGGTAGTATGTATCACGAAAAGTTACACAACTCATTTTATAAAGTCAGAAACTTTCGAGGGATATGGATGTAATGTCGGTCTGTAGGCATCAAATTGGGTCTATTCATGGATGCAAATTCGTCCCATTCGGTAGATTTGTTATTGAATGTTGGCTATGTACGCTTATGGCCAATTTTCTGATCCAAGGCGTTCCCAGCTGTATTCGCTCTACCCAACAAACAATTTTACTAACAATCAAACTATACTTAAACTGCTAAGAAACACTTAAGTGATTTTAACATACGATTTAGCGGTCATTCGGCAATCAAAACATTATAATTCGCTCTACACAGATTTTGTTCCTTTGGTTTGTGTTAAGATGAGCCATATGAAAAACATTCAACTAAAACTCAGACATTTGTATTGTAAATGTTACCAATAAAAACATTTTTACTACGCTTTCCATAAGACAGGCCATAATTGGGAACCAAGAAAAAAATATGTCCCTAACATTGGGTCTATGGTATTCATGTTAAATCATTGTAATTTTAACTATGTGACCTGTTAGTTTATAACGTGTGACTATTTTCTGTACATCTTAGCTGCATTATTCGGTTTAAAGGTTCAATTTCGGCAAATTTAGATCAATCGAAGAGCGTGTAGATAATTTTTTCAGCTTAACCAGTAAAGTTATGGTGTCTGAAAAGTTAAGGAAATCGAAATTTACGCGAAAGTGAACAATTATAAATTCATTAATTATGTCTCAATTGCTTTAAAATAGATTGATCATCATGAAAGCAACATGATTTTGTTGATTATCGCCGAAATAATGATATATATGGTACATAGGCCGAATCAAGGAGCTGGGCTTACATTACATCCCGTTACCCTAATTTGGTAAAATCTTTTGATGGCGAAGGAGGGATTGGTGCGGTGCAAGTGTCCAGTGGAAGTATCAAATTCGACTGTCCGGACGTGAAGTGCCCTTGTCGTGTGCTATACCGTCGAACTGGATCTATTGGAGATGAATCAACCATCGTGGATGATAATTGAACAATAAACGAAAAAACAATGGAAGTACCGCAAAATGGTCGTCCAGAAGAAGTCGTCATCGTCACATAGAGTTCTCTTGCGGGATAGTGCAGTTTAATAATTTATGGCCTAAAGTTGGAAGTACTGAGCCGTGAGCGTGATTCATCTCGAACCTTTGCGATTGTAAGGCCGTTTTCCTGGATGACGATTCCCTTGGTTCTTCTTTTACTACTGAGAGCGTTAACCCTACTCCATAGGGTAGGGTCGATTCGCCAGGGTTGATGAAGTCCAAGAAATTTTCCTAGCTGTTCTTTTTGGCTTGTCGGATGGTGTCTCGACATTTGTTTTCGTAGGGCTCGGTAGTTGGGGCAAATTGTTTCTCTGGGTGGTCGTCAGGACCTTCCTATTAGGCTATTAGGACCTTCCTTCCGCTGTCTTGGCATCCGGGGACCACCAATGGAGAGCCCTTTTCCCCGGAACTGATCTTGTTCTACGGATTGATATGGTAGCAGCTTCTCGGAGTTTTAGAATAAGGTCGGAAATGTCGTTGGGGGGTTGGAGTTGCATGTGTGGTTGGTGTTGGTTTGGAAGGAGGACCAGTCCGCGGTCTTGTATTGCCACCGTGGTCTTCTAGACACATATTGAGGTTGTTCGTCCTTGATGGTCCAGAGCAATCTGTTGACTGGAGACGTCGATGTAAAAGGTTTGACTTCCTCGAGTGAAGGTTCTGAGATTTTCAAAAATAAGTCTACATGGTTAATGAACAGGCCCTTTTTTTTGTTGAGTCGTGAAAAACCACTGCGACCAATTAGAGGAATATTGTGGTAGAACAGGCCCTTAGTCGATGAATCAACCCGCTCAGATTTTCGCTAATACGCTATTCTGACAAATTTACAAGCTCACAACTGCATGCTAGTTTGTGATTTGAAAAGAGTCCAGATTCATGAACAAAAAGTCCGGGTACCGATGCAACACGGCATCCGAACTTTGGATTTGGTAATTTGTGTCGCTTAATAAATCCTCAAACAAATGTGCCAAAGCAAGTTGGCCAATATTTAGCGTCAACCAGTCAGTACGTGTGCTCAACTCCAAGTTCCCCTTCTTTCCAAATCACTTTCAGTTCAATTTACCCATTGAGTTGGACACATCACAATAGAAAATATTGTGATGGAGCACGGACGTTAGGTTACTAGATATATAAAAATACTCTACAGCCCATTCAGGATTATAACTGAAAAATTCAAATTTGGCCAACACTCACCACAACCATTTGATTCTGCTTTTGTAAACAAACACTTTGTCTGCTAATTTATCGGAATTTGAATACAATTCCTTCAAATTGAATATATCAGCGGATAGAAGAGATGAAGCTCCTCTTCCTTGAAGAGTGCTTAATTAGTATTTGTGACCTTTTTTTCAAGAGAAAATGACTACGAAAACCATTGTTTACAAATGCTGATTTGGTCTAATCTAATGTTGGCGCTGAATCGAATTCCACTGAACGGCTCCATTGGTAAACTATATTACAACAATGTGCTTAATAATCACACTAGGGGAGAACATTCAAGTTTCATTTAGAAAAAATATTTTTTACAACGGAACTGCTATAGAAAAAGACTATGCGCCATTTGGATCAGTCAGTATGTTACTTTCGTCAAAATGATACGCTGAATGGCAATGACAATGTTGTTACGTCAAAATGTTACCTCAAGTTGTCATATTTCACACAGATACGTCGAACTTTTCAAATTGACGTACACTTTTGTTTTTGCAACAAAACGTTGTAAAAATATTTTTCTGAACAAAAAAAATCTAAATTGTTAACCTTGAGGTGTAAAGCCTTTTCCTCAAGCGGGGATCCTTTTGGGGATTTCAAATAATAGAACAATGTTTCGCAAGTTGCTTTTGAACACAAGCGACGTATCCACATTATTCCCAAAAAGTGCAAAAGTGATGTTACACCGTTTTGTAAAAAGTTAGTTGAAACTTTCGAGAATAATCCATTCAAAAGTTCAACAAATATGGACATATATACAATATTTTGTAATAAAATGCCATGAACAACGCGTTTGTTTACATTTTGTGTTTTTACATTTGACTTATCTGTAAATATGCAGACTTTTTCAACGATGCAGACATTTATCTATGTTGCAGACTTTTACAGACACTTGAAATATTTTTTAAATTTCAAATAAAGTTAATTTCTGAAGCTCGAATCTGAACAGTTTAGTAGATACGGTTAGAAGCTTTGTTGAAATATTTGGAAAAACAATGGACTCTGACATTGTCAAAATTACTTTCAAAGCGTTGGTAATAATAGTCCATTGTCATTGAGTCACAACGAAAATCAAGTTTCACAACAATACAAATCATGTTTGAGAATGTTACTGTAAAAAATGGTTGCTGAGTATTTTAACCAAGAAGCAATCAACTCTATCTATCAACTAAATCATAAATACAAGCTTTAAAAATTTTATACCTTCACACTTAGAAAATAACACCGAACTCGGTTCAATTTTCTACCGAACCACATCGGTTACCAACAAGAAACCGAATAAATCGTTTATATATTCTGTTTTCGGGTGTATATTTTAAGTCAAACCCGAGTTTCGGTTACTATATAACACATACAGGTTGCTATTTGACAGATATAAATGAAAGATGAACCAAACAGTACGGTAAAGCGGGGATATTAAAGAGTTCGGTACACGAAAACCGAGCAAACTCGGTAAACTGAACCGAGCATTCGCTGAGTATTCATAAACGTCAAACACTTCTCTTCGAGACAATTCCGCGACGGCTATGTCTACCGAAAAACTCGGTTATTTTAGCTAACTCGGTAAGGCCTGAAAAATCGTCAGCCATTTTATCTCGCGTGTGCGCGAAGAATGTCTATTTGCAAAAATTCCCCGTACTTTGTTTTTTGTCAGGTGAAAATGGAAAACATTACCGAGAGACCACAACAGGAGGATTTACGTTTAGTAATATATGAGGATTGTTTGCATCAGTAAACAATGCAACTGACAAAACTAGTTTTATTACTATGAAACTCGAAGCTCTGCCATAATGTCGACAGATAAGTCGGTTTGTTTGACAGCGTTTGGTAATGTTTGTGTTAACCGATGTTCGGTTATTACTAATTGGATCTGTTTTGGTCAACCGAGTTTTACGGTAAATTTGACAGATTGCTAGAAAGTAAAAATTTAACGAGAACTCGGTTGTTCCAATTTGAACCGAACAGACTACTCAGCGTTCAGCAGATAAAAACTCGGTTGAAACTCACTAATAAGGTACAAATAAATAATTCAAAATGCGTGAGCTTAAAAAAATGTATTTTTTATACTAGACAGAAATACCAACAATCAATATGCAACTAGCGATTTGAAATTGGTTCACTGTTGTAGAATCTCTTGGTCCGAATTACACCTTGAAGCCAGCAACTTGCTGTACATAGTTGCGCCTTTGTTTTGATTTGCTGTGTTATTTTGACAGAATATTTGAGAGTGTGTTCGTGTGAGTTTATTATAAGGGGCGCATTATTAACATAGACTAACTCTTAGACCAGTAGGTCCCATACAAATGCGATTTTTTTCTTGGCGCAGTCAGTTCTAGCACATCGGTCCCAAGCTTGATAATGCGCCCCTAATAATGAACTCGCTCGAACACACTCTCAAATATTCTGTCAACATACACAGCAAATCAAAACAAAGGTGCAAATATGTACAGCAAGGTGCTAACTTCAAGGTGTATTTCGGACCAAGGGGTTCTACAACAGTGTACCAATTTCAAATCGCTATTTGCATATTGATTGTTGGAAATACTGCGTAAAATACAAAATACGCAAAATAACATTCAACAACGCAAAAAATATAAAATGCACCGTTTAAATACCGATAGATAAATCGAAGGTACGCAAGTCGGCAGCCCCTTGATTGTAACTTTTAAAAAATCCTTCTACCCAAACATTTTATTTCATAACAATAAGTTTCATTGTACCGTGGAAGCACCATATTTGACGCAGGTCTAAACTTGACGCTCTTTTAAATAATGTTTGCTTTAATCCGATTTCACTACTAACATTATTCAAAAATGTACCTTGGGAGCATTGTTTACACTCACGCGACACATTCATAACAAAAAAGATGGTGTTTTGATAATTTGAAAGCGCAAACAAAAATAGTATCTGTCAAATGCGTCATTTTTGTGCTGCCGTAGCAAAAACGCTAAGGAATCGTTTATAAACATTTCATTGGTTTTCATGAGAAAAAGTTGTTTTTTGGCGGAAATATCATTGATAACTGTAAAAACATACGTATTCTTAGTGAATTATTGCCTATTATTTCAGCTCTGTGAGCTTTTCAGCACATTACTGAAGAAAAACGATTTGCGTCAAATTAGGCTCACTGTGTTCCTAATTGTTTACAGAGCAAAATATGGGACCCAAGTACGTTAACTATTCTTCGATTGCACTTGAAAAAGCAGTGGATATGGCACGAAAAGGTGTATCCATCCGTAAATCTGCTGCCACGTATGGTGTTCCAGAGGCCACCGTTCGTCGGAAGAAGAAGCTTCAGAAACAACAACAGTTTTAACACAAGAGGAGGAGAAATCAGTTATTGAATGGGTTTGCTTGGCGGCACAGTCCGGGTTTCCAGTGAATGCCAATCGATTAAAAACATCAGTGGCTCGCTTCCTTCGTTTGTCCGACCGACCTAACCCTTTCACAGCAAGAATTCCCGATCGAAAATGGCTAAAAAATTTTCTCCGACGTCATCCTGCAAATCGTCTCAAAGAGAAATTCAAAACTGCTCCGAAACAGGCTAAACTGATTATTTGAGTGGAATTACATAAACTGTGAAATACATTGTCGTTTTCTGTTGATTTTAAGCCATTTTTCTAAGTGCGTCAAATAAGGAACATCGTAAAATTCATGCGTCACATAAGGAAGATTGGTGCCTTTTTGAAGCTAGATACAAAAATAATGAATTAACAAGTATTTAATACATTAATTGTTATGTTATGTATTATCCGTGCGAGGAGTAACGATTATGATGTAGAAGGAGATGTTCGCTCATCACCATGAGGCACCAAGAGTGAACATTAATGTTTTTGGCTAGAATGAAAGATGTGAAGAGAAAGTGTTGAAAGTTTCGTCAGAGTGCGGCAGGTAGGAAATCTAACAGATGTTTCCAATGGTACTCGAACCAAGGACGTCAATCTTTGCCTAACATTCCCTGCTACAACCTACCCCGCAGTGGGATGTTAGGCAAAGATTGACGTCCATGGTTCGAGTACCATTGGATACATGCCCTTTCGCTCAATTTTCAAAAAACATCTGATAGATTAACTATAATTTAGAAGAAAAATTAGTAATCTCCATTTAATTCCAACTACCTTTGCTTATCTTCGACAGATACGCGTATTTCGTCTACAATGTGCAGACTTCTTCAGTTTCTCGTACTAATAACTCGACTTAGACACTGACTAGACAAGTCGAGTTATTAGTACGAGACACTGAAGAAGTCTGCACATTGTAGACGAAATACGCGTATCTGTCGAAGATAAGCAAAGGTAGTTGGAATTCAATGGAGATTACTAATATTTCTTCTAAATTATAGTTACAAGTATTCCACTAAACAGCTCAAACCCTCTAGGATCTGATAGATTTCCTACCTGCCGCACTCGGACGGAACTTTCAACACTTTCTCTTCACGTTTTTCATTCTAGCCAAAAACATTAATGTTCACTCTTGGTGCCTCATGGTGATGAGCGAACATCTCCTTTTACATGAAATATTTAATGTTTACTTATTTTTCTCATATACTACGGTAGTGTATCTATTGCTGTGTAAGATATTGAACTAATTGGTCGTGTTTAAAAAAAAAAAAATTGATGCTTAAAATTGAACATTCTTTAACTGCGTCAATTATGGTACGTTCACGGTAGTTTTTTTTTTAATGAAATAAAAATATTTTTTTTGAATTCAACTTTGGTGGTTGAATTAATTGAACAAAAATAAATTTCGATTTTAAATACATAACTGGAAAGACCGTAAGGCGAACAATAAGAAGAAGAAAAACTATAGAAAATTGTGTCACATAGATGAATGCTTCACAAATATGAAACAATAACGTTTGCATTGAAAAAATGGACAAAAATTGTCGATTTGTCATGGGTTTAGCTTCACCCGCACTGACGAAACTACCCATGCAGCATCAATCAGTAACCCATGAGTCAGCAGACAAAATTTGACAGCTCTATCAGTCGAAATCTAACCGTGATGGCAAAAACAGCAAAGACACTCCGTTCAATTACAACAATTAGACAACAATCAGAGCATCGAAAGAAAGCCCGGTTCTGGACGGCCGACGACCCTGAGCGACAAGAAGCTCCAAAGGATGCTAAAGAGGAAGACCAAGGGAAAAATGGCTACATCGCTACGTGAGCTTGGCCGGGAGGTCGGTTCAACCGGCCAAACAGTGAAAAAGTACCTGGCGAACATGAACATACATGTCAGGAAGCGGAAGTCGCGTCCACTGGTTTCGGAGCTGCAGGCGATGACGTAGCGGCAGCAGCTGAATTAGATGGTCAACTCGGTTTTCCCGGCGAATCGTTACGTGGCGGTGGTTATGGACGATGAAACCTATCTAACCCTGGATGGCAACGACTGGCAGGGCAAGTTCATTTCACACACCAAGTTCCCCAAGAAGGTACTGCGGTGGCTGACAATCAGCGAGAAGGGGATGTCAAAGCCGCTCTTCCTTTGCTCCGGGCTGGCCATGAACGGGGAAATTTATAGTACGAAATGCCTGCCGGAAGTTGCGTCGTTCATCAAGAAATACCAGAAGGGCGAAGACGCGGTGTTCTGGCCGAATCTGGCGCCGGCTCACTCATCGAATCGAAGCGATCGTTGGAGGAGATGGAGCGGCTGAATTCGATGTGATACCCAAGTCGGCCAACCCCAGCTGCGTCCCATCGATAACTTCAGGGCCGATCTGAAGCGTAAGATCAACTCCAACAATTTTGTCGCGAAAACTGAGGAGGAATTGATAAATAAAACTAAGAAAGAACTTAAAAACATGCCTACACGCATGTTTTAATCCGCCGTGGTTAATGTTCCGGTTAACAGCAAACTTAAATAATTACCTTTCATGGGAAATTAATCAAAATCAATTATCTGTCTGAGCTTTTTTTTATCACCATCCAAAAAAAAGTCCAATTTTTAATTAAAAGTCCATTTTTACATAATTACACATAGAGCGAAAATTACATAACCCGCTCTATTATACCGTCTTTTCGTTGAAAAAAGTCTAATGTTGCAAAAACTAATTTTTTCTAGACATTCCCAGACATTTCAAATTTTTATCGCAGACATTTGAAAAAAATATCTGGCATCCCTGACGTGAGCACATATTCGTTTGCAAATTTTGTTGTCCTTTGCTAACTCTCCCCTGCCTTATTTTATATTTTAATACTCTCTGCTCCTCGCTCTCACCGATCGTTTTGTTTTATCGCCAACAAAACAATGAAAGAGCTACCGTCCAGGGCGCAGAATCAACTCCATCGTGAGTTTCGATTATTATTCGTGTCAAACTGTTCCAACGTGTAGCACCACTGTTCTTTCCATTCCGTCTGCGTCATCATCGTTGTCGTTGTCAGAAAACAATATTGATTTCAATTATCGTGACCCTAATTCCGAATTTATTTACCAGAGTTCCACCGTGGTAACCCGCCGAGGCGCTCAAAAGTCAAAAATCACAACCCGCTCCCAACAGGCGGCCGAAGCAGCAGAAGCAACGGAACGGCGTAACAAGTTCTACGGCCGCAGACCGAACCCTATCAGTTTGGCAGAAGTGAAAAAGAAGGGCAAGCAGAAAATGTCCTGCCAACAGGAGATAGGAGGGCCGGATGGAGCGGCGATTGGGGCAGAGTCGAACGTGGTTCAGTTGAAGGATATCTACAGCAATGCCATGTCGGCAATGGAACTGGTCCGGGGACAGACGGGGCTGGTTTACGACGAGAAGTTTGCCGAACATCGGTGTTTATGGGATACCGGGTATCCGGAGTGTCCGGAGAGATTTACCCGAGTCCTAGAGCGATGCCGACAGTTGGGTTTGGTAGACAGGTGCAAGACGGTTGAGCCACGAATGGCAACGGAGGACGAAATTTTGACCAAACATACGCCGGAGCAGGTTGAGATTCTGAAAAAAACGAAAGGAAGCGACGATGTTGATGGGTTGGAGGAGCTTAGTTCAAGATACGATGCTATTTTCGTTCACCCGGTGAGTACGTGCGCTTATCTTGTCTAGGCGAGAGAGAGTGTAATCTTTTCTGTAAATAATGAGCGTTCAATTTGCTGACTAATTATATTGTTCTGCGATAGTCTTCATACGATTGTTCACTACTGGCAAGTGGAAGCACAATCGAGCTCGTGGATGCTATCTTGGCCGGCAAGGTACAGAATGGGATGGCAATAATTCGGCCACCTGGCCATCATGCAATGAAGGCCGAATACAATGGGTATTGCTTTTTCAACAATGTCGCTATTGCCGCACAGCATGCCTTGGATAACATGGGATTGAAGAGAATCCTGGTGGTGGATTGGGACATCCACCATGGACAGGGAACGCAACGGATGTTTTATGATGATCCAAGGTAAGTAAATCGAGCGATGAGTAGAAGATGTAGGATGGCTATTTTGACAGTTTTAATCAATTTCAGGGTGCTTTACTTTTCGATCCATCGGTACGAGTGTGGCAAATTTTGGCCCAACTTGCGGGAGTCAGACTTTGACTACGTCGGTGAAGGTAAAGGTTTGGGTTACAATTTCAATGTACCGCTAAACAGGATCGGTATGACTAATGGAGACTACCTGGCAATATGGCAGCAGATCTTGATGCCGGTTGCGATGGAGGTATGAATATATAACTTCTCTACTGACTGAATAGGGTGATTGAGGTAACAGTGAGCTTATCACTTGAACTGGTGACTGAACTAAACTTTTCAAATACTTCAGAAAACCAGTTATGGTACTTCATCGCTAACGACACCGTTTCACCTTTGTTTTCAGTTTCAGCCTGAGTTGATCCTGATTTCGGCTGGCTACGATGCGGCCTATGGTTGCCCAGAGGTTCGTATCACTACACCCGTTACTAATTTTATCTCTGTTTTCCATGCTCTATCCATAGTTCAATCCAGAGTTGGTTCTCGTTTCGGCCGGTTATGATTCTGCCCTCGGAGATGACAAGGTAAACGTGCGCAATATAGTCACGTCAATCATCAATCGTTTCCATCGTGCAAGTCGGAACATAACTGGTCCAATCGAAATTCACCATCTTCAAAAAATCTTCATTCTATGTAGGTAGTCCATGACCATAGTCTTACCTCACTTTTTATTCCTTTCGACAGGGTCAAATGGAGATAACACCGGCATTCTATCCCCATCTGTTGACACCGCTGATGTCCCTCGCCCAGGGTCGCGTCGCCGTCATTCTAGAGGGCGGCTACTGCCTTTCTTCATTGGCCGAAGGTGGTGCCCTTACTCTCCGAACACTGCTCGGCGATCCTTGTCCTCTGCTTGTGGAAAAACTACAACCGCCCTGTGAAAGCATCCAACACACCATCCTCAACTGCATTCAAACCCATCGACCTTACTGGAAAAACCTCCAACTTCACGATACCTATGGTCTCGAAGAACTCAATAATGTCATCCCCCAGCCAAACTTCCACCAAGTCCTTCAGTATTACGTCCAACCTGAACCTCAATCTGATCCCATCCGGTACGCAACTCGTAACTGTTACCCGCTGCAAAGCACCGAAGAGAAGGCTCACATCGAAGAGCACCTGGCTATGCTTCAGATTGCCACACGTCTTACATTCCCGGTAAATAGAGTTTGCTTTGTGTACGACGAACTACTTCTGGAGCATCGAAATATTCATGAAGATCTCCACCCGGAACAACCGCAACGGATAGCCAAAATCTACTCTCGTCACGAAGAATACAATCTACTTAACAGGATGAAGCACCTCAAACCCCGGCATGCCACAACCGACGAGCTATGTCTGGTTCACTCGCGGCAGCACGTAAACGTGATCCGACGAACTGTCGAAAGGGAAGAGATGAAGCAGGTGGCGGATAAGTTCAACTCCGTCTACTTCCATCCGAAAACATTCGAATGTGCTACATTGGCTGCCGGCTCGGTACTCAAGGTCGTAGACGAAGTACTGAACAGTCAATCCAGGAGTGGTGTTTGCATCGTACGACCCCCTGGCCATCATGCTGAATCCGATATGCCTCACGGCTTCTGCATCTTCAACAATGTGGCAATTGCTGCACAGTACGCCATCAGGGATCACGGTTTGAAGAGAGTGCTAATTGTAGACTGGGATGTTCATCACGGAAACGGCACGCAGCACATTTTCGAAAACGATCCCAAGGTTTTGTACATGTCTGTGCATCGATACGACAATGGAACCTTCTTCCCGAAGAGTAAGGATGCGAATTACGACGTAGTGGGTGCTGGACCCGGCGAAGGATTTACTGTGAATATTCCTTGGAACAAGAAGGGTATGGGCGATCAGGAATATTCGGCTGCCTTCCAGCAGATCATTCTACCAGTAGCGTACGAGTTTGATCCCGAGTTGGTATTGATATCGGCCGGGTTTGATGCGGCGATTGGAGACCCGTTGGGTGGTTGTAAGGTTACCCCGGAAGCATACGGCTACTTTACGCATTGGTTGTCATCACTGGCCAACGGTCGAGTAATCGTTTGTCTGGAAGGTGGATACAATGTGAATTCGATCTCACATGCAATGGCTTTGTGTACCAAGTCCCTGTTAGGAGATCCGTTGCCGATGTTACAACTAAGCTCCCGATACAACGGACCAAACATACCTTGCTTAGAAACCTTGAGGAACGTCTTGTCGGTGCATGAGAAGTTCTGGAAGTCCTTGCGGTTCAACAAGAAGCTTCCTGACTTTGGCAATAGTCACAGTGCAGAACCGGATTTGAGTTGTGCTCTTAGTAGAATGGAATTGTCATCATCTACGTCGGAGTCTTCCAGCAGTAGTGGCTCATCTACTTCAACGGGTTCGTCTCCTGGTAGAGGGAATGCTCCGTGTGATGGCGATGATCAACCCGGTCCCAGTCGAAGGAGAAAGAGCGTTAAAGAATCAGCAGAAAGTAGCGTTGGTGGGTCCGGAGCCGGAGCTGAGGAGAAACACGAAACACTTAGAGACTTCCTTGCTGCCAATTTGGAGGTAAGAGGAATGTGTTCGTTTCTTGCAATAAATATCTAACCTATGATTGCCTGCAGGCTTTACAAAACGAGGAAATGTTCGCCGTCGTTCCGTTGCGTGATTGTCCACATCTGAAAGAACTGAATCCGGACAATTTGCCAGAAAGTAAGTATTCTATTTCCGCCCGACTACGAAACAAATTACTACATTGTCCCTTAAACTCATCATCAGCCGTCAGTACAAAAGCCCCATGCAATGGTTGTGATTCCTCTGCAGAGAATTGGCTCTGCTTGCACTGCTTCCAGATCCACTGTGGACGATACATCAACGAGCACGCCATGCTGCACAGTCTCGATTCGGAACATTCACTGGCGCTGAGCTTTAGCGATTTGTCGGTTTGGTGCTACAAATGCGAGTCCTACATCGACAATCCGGTGCTGTACCCTTACAAGAACCTGGTTCATCGGAACAAGTTCGACGGCGAAGAGTTGGTGTGGTCCTATGGTAGTGATCTGTTCCTGGACGTGATGATTCCGGTTCAAGTTAAAAACACCAAAACGAAGGAATGATATTTATTTTTATCCAAGATCTTGGTCCGAATATTAATGCTCTACATGGCCAACTATCTGGTAAATGCCTACTTCAAATGAGCCCCGAATGGTGCTCGGTTTTCGGTTTATATATACACAAAGAAGTATTATATCTTTTATACCTTTTTTTTTAAACTAACTTTCGGAAGATTTTAATAATAAATATGTCTTGACATTGACATCCAAATTATAGTAAAAAAATGAGTAGCTAAATGCGAGCATGTTCAAATTAACAGTTAAGCAAACTAAACTGACTAATTTATTAACCTAGCACACATAGAATAAAAACGATGCTAACCAAAGAAGTGATAGCCAACTAACTTTAATCGCGCAGGCAAGGACGCACATAAAAGACAAACTAATATTTTCAGTGGAAATCGATTACTGTTGACCAACGACTACTGTTGTAAGAGATGAAGCTAAGCAAAATTAAATAATATTTTCCAATCCCAGTGAGCACGAAAAGGCTAAACAGCCGATCCGACGAGTGCGTTGTTTACATTTTTGAAAATTGATAGTTGTATTATAGATCAATAGAGATAGGCTTGTGAAACGTGTGCATCTGCAAGGAAATTTAGACAATTATGAAAGACAACAAAATTCAGGAATTATTGTTGGTTAACACACTAGTTGAAACTCAATATTATTATGTTAAAAAAAAAGTTTAATTGCCCTTTACTGTAGTTGTGATGTATCACATGCAAATTGCAATCGATTTTGATAGAACTACTTTAGCTTGTAGGGTCCATTGCGTCATTTATGATTCAACAACAATGGCGACACACAGACAATGCTCAAAAAACTAAATTCAAAAGTAAAAAAATGACGAGGTGGGCACTTTATTTTGCCTATCAGTGTAATAGTATTGACGCGGTAGGCCGTTCTTGTAGAGTGTTACCGCAATTTAAAAAAAAGATACAAATCAATCACTAAGAATTCTTTCGAGAGAAAAGTCATCTGCAGTGACGTGAGTCTCGTGGGCAAATCAAATTGAGAGTCACGTCACTGCAGAGGACTGAGTGAAGTGAGATCATCAAGTGACAAAAGTCACTTCGACTCTCGGAATAACCTTCAACTTTGGCTTAGTTCCCTTCGTGTTTTGTCTTTTTTTAATTTATTTCGTCAACCCACGTAGCCTAGCACATTTAGACAAAGATTTTTTCATTAGGGCCAAACTGACAAACGTAAATAATAGACTTCTCTGCCGCAGTTAGTATTAGTAAGCAGTTTCACTAAGAGGGTTATTCCGAGAGTTGGAGTGACGTTTGTCACTTGGTGAAGTGAGAAGAGTCACCTGCAGTGACGTGACTCTCCGATTGAGTTGCCCAGGAGAGTCACGTCACTGCAGGTGACTCTTCTCACTTCACCAAGTGACAACAGTCACTTCGACTCTTCGGAATAACCCTCTAATACAATCGTTTTGCTAAGAGACGAACCAGCTCAGGGCTGAAAGTCTCTATAATAAAGTAACAAAAAAAAATCGTTTTGCTGGTTGAAAATAAAAAACAAACCGTTGTCAACCTGAACATTTTGACAGTTGATCTCGTGGTTGAAAACAATAAACAAATCGATCCTATACGTGTAAAGCAGCACGCTAGCGTTTGTGGAGATCGCTCGGCGAGAACCTTCGCTAAGACTTCGCTATCACGGTTAGTATTTGTGAGCGGATTCACTAATACATTTGACTGGTTGAAAATAGTAAACAACCCGCTGTCAAGTCCACACAAATGTTAAGAGATATAATTTTGCTTTAGTTAATATGCTTTTGCAGTTTTTTTTTTTGCCGATGTTCATTATTGTAATTAACATTGTTTTAATTTTTCGATTTTATTAAAAGTGGGGCGCCAATTACTCGTGGCTAGCTCGAGGTTAATGGGTCACATTATCGTTTGGAAGGGGCTAGGTAGGTAGCTTATTTCAGGTATCAGTTGCTGCACATGGTTACGACATCTACCAAATCGTCGGTCGCTGTAGTCCCTTTTAGGAACTAAGCCGCAGATGGGTGACCACAGCTTGATGAGCAGGTACAATTAGCACGGAAACAAAGGGATAATATAACTGGGAAACAATGGCAGGGAATTTACTAGAGTGGAAGGAGGGGAGGTGATGACGTTCATAAATTCATAAATCGCTTGCATGTAGGGACGATCACGCATTCCCAAAACATCTCTTACCTCGTGGAAGGGTTGTCTACCTCGGGCCACTAGGATATCCAATAGTCGTGCTCTGGAGGCATCATAATCCGGGCAATGCAAAACTGCGCGAGCGATGTCATCATAACCGGTTCCGCACCTACATAAATTTCTATCGACGAGGTTAATTCTGTAGAGATGTGCGTCTAGCGAATACGCGACTTACATCCAGACCCTTGAACCACGATCTTGACGAAACATTTGGAATAATGGAATGTAACCACCGCCCAAGAGAATTACTTGTCCAATCGTGTTGCCAACTTTGAAGAGTTCAGAGTTCGTCAGAGTTCTCACGTACTAATGGGAAAAATTCATCATGTGAAATTCTTCTTTAAAAAACCTCGCCTTCTTGTGCGCCCACCTTTGCTAGAGAGTCCGCCATCTCATTGCCTGGAATTGAGCAATGTGAGGGGACCCAAACAAAGGTAATCTTAAATGATCTTTCGACCAACACACACATCTGCTCCCTTATTTGTGCAAGGAAGTAAGATGAGTGCCTCACTGTTTTCATCGACCATCGACTGCAGGGCCTCAATAGAACTGAGACTATCTGAGAAGATGAAATAATGGTCTATGGGCATGCCGAAAATTATCCCCAATGCAAAATTGATTACTGCCAGCTCAGCAACATATACGGAACAAGGTTCCTGAAGTTTCCGGAAGGCAGATGAGTATTCATTGTGAACACCGAAACCAGTGGATCCATCAATGCGCGACCCATCAGTGAAAAATCTACTATTGCAATTGACACGTCGGTACTTTTCAATAAAAATATGGGGAATTAAAATAGGCCGCAGTTGATCTGGAACTCCTTGAATAGCCTGTTTCATGGAGAGATCATAATCAATGGAGGAACTGGGATAAGGGAAGCGTACACTAGGAGAACTATAGCATGGAAGACTAATAATGGATGACATATAGTTAATATAGATTCGCAAGAATCTAGACTGGGTACTCAATTCGAGCATTTCTTCGAAGTTTTCAATCACAAGGTTGTTACTGATTCCACACTTGATCAGTATTCTAGATGAGAGCTCCCAGAAGCGGTATTGTAAAGATATTACTCCTGCCAGAACCTCCAGGCTCATATTATGCGTTGAATGCATACAGCCAAGGGCAATACGTAAACAACGATATTGAACGCGTTCCAATTTAATGATGTGGCTGTTTCTTGCCGAGAGGAAGCAAAAAGAGTCATATTCGGGAACTGAAAGAATAGTTGTTTTGTAGAGTTTAATTATGTCTTCCGGGTGAGCACCCCACAATGTTCCGGAAATTGATCCTTGGTTGACATTTCTGTTTTAAATCCGCAATGTGAGTACTCCAAGTGCATTTCAAGGTATTTGAAGGTCAAAGATTGGGTAATGTTTCATCCCAACAGCTTGAGACGCAGCTGGGCTGGAAACCGCTTTCTAGTATTAAACACTACCAATTCGTTTTTGTTTTTGCGGTGAAAACTCGATCCCCAAATTTCTGGCCCAGATGGACAGATTATTTAGGGAATTTTGCAATGGTCTTTGCAAGACTTCCGCACGCGGACCTCTTAAGGAGATCACAGCATCGTCTGCAAGTTGTCTTAGCGTGCATCTATTTTCCAAGCAGTTATCAATATCTTTAACATAATGCTGTTATGACTAGAATTTGATCGATTACCGGAATTTCGTTGTGCTGAAGCATGGTTATGGCAATGATGTCCATCAATATTAATAACTTTTGACGAAGTATTCCAATAGAGCTCTCTACATGGACTCTTAACGAAGAAGATTCTTTCGGTGAACTGCATCAAGTGGCTGTAACTGTTGATTTTTTTTTCTTGAAAGCTGGATATGCAACTGACGTGTTTAATGTAGCCAACATGTCGTTGATCAAAAATCATTTATCAGCCATTACGAAGTCAAAAATCCGGAAGACAGTCGAGTTATTAGTACGAGATACTGTAGAAGTCTGCACATTGTAGACGAAATACGCGTATCTGTCAAGATAAGCAAAGGTAGTTGGAATTAAATGGAAAATACTAATTTTTCTTCTCATTTCTAGTTATCAGCAAATCGTTTAAAAGACAAACTATTACCGAAAGTGAAAGTCGACAAAGAGAATCTCTCAATGTTACCACAGAGAACAGACATCCAGGCTGAAACAATCTTCTCTCAATTTACTGTGTAAATTTTCAAAAGCAAACCGTACACATAAAATAATCCACACAATTTATTGGCAAAAATCCATATAAAATTCATGATGTGTTCACACATAAACAGAACCCTCTGAGAAACACAAATAAAGTTTATATGACAAATGAAAAGTATGTGTGGCCACATTTAGTGGTTATGTGTATGCATAGGAAGTAAGGGTTACAAATAGTTATCATTAGTTGATTACATTGCAAAAATTCATGTGTCGGACACATAGATATTATCATTGCTTTTTTATCAGTGTAGGGACATCAGCGCAGCCTATAGTCTAGGCTTCACCAAACTAACTTTATTTATTTATTTCTTCAACCATTTGTAGACTAGTACATAGACAATTTGCTTTTTCTTAACTATACATAAATATAAAAATTAATTAGTTTTGTATCCTCAGAGACTTAAAATACTGTGTCAATTTATACCGAGACATTGTAACGTCAATGGCTTCACAGTGTTGATTATAGGAATCCATCATGCTATTTATTGGTCCATTTTTAGCATATTCAGTGCGATGATGGTTTAGAGCAAATAAATTACGATTTCGAAGTCGTCTAATTGGTGCATAAAAATTTAATTTAGAAAGTAGTTCGGCTGATTCAACACGCTGCGAAACGATATCGTTTACAAATGAAACCATCGCATATTCTCGTCGTTCTTTCAATGTTTGGATGTCAATCAACATGCAGCGAGCTTCATATGATGGAAGACGATGTGAGGCCCGGCCTAGCTTACGAAGAGCATATAATAGTAATTGCTTTTGTAATGATTCTATTCTTTCTTCATGTATACCTGGACGAGGAGTATATACCTCACATAGGCAATATATAGAGTTTTAATAGTGTACGGTCTTGAAAGTTGTAGCAGAAGCGTTTTATAAGCCCTAACATGCTATTTGCCTTGTGTATGATAGTGTTGTACACGCTAAGACAAGAAAACGGAAAATTCGGTTAAAAATACCGAAAATCGCACAAAAGTGCACATACTGAAATTATCGGTAAACGTGGATTACCGAAATTTCGGTATTGCTGGAGAACCGAGAAAAACATTAATAATTACTTATTTTTGTACGGTATTTTTTACCGAAACTGCTAGCAGCTCAATGAGCGCATTTTTAACCAAATTTAGGTAAAATATAACGATAAAATCTGTAAATCCACTCTACTGGAACATTAAGTAAAATCTAACGTTTTGTTTCGGTAAATTATATCGATACTTAAGGTTTTGTTAGCAAAACCTAATTTTCGGTAATATGAAAACCGTATTTTCGGTAATCTTATCTTAGCGTGTAGTGGTCTATAAAATTAAGTTTAGAGTCTAAGATAATTCCTAAATCCCTCACTTTTTCACACTTTTCTACATTCTGATTTCCTAATGCAATTACAATGTTGGTTGTTGTTGATTTTCTTCTAAAAGATATTAAATTGCATTTTTTTTGCATTCAGTTCCAATAAGCTTTTCTTACACTAGATTATATTTCATACCGGAATATAATAACGAGCATCAAATCTCGAGGCACGCAGGTGACGCCATCTACATACGATTCACCAAAACTAACGGAAACGAGCTGTATTTTTTAAATGTCATTTACGGAAATTTACACGGAGGGCACTCCAGCTTGGATGTCTGTTCTCTGTAATGTTACTTTGGACCTAATGCATTGTTTAGCTTGAATTTTTCAATGCCGAGAAATTCGCGGAAAAAGCCATCACTCAGCGAAATAAACTTTTGATATTCATAAGATTGCATTATGATTATTTGCTATAAGAATTCCGTATAAAGTTCATAAATTTATCTTATGAAATATATTGATGTTGAAAAAATAAAAATTTGGAGCAACCTAGATACGAACCTTGGACGTTGAGGTTATGGGCCCAGTGACTTGTAATCAGGAAAGCTTAAAGGCGTACAAGAAAAACGTCCTGTGAAACAAAATCCATTCATAAGTCAGGTTTATGAAATTCCATAGCATCTTTATAAGTGAAATTCTTAAGATTATTTGGCTGAGTGATTGTTTACGTTTGTCAGTTAGGCCCTAATGACTAATCTTTGTCGATTTTCCGATACATATCTCCAGAAATTCATGATTAGGGCCTCAAAGCAAGTTGTAAACAATGATTTTGAATGTTGATTTCTCACAAATTGCAGGAATCCTGCGATACAAACTATACACCACATGATGTTGTTTAATGTTAACTTTTAGACCCTAATCATGAATTCCTCGAGTAGTTCTTCATCTGTGCCGCTGTACATGAAGCGGTTTATTAACTCTCGCACCCCCAGCCGCAGGGTTTTTTGTATACATACACATCTGTCAAAACTCACAGCGAGTGACGATACGCAGTCGCCTGTGTTTAGTGTTGGTCGCACATGTTTCGAGTAGTAAATAAATTAACTTAATTTTTTTTCCTAAACCACAAACAAGATAAAAAAGGTAAATTCGTAAAAATATCAAATCATGATGATTTTCAAGAATCTTTATCCTCCAGCAGAAATGACCTGCGTCGGCAAGGAGCACTGCTACTTAATCTACCGAGGCAGTAACTTCCTCAAGCAGCGACTAATCTTGTCGACCCTAAGCGGCAAACCGGTAGAAATACGTGACATCCGCCTGCAGGACGAGGACAATCCAGGGTTGAGGGAGTATGAAACTGATCTGCTTAAACTACTGGACAAGATCACTAACGGAACGCGGATCAAGGTAGATCGAACTGGTTGCTCATTCTCATATCAGCCGGGGCTGCTCCAGGGTGGAAGTTTTCAGCACGATTGCTGTAACGAAAGAGGAATCGGTTATTACCTCGATGTACTGGTAGCGCTAGGGCCATTTTGTAAACTTCCTCTTGAAGTCACATTAACTGGTGTGACAAACAGCGCCGAGAGTCCATCGGTTGATCACATCAAGGCGTCCGCCTTCTCAGCATTGAAACGATTTCTCCTGGTTGACGAAGGCCTGGAAATGACCATACGAAAGCGTGGTATAATGCCCGGTGGAGGTGGAGAAGTTAATTTCAAGTGTCCAGTGAGGAAAACATTAAAAGCGATTCAGTATACAAAGCAAACAATGGTAAAGCGAATCCGTGGAATGGCATATTGCTGCAAAGTTTCACCAGCGATGGCTAATCGAGCAGTGGAGTCTGCCAAAGGAATCATGCTAAACTTTTTGCCGGATGTGTACATTAACACTGATCAGCACAAGGGCAAAAAGTCTGGCAACAGTCCTGGCTATGGAGTGAACCTAGTAGCAGAGACGACGGATGGAAGCATGTTTTCGGCAGAAGCAATTTCAAAGACATTGGAGGATGGCGGAAACCCTTCGATACCGGAAGATGTTGGAAAAGAAGCAGCCATGAAGCTACTGGATGAGATCTACCGAGGTGGATGCGTTGATTCGACATTCCAATGGCTGGTTGCCCTTTACATGGCTCTTGGACAAAAAGACGTATCAAAGTTCTTGATCGGTCCGCTGTCACAGTATTCGATATACTTTTTGCAACATTTAAGAGAGTTCTTTGGAATCACTTTCAAGCTGGAAAACGCATCAGGAGAAGAAGGCGATGATGACGTAGATGACGAGATGGCAGGGTCCAACAAGGTTATGATGACCTGCGTTGGAATTGGGTATAGTAATTATGCTAAAAAGGTTATGTAAGGTTCTAAAATGTTTGAAATACATTCTTTTTAAGAAACAAAAATTGTGGAATCCGCTTTTTATGTTGAGAAAATTGATTATATTTAGTGTACTGCGCTTGCATATTTAATAAAACAGTAGATAATTCACTTGTTCTTCACATTCACAGTATTGAACAGCTTGTCCTTGGCTATTTGAGCCATTAGACCGTGGATCAGTTCGATTGATGCTCGACTGCAGTCCCGAGTGGCCTTGGAGAGTTTATCCTCCGTGCGTTTTTCGTTCGGATCGGTTCCAGTTACCACGAACGGACCACGCCCAAGGCTTGCCTCGCTCAGTTCTAACTTTTCCGACAAATCCAATATCTGACCGGTGGTGTAGTCGGCATTGCTCAGCAATCCCGAACTTCCCAACGTATTAACCCAGTACTTATTCCACAACGAATCCAGAAGCTTACGATCCAAGGCCGATTTGAAATAAGACACTTCAAGCTGGTAGTACTGCTTGCAGTGTACACCAAAATCTTCGATTTTGTTCAGTGGAATCGTCTGGTATTCGGACGGTTCTTCATTTGGAGGCTTGTATCCTGAAAATTGAACGTCAGCATAATACCATTGAAATTTTGAGTATCCATTCAATACTAACCCTTGGGATATGTACGAAACGCTCCCAAACAAACCTTTCCGGCAGAAACGGTCCTAACCGGATCTACCACGATGGCCACAAATGGTTCCTGATAATTCTGGTTCAACATCTGCGTATTGACGTCAATTCCCGACAACCAGCACCCATAACCCGGATGACTGTGATACCAGCCGATGGCATTCTCGCAACGGCCTACCTCCTTGGCCGATTCCATGTAAGCCGTCATGTACTCGTATGCTTGCGATTGGGCATTGACTCGAGTTTCTGTTCCCTCCACCGGCAACGCGAAGGCATCCATCACTACCATTGTATCCTCTTCGACCTTACCCAAAAGAAGTCCCATCACTTCTAAAGCTCCTCCCGAACGGGCGTGCATTACCATCTTCAGAAGAGCCAGGGCGGAAATTTTAATATCCTTGAAAAAATGCGGATCCTTGTCCCATGGACGGGCCGCCAGAATCCGCTGCTGTTGTTCGGCATCATAGCGGAAAATTTCATCACTTGCCGGCAACGTTTCGATGTTGTTCTCCAACTCCCAATTTTTACGGGCCAAGTCGGAATCGGCCATTTTCGGGATGGGCGTTTTTCAAAGACGGAAAAGTTAAATTAGTCAAATTTTCTTTGTTTCAATACACTTCCTGGGTCGCGACTTGAGAAAATTTTGAAAAGCTGCTAGTTGATCGTCAATCTTTTTGATATCTGTAAGTGACGGATGCGCAACAGTATTGCCAGTTTATTTTGTATAGTTAATAATTATTATCTTTGTGACGTTGAATGCACACACACACTAATAATGCTATCGTCGTGTAAATATTATTTCAAGCTGAACAATGCATTCGGTCCTAAGTCACATTGGGAGACTCTCTTCGTCAAATTTCTTTTTGCGTGCCTACACGGAGAACCCAAACTATCCAAAATCAAGTGTGACAGTATTCAAAATCAAGTTATCTGATAGAACTACTATTTTGGATATAATTTTGTGCGCACTAGTAGGGAGTTTTAACTCAACCCTGAAGTATGATTGAACAAGTTAATTTTACCTACAGCAATGTATTTGAAGGGAAGTAAGTTTTCAATGTACGCGAAAGACGCCTTTCACGAAATTTACCAAATCGGAGTGCTGGGCTGTCACACTGAAAATTTTTGATCAATCAGCCATTCAATCAACAATGGTGGAAAGAAATTTGGATTTTTTCGTACCGTTTCTAGTATTTAGTTTTAAACTGTCTAGTGTCCAGTTCAAAATATAACGGGATTCAGGTGCCTACAAATGGTATGAAGCAATTAAAGAAAATTATGGACTCGGGAAGCTACAAAAAATAACCGGTAAGTGTAATGATTTCATTTATTCGAGTGCCTATTTTTAATCTTGTCGCTTTGAAATTTTAGACATTCCTGCATTGGTGAGTGTGAAGAAATCACCAATGGCAAGTGCAAGGTGTTGAAGGAACACATTCGCTCGGCAATACAAATTTACCACGAGCAAAAAAAACAACCATACCGCGAAAAAGCAAAAAAACCAACCATGACCCTAGTGTACATAACAAACAAAGAGAATTTTTTCAATGTACTCGAGAATGTAATCAAATACATTTTATTTTATTTAAATTTTTTTATTTAAATATTTTCTATTTTTGAATTTAGAGAACGAAAGTTTTCCAATAATATTTTCAAAAAATATAACTCAATTTTGGATTATTTTTACTGCCGATTTGTTTTTAACAAACAGTTAATTTCACTCGGCATTGAGTCTTGCCGAAATACTCAAAATTGGATACTTCGTAAATAACTCAATTATGACTGGTTTTACTTTCCTGTCAACATGAGTGAAAATCTGGTGTATGGCTATGAAAAAACATCCCGGATAAAAATAACCGTACAACAACAATACAATAATATAAAATAACCTTAAAATCTATTTTCGAACATAAATTTTATTGTTCGTGAATCATATAAATGAAAAATGCATATTTTCATTACAATAGATCTACAATTCACTCCATATGCCAGGGTTTCCAACTATTGTGAAACAATACAATTAAAAGTAATTGACTCAAATTTGTTAGGAAAAAAATGAATTTGTCCATAGTTAAGATACATAACAACCCCCCTTTTCTATTGTCGATGTCTCAATTTACATTAGATTCTATCAACAATCAATATGCAACTACAAGGGAAAAATTCTTGTAGTAGAAACTACCATTTTACCCGACTACATCTATCTTTAAAACTACCATGAAATTTCAGTAGAATTTACTACGTTTATGATGAAACCGTCAATGTTTGTGGTATATTTGACAAACCTCATATTGATTTTTCTTAGCTCAGTCAGTACTAGCACATCGGTCCCAATAAGCTCAGTCCCAAGCTCAATAATGCGCCCCCAATAATGAACTCACACGAACACACTCTCAAATATAAGGGGTTCTACAACAGTGATCCAATTTCAAATCGCTAGTTGCATATTGATTGTTGATAGGATGGTGTTGTCTTGCAGTCATTATTTTTTTAAATTGTCTTTTTCAATAGTCTCGCTTGTCAAAATTGAAAAATAAATAAAATGCCGTTATATTCTTATATTTATTATCGAACAATGTTATAATCCACATACCCCTATAATACCCTATTCGGACTAGGGTTCGGTGGTAGATCTGATACCCCGTAACGCACCACGAAAAGGTGATCTACCAGCGCTACGGGTTATCATTATCGTTACGCTTAGAGGCACACTAAAAAAAAATGGGGACAATGGATGTTGTGCTAAGTGACTCACCCTTGATCTAAGTCCTACTTAACGTGGTACTATGTTTAAAAAAAATGAAACATCGGCAAAGCTTACTCGATGGAGCCACCCAAATAAACGTCAAAATGCCCCATACAGACTGTTAGCTGACCAAGCTTGGCAGCACCCGCCCTTTTGAAATACGCGGCACTGTTCAACCCAGAATCAGAGTGACAGAACTGCCGCCTGTCATGTCCTATCGGTGAGTGTCGCTGCGGGCCTCAAATCAAGCCACTTGCAAATTCCTATGACCCTACGAGAAGAACATCAGGGGAATTAAACGTAAGTGTTAGTTTCTTATGTTAGTTTCTTTCTAAATGTTAGTTTCTTTCTAAATGTTAGTTTCTTTCTAACTAAATGACAACAATATAAATAACCTACAACTATGCTACTTATGCCTATGATTACGCTACTTGAACCTAAATTTATGCTTTAAATTGCAAGATTTCATCACTCATATTTATCGAAAGCATAGCCAGATTTTTAATTCCAATTTAGTTTCCAATAATAAAACCGTCCTTGTATTTTTATTTCCGCTGTAAACCTTTTTTTTCATTGAGTAATATTCAAAAATTCCATTTACACTATAAGTTTTACATTACTCCCTTTACGTCGCGAATATGTAGTCTCGTTTACATCGACCAAATAACATCGATAAGCAGTGCATCATTTTAATGTGTACATCCAGACAACCTAACATTACACAAGCGATGGAATGACCTATGTGCATTTGATTCTGTGTAATATTCACCAACTGTTTTTGCTGTGAATAATAAAGAGCTATACACGCTAAGATAAGATTACCGAAAAAGCTGCAAGCCCTTTCGGTAAAAATTATCGTACAAAAATGTTTTTCCAACAATACCGAAATTTCGGTAATCTATGTTTACCGATAATTTCAGTATGTGCACTTTTGTGCGGTTTTCGGTAGTTTTTACCGAATTTTCCGTTTTATTGTCTTAGTGTGTAGATCGTAAATTGCTATGGAGGTTACACCCCGTTCGCACTACAAGCTATATTACGTGATATAGAGTATCTTGATATCAGAATCTATACATCTAGTTTTCACTGGAAATAATATTCATGTCATTTGATATCAAGATACTCTATATCACGTAATATAGGTTGTAGTGCGAACGGGGTGTTACCCGAGTAACCACAAGCATTATATCGGTAATGCGGGATCGCATCAATTCAACAGTTGTCAAGTAATGAAGCGTTAGATTAGCTTAATAATGTAGTGAGGCATCACCAATGCTACTTTAGCAATGTCTCATGGCATTACAAAAGATATAGCATTAGTTCGATCTTAGTGGGGCCCTTTTCAGCTTTAATCCAACTTCAATGATGCACTAGACGTAACACATACGCCCTATATATGCACGCTATTACAGCCTCGTGGTTACTTGGGTAATTTATTGGAAGAATCCCCCTATCAGTCGGTAGCACTCCCATTTCACTTTACTCAACTTTTGAGTACAATTATCTCTTCTTCTTTCACGGAAATATTAATCAATTTTTGTAAAAAGTGGATCTACTCAAAAATAGTACTCGGGAATTGTACTCAAAAATTGAGTAAAGTGCAGCGGGAGTGCGAAGCGAACTTCGACACCAGACATCTAGGACAGGACCTGCCAGCTCAGAGAGAGATGACCTCTAATAAATTCTAGACAAAATAGTCAAAAGGTCGAAGGTAACATTTGTAAACAATGACTTCTACCGCATTTTTCTGGGATCTGCTTGCTCCCACGAACCAAATAGCACCAGAAATAGATGCAAGGAGTTATTAATTTCCCGTTGGTAGTGGATGTAGATGTTAGTAACCTGGCATTTCCAGGAAATTTAAGTTTTAAGTCATTGTTTACAAATGTTACTTTCGACCTTTTGACGATTTTCTCTAGAATTTATGATTGTTATGATACAGGAGTCGCTCCAATGTTGCCAGATATGTTTACACAGTAATCCCATTGAAAATAAAGTAATTAAAAAACTTTCTTTTGTCGTTCGGGAAATGAAGCTGTATCAAACTAAACGTAAATTGATAAGGTTTCATTGAATTTCATTGATGCTTACGCTGCAAATTCTGCTGTTTGGAGAAAGCTTGAACAAGAGAATGTTTTTCTCGCATGTTTTCCCAATGGAGGCCTTCACCTACTCTCGGCGAACGATTGGATCTCTCGGAAACCGATGAAAACGGAGACTCGGATGTGACACGTCACTTCATTTCGAACTGATTTAAAATAATCCACTGCAAAAGTGAACTGTTATTTCCGCATTTGCTCTACACACCAAATAATCTTAACTGATTCCAGCAATAGTTTTTGCAGGAAACACATCAGCAAAACACTTGTTACTGATATACCAGCATATTTTAAACAAATAACTGAAACACAGCATCAATATTTACTGAATATCCTTCAGCATTCACATTTATGCTGTTAACCAGCATTCTTTTTGACATTTTGTGGAATCCAGTATTATTGAGCATGAGCATGATTGACCGCCCGAGGTTGCTACTCCGTTATTGCCAGATCAGCTGTTATTACACAAAGAACCAAAGGATGATGCTTGGGACTAGCATACATCCTCAATGTGTAAAAACTGGTGATCTTAAACTAAGGCAATACCGGCGCCGGCCTCGTCCGAATGCAGGTCAAATAGGGAATGGGTAGGAATATGTTGACGTGATACTCGCTTTGTTGGAAGCCGAGAACACCTCTGCACTTCCACGAGAAATCACTGGGATGTTGGATAAAATGATTGGGTTGGCAGCCGGATCCGTTTTGGTAAACGGTGTGCTGAATTCAACTGATGTCAGCAGCGAATAAGATATTTAACTATGTTCCCGATTTATTCTCTGTACAGAGATGCACATTAATGCTATTCAAATTTTGGCACCGATTTAAACCAACAGTAGGGATCCCGTTGGGGCCACTCACAAGTGTGGGGGGTTTATTTCAGCATAATAGAAAAGTATTTTAAAACACCGAGTTTGAGGACCGATTTAAACCAACAGTAAGGATGCTGTTGGGGCCACTCACAAGTGTGGGTGGTTTATTTCAATGGGATACAAGAATACGTTAAGAACATCGAGTTTGAGGACCGATTTAAACCAACAGTAGGGATGCTGTTGGGGCCACTCACAAGTCTGAATGGTTTGTTCAGCAGACTTCAAAAGTATTTTAAAACACCGAGTTTGAGGACCGATTTGAACCAACGGTATGGATACTGTTGGGGCTACTCACAGGTGTGGGTGATTTATTTCAGCAGAATACAAAAGTATTTTAAAACACCGAGTTTGAGGACCGATTTAAACCAACAGTAGGGATGCCGTTAGGACCACTCACAAGTGTGGGTGGTTTATTTCAGCATAATAAAAAGTATTTTAAAACACGGAGTTTGAGGACCGATTTAAACCAACAGCAGGGATGCTATTGGGGCCACTCACAAGTGTGGGTGGTTTATTTCAATGGAATACAAGAATACGTTAAGAACATCGAGTTGGAGGACCGATTTAAACCAACAGTAGGGATGCCGTTGGGGCCACTCACAAGTGTGGGTGGTTTATTTCAGCAGAATATAAAAGTATTTTAAAACACCGAGTTTGAGGACCGATTTAAACCAACAGTAAGAATGCTATTGGGGCCACTCACAAGTTTGGGTAGTTTATTTCAATGGAATACAAGAATACGTTAAGAACACCGAGTTTGAGGACCGATTTAAACCAACAGTAGGGATGCCGTTGGGGCCACTAACAAGTGTTGGTGGTTTATTCAATGGGATACAAGAATACGTTAAGAACATCGAGTTTGAGGATCGATTAAAACCAATAGTAGGGATACTATTGGGGCCACTCACAAGTGTGAATGGTTTGTTCAGCAGAATACAAATGTATTTTAAAACACCGAGATTGAGGACCGATTTAAACCAACAGTAAGGATGCTGTTGGGGCTACTCACAAGTGTGGGTGGTTTATTTCAGCAGAATTCTTTAATAACTTTAATAGTTATAAAAACAGGGAAATTACATATATATTAGAAATTTCATATAATCAGTCCATAGAATGAATTATTAGACAATCCTTAGTATCAATTTTGATTATCAACATGGATTCAATATGCTTAATAAGTACATGTTCGTTGAAAATTGGTAATTTTCGAATATACTCGTTGCAGTTCAAAACCAGACCACTCGAGTCAATCGATCCTGCTCTAACTCTATAGAGTCGCATAGTGTGGCTAGTCTACTGTATGTGCTATACAATGCACGAGATGCGACACAATAGAATGCAAGTGGCATCGATTGGGGTGAGTGGTCTTCTTCGGTTTTGCACTGCAACGAGTATATTTTCATCTCTTAATTATGTGCTCTCAAGTATTGTTTTGGTCATATCTCCATGAAGGATTATCCAATCATAATGATATTTTGACCAGTTATTTGGAGTTATTTTATAGCTTTAATTTAGCACCAACAAAACTAAAATCGGTACACAAATAGCTCAGTATGTATTCGGAGACTAAACTGTTTGATTACTATTATAATAGGCCGTCAAGTACTGTTTCGTTCATATCTTCGTAACGGAATGTCCGAAAGAAAAAAAAAACAATAACGTTCTATTGGAATGTTGTAGCTTCCATTTGCCGTCAACAGAACTTAAATCGGTTCACAAATGGCTGAGAAACCAATGTGACATTATTTGTAACGCACACACACACATACACACACATACACACACATACACACACATACACACACATACATACACACAGACATGTGCTCAGTTCGTCGAGCTGAGTCGAATGGTATAGGACACTCGGCCCTGTGTGCCTCGGATAAAAAGTTTTCAAGCGATCTTAATACCCTTCTTACATCAATAGAAGGGTATTAAGATCATTAATTACAGAAAAAAAATACACTGTCTCTCCTAGACAAGATGTGCACGTACTCACCGGATGAACGAAAATAGCATATTATCTCAAACTTAACTCCTCCTGTTTAGTCAAAATGTCCTCCTCCGTAGCCATTCTTGACTCAACCGTTTTGTGCCTGTCTCTGGTCACGTACCAGATCCATTGCCGACATGGCACTGGTCTTTCCACTAAACCACGTTCGACTCTGACCTAATCACCGTTTCATACGGCCCTCCTATTTCCGATTGGCAGGATATTTTCAGCTTGTTCTTCGTTCAGTTGCTTCCGCTGCTTCGTCACCATATCAGTCATAATCTTCCCACTATGAAAATATTCCCTTATGGTTCTCATAGGATGTTTTCTTGTATCCAGTGCTTCAGATAAGTTCAACCGATATTCGCAGAATGTTTCCACTGCATAGAACATCCATGCCAATGCCACAAATCAACTGTTGCAGTTGGTGCCAAAAAATGGAGCAGAAGCACCGTGAAACTACACAAGAGCAAACTGAGCTGTTTTAGCCACATCATAAGCGAATTCTTCCGGATCTTTGGAGAACTGTGACGCGATTCCTGTTACGAAAGAAACCTGCTATCGTAAATTACTGCAATAATCACTGTTTTAAGTTATTAAACTTTAATTTTCTTTGGTCAAATCACAGCGAAAAAAATAAACGTCAAACGTGTTGAACGGCATAGCCTACTTTTTTCCATTTTGTGGAATTCAGTATTATTTACCAAAAATCAGCAAATATTTTCTTACTGATTGTAAATCAGTAACTAATATTTACCGAAGTCCAGTAAACTATTTTGCCTGTCAGTTTGATGGATTGCTGATAAAAAACGAATCAAGCTTTCGTGTCTCTTTGTTTAACAAATTGAGTTCTTAGTTTTAGATCCAACTTTATTTCACCGGAATGTTTCCATCAGCTAAAAGGGTTAATTACGGTGCTTCGAGTACGAATATAATACTGGGCAAGTTTACACATCTACATCCAAAAATACCCAATTGTAAGTAAAATAACAAAATGTGAATTTATGTATATTGATTAATGTTATTTCCTTCGTAACGCTAACTTCTCATTATTAGAGAAACAAATCCATCACGTGGTGCAAAATGCTTAAACAAGGGCAAACAAAATATTGCGAATTCACTCGAGAAAATTGTTTTAATTTTTCACATCGATTGTAAAACATGGGTTTCTTTTACAACTAAAATAAATAAAAGGCTTAGTTTAATGAATGAAAAATAAGCCAAAAACAAATGAAAACTATTTATAAAACAAAAAAGAAAACAAAACATTAGCGAATACTGTAATTTGCCGAAAATACAGCAAGAGTATTTGTCTTGATCTGCTGCTGATTTATTCGGCAAATTGTGAGCATTTTGCTGCAGGCTCAGTATAAGAGCTGTCACTTTTTTGAATATCAGTTTTGCTGGTTGATCAGCAATCTTGGTTTTGCTGTATGCATTGCTGAAATTACAGCACAAAAAAATGTTTGTGTTCCAGCAATAAAAATTTGGTGTGAGTTGTCACAAACGAAAAAAGTGAAAAACAGTGACTACTAGCAACACCGCCAAACCAACAACAAACTGTCTGCTTGTAACATAACTCGACGGAGGCGGTAGAGGCGGTTGTCAAAGCGACCAATAGAAAACTGTCTTTTTTGACAGGTAAATGGTCTTGTTTTTGCACTAACAGCTGGCAGGTCCTGTCCTAGCCAGACATTCTTCGGTAGTCCACTCTCCCCTTTGTTTATGTATCTTGGACGAATATTCCTACCTTGAAGATACCCTAGCAAAAAGCGACGTTTCTTCTGTGTTGCGTTGAAAAGGGCCAGATAAATTCTTTCGTGCGGTCGGCTGAGTGATGATGATGTTACTTTTTTGAGTTTTGGCTCGCCACCACAGTTCGATTCGTCACTTCATTCCGTTCGCATTGGAATTGAAATTTATGTGCTTTATATTTCCGTGAGTCGCCGTCCAGTCCCGTGATATTTATATTGTCATTAATTTATACACATCAATTATGAGCCTATGACTCATTATTTGCTTTCGAAACTTCGAGTCATGTAATGGTCCGAACGAAATTTGTTTTTATCTGCCCAGAATGCATTGATTGTGGTGTGTGCGGATTTATGATTGTTGGATTAGGGAGAAGAAGTCAGTGAAAATAGTACTTCGAGACGAGATTACCTACTGCTGAAACGGGAAGGCTGAATGGTTGACTGGTCATTTGGCAAAGAGTGAGCGGTGAAAATCTCCCATCGTATTTACACGTCTCCGGTTGGAGTGGTTGTTTTTGCTCGGCTGCTCCTGCTACGGCTACAGCAGCAACAGAGAAGTAATAATAAGAGAGTGAAGCCTAATACCGTGGGGCTGCAACGTAGTCAGTGAAAATCCATCTGTAAATCGGTTTTCGGATGAGAAATCTTTGTGCAAGTGCCTTGCTGTCTCGTACCTGTTGAATGTTTGGAGAAGATTTCTGTGGGTAACTGTGGAGATAGGGGTGATATTCCACTGCACGGAACTGACCCGGAACGGTGAACGAACACCCGGAATTTTGCAGGAGAAGACTGGGGGAATCTGTAACGCAAGATGTGGAGTCCAACTCATATCCAAGTGACTGGTGAGTAATTCAATTAGTCATAGTTGAATGGTGTAACGGAGTTTGATACTGTCAGCTTTGTTTGTCTTCGAATTAGCTTGCCGTAACTGTAAACTGGGATCGGTTTGTGATTATTTTTTATTAATGGTGCTTTTATTGTTCTTCCTCGTCCATAGGACGAGAAAACTCAGTGAAATATCGTTTGTGTAACGGTAGTCTTATAATTGTTACAAGGCGATATTTTTGCATTCCGCAAATACCGCAAACAATAAAGGATGCGTAAACTTTACTTCAAATTTCTTAAATAAAGAAAGCAATTCAATAGCAATTCAAACCAAACGATTCTTGCTGAACTATAACACTCTGGATGGGTTATTCCGGAAACAAAAAATAATTTTAAATAATTCTTTAACATATTGTTAGTGAGAAAGTATCGAATACAAAACCAAAATGTCATCTGAAACCATTTGAGATTTCAAGATAGATTTTGGCCGACCCGTAACGTTTTATAGGAAAGTCGTTTCGAACGAAATAGATAATAAAGGCCATACAATCTCAAATAATGTCGGGAATTAAGTTAACAACTAAGTTCCTTTCCGCATAATACATCACCTGTTTCTAGACCACAATCTAGCCAGTAGGCAAATGAAATCCGTTGTCCCTTGAGCACAACCTACATGGCACGCAAAATGCATCGACGCGTGGTCGAACAAAGCGCAGCCCGAGAAGAGTATGAAGATGTGTATAACTACATACCTTGTAGTGATAAATGCCCATCACGTGTAAAAATGTGCACTGCTTCCCTACTTTCCCATCCCAGGAAACCGTCGAATGATCAGGGCAATGCTGTTGAGGCAACTCCCCTCAGCATGCCCCACTTATGTTTACGATGTTGTTGTTTTTGCTCGTCTACCAGCGGGATCTTCGCCATTATTGATGTCATGTTACTACATAAATAGCCTCACCTATTCGACATGCATTTCGTCCGCAAGCCGTATTTTGCGTTGCACTAGGTTGTGCTCGTATATGCCGGCCACGTTTATCGGGAACCGGGAAACGTCTTGCCCGCTTTTATCCGGGTGCTGACGTATTTTCTTTTTCAACATTTTCCGGCTGTTTTGTGTCATAAAAATCGATTTGGTTAATGTGCTGAAGAGGGGTGCTGCAAGAACAACAGTTTCTACGGAACCTAGGATCAGGATTGCTTTCATTCATCGTTTTATCTTTACATTCAACTAGTAGAAGGTTTTCTTTTCATTTGAAGATTACATCTTGGTAATACTCGGAGATGAACAATAGAAGTATTTAACAGTAAGAATTTTATTGTGATAGTGGTATTTCTTTAAAATTTTGACCCATTTAAAGCAACAGTGAGGGAGGCGTTGGGATCACTTCCAAAGTGTAAGAGAAAACAATTGCAATCTGTACAACTTTATTTTACAAACTATGTTATTACAATGTGGTTCAATCCACAATTGAAAAATTTAAAGAACAAAAAGCACACAAATTTCATTTTCATTTCATTTTGCAGCACAGGGTGGGGCAGTAAGAGCGCAAGTCAATCCAAGGCTGATAGAGAATTAGGGGTAATGGCTGACTCGCCACATGCAGGCTACATGATCGCCATGGGTGGGGATAAGGATTAGGTTGGGGGAGGGGTTTGTAGTGTCTTTGGATTGAGATGATTACGCTGCTACAAAATGGCCTGAAATGTACAATTTGTATATTAATCGGTACTAGTAGTGAGTGTTTTACCATAAATCTTTTTAAAGCAATTTGTGAATAATATAATTTTGATTTAGTATATACTTACTTGGTCCTGGCTATACTTCTCTTCCTGTGCTCCTGTGCCCATCTTCTTTCCCATTATTGATCTGCCAAGTTTGACTAGGGCAGCATTCAACTCTTGAAATCCGGAATGAAAACTCGTTGCCTCACGGTGTTACGTTAGCCGCGTGTGTGGGGCTTGAGTTCCATCAGGTACTTCAATTTCACATCCGCTTGCGGTCAAGGTGGTTGCAAAACCGCGTGCAGAGAGTGAGTAACATGAAAATGAGAAGAAAAATATTTTAGTGAGATTATTGGTGATATTTTCATTACGACTTTTCGTTTTCCTGACTAAAAAGTTTGAGTCATTCTGAACTAACCATAAACGGAAAAAAAAAAAAAACTTGTTTCAACCCTACAGTCTTACAGTCTACTCTACATCTTGGTATTTAGTTGCTATCCCAAATTTAAAATACTTTGAATAAGAACTAATTTGAAACATCTAAGAGAACTAGTCTACCTCCTATCTACCGGGTTTAAAAAAAAAAAAAATATCCTTTTTATTAATTTATAGTGTGGTATGAGGAGTGTGGATACAATCTCATCGCCTCGCATTACATCCACCTATGTGCTGTATTTGAAATCTTTGAACTATGCAAACAAGGGGGTACCTAAAAAACGATAACCCTAGGATATTGAGGATGATTCATCAAACACTGATACTGATGTAAACCACATGGAAAGGTTTATTCTACTGCTTCAAATACTGTATCCTAAGCGGGCCCTCCGCGTCCTATCTCTAATAAAGCAGCTTGTCCTCGTCCGTCTTAAGTAACACCTTTCTATGACTATGTGCTTCACTTCGAACAGTCAGATAATTACCCCGATCGAAACATTCACCCTTTTCGAAGATTTTGCAATTACATTGACTTATTATACCATTATCAAACCAGGTATTTTGGTTATTCATTCCATAAAACATATGGATAAATAACAACATAAGTTGCCACGAAGATGAAAAGTGTACTTTTAGTCGTTTCCCTAAGATTGAAAGTAAGAAGTTTAAGAGTGAATTGCGACCAGTATCACACCTGATGTTAGTGCCTTTATATAAACGTTCTACGACGTGGCAGTGAAAAAATGACTAGAATATGTGATACTTTCACTACTGGTCAAATTCTTGGTATCACATGCATGTTTATAGCATGAGATAAGCCCTCTCACCGTCGACAAGGTGGAAAATTTGACCCACGAGAGGGAACAAAAAGCACACAAATTATACAAAAAGCAAAACGCTAGCACAAATTTTCAAACATATCATGACATATGCAACAAACTTAACACAGCCATTAACTCTGCACATAAAGAATATAATTGTTAAGTCGAAACTGAAGTCAAATCATGCCCCAAGAACTTTTTCAATTATGTAAAAACGAAACTGAAAAGTAGCAATTTGCCCTCACGAATGCATTTGGACGAAAATATAGTTGAAAATTCTTCTGAAATATCCTTCTGAAACCACATTATCCGAAAAAGACCACGATCGGGAATTCTTTGCATTCATTCACGAATTTTCCATCAATATATCTGTCAATCAATTATTTACTCAAGAAATTCTCAAAGCACTGAAAAATCAGTGGGGTTGTGTACAAGACACGACCGGTTGACGTAGACCACGTTAAACCAAGTGATGCATTATAATGTCAGGGAAATTCTGTGTGGCTATTATTAGCGTTAAAAGTGTTTCTATTATTCGTGCCGGACGCTTACCCTTACCGATAGAGGCAGTTTAAGTCACAATATGACGGGTGCGGCTCTTATGGGACATTAGACCAGCGTTTTAAGCCAGTATGTAAGAAAATTCTTTTGTACGCTCTTGAGATATTATTTGGTGGCCCTGAAAAGGGCCGTTTGGTTTTATGAAGTCAGTATGTGGGAAAATTCTTTTGTACACACTTTATAACTCTTTGGTGGCCCTGAAATACAAGCATATATTTTGACTGATACCTTGTCTCCTTTTTAACAGTCACCACATAATTGACTCAGTCGATTATGTAGCGCACGATTACAATTTTAACTATAACTTATACAATAATTTAGCTAGAAACGATATTCAACTAGTTATACCTTTGCTAAGACAGGATCATTAAGGATTCTTGTTCGAACGAATTTCAGTAAAGTTTATTTATTTCATCGCTCCGGGCATTTATTTATATTATCGCATTGGGCATTTAGCTATATTCGGTATACTATACGAAATATAAAGCTACTTTATAAAATCTAAATAACTTTCTCATGTGATCAATCGGCCATTCCATTTCAAAACATTAAAATTTCCTAGAAATTAGAAGAAGAATTAGTATCTTCCATTTAATTCCAACTACCTTTGCTAATCTTCGACAGATACGCGTATTTCGTCTACAATGTGCAGACTTCTTCAGTGTCTCGTACTAATAACTCGACTGGTCGACAGTCGAGTTATTAGTACGAGACACTGAAGAAGTCTGCACATTGTAGACGAAATACGCGTATCTGTCGAAGATAAGCAAAGGTAGTTGGAATTAAATGGAAGATACTAATTCTTCTTCTAATTTCTAGTTACAGGTATTCCACTAAACAGCTCAAACCCTCTAGGATTAAAATTTCCACTATATTCATTTAGTTATATAGGTGTTGGTATGAATAAGCCCTTCGAAAAATACACAACCGCTCACTCTTACTTTTCCATTGAAAACTTTTATAATCTACATTTTACTATGTGATGAATACATCAGGCCATAGTTGGGAATATAACGTGAAAAGCGTACTTAAAATATGGTCTATGGTTTTCTTGTGAAATTATTATTCATGTGTCTATGTGAATATCAGGTAAATTAGTGAATTCAATATGGCTAAAACGTTAAGGAAATCGAAATATAAATGAACATATTCGATCTCGCAGAAGAAAGAGAGTGAGTTTTATAAAATATCATTATTCTTTGCAATGAGTATGGGAGAAAAGGTTGGTTAATGTATGATAAATTCTTATAAATATTAAACAAACACCTGAGAAAATAATCACGCATTAAAATATGTGCAGCGTATTAGTTGTATCGATATCATGTGTAGGTTCGTATGATGTAAAAGCACGCGGCGCATGTCATCACCAGAATACAATTAATACTATGTTAAAATTTATCAAAACAGGGAGCGATAACATAGAGAGATATCCATTTGCTATTATGACATGCACTTTGTCAAATTGATTTAAATTTAATAAATATCAATTTCCTACCTCGAGTTGAAGGACCTTCTCCAGCGTCACAATTAGTTGTTGGCAACGAACAAATCGGCACTAGATTAAATGGCGCACAAACCCAACGAAATATTAATTTAATTCTTATAAAAACAACTCTCTGAACTGGATTGGTTGTCCTCAAAAGGACAGATTATTTGTGGATTGCTCCAACCAGTTGGGTAAAATTTTCCCGACGGCTCGCCCTCCATGGATGCGTTTTTGCAGTTGCAGCGAACGAATCAGCACCATGATATTAGGCACACAAACCAAACGAAATAAAAGTTTAATTCTTGTATAAACAACTGTTTCAATTAAATTAGTTGTCCTCAAAAGGACAGATTATCAATTTACGGATTGCGCAAACCAGCTGTGTAAAATTTTTACCGACGGCTCGCCCTCCATCGAGCACCGAACTGAATTTAAGATTAGTTCTAAAATAAACAACTCTTTTATTTTAATTTATTGTCCTCAAAAGGACAGATTATTTTCACCTACTGCTGCTCGCCACAAAGACCTTACCTTACCAATCAGTCTAAGTCCTGTGTGTCCCTTGCTGTACATAGAAGTCGTCTCCATTGCACTCGGTCCATGGCCAGCTGTCGCCAGCCGCGCAGTCTGCGAAATATCCGCAGATCATCCTCCACCTGGTCGATCCACCTTGCGCGCTGCGCACCTCTTCGTCGTGTTCCAGTCGGATTATTGACGAGAACCATTTTTGCCGGGTTGTTATCCGACATTCTGGTGACATGCCCGGCCCATCGTAATCGCCCGATCTTCGTGGTGTGGACGATTGTAGGTTCTCCTAGCAGCTGATGCAACTCATGGTTCATTCGCCTTCTCCACGATCTGTCTTCCATCTGCACTCCGCCGTAGATGGTACGCAACACCTTCCGTTCGAAAACTCCAAGGGCGCGTTGGTCCTCTGCGCGCATAGTCCACGCTTCATGTCCATAGAGGACTACCGGTCTAATCAGCGTTTTGTAGATGGTTAATTTCGTGCGATGGCGAACTTTTTTCGACCGGAGAGTTTTGCGGAGTCCAAAATAAGCACGGTTTCCTGCCATAATACGCCTCTGAATTTCTCTGCTGGTGTCGTTATCGGCGGTCACCAGTGAGCCCAAGTACACGAATTCGTTGACCACCTCGATTTCATCGCCGTCGATACAAACTCGAGCTGGGAGACTCGCCGTTTCTTCCCTAGAGCCTCTTCCTAGCATGTACTTTGTCTTCGACACGTTAATGGCCAGTCCGATCCGTTTGGCCTCAGCCTTCAGTCGAGTGTACATTTCTGCCACCTTCTCAAAATTCCGTGCCATGATGTCGACGTCATCGGCGAAACCAAGTAACTGGCCGGACTTTCTGAAAATCGTGCCACTCGTGTCTATCCCCGCTCTTCTTATTACACCCTCCAAAGCGATGTTGAATAGCAAGCACGAAAGACCATCACCCTGCCGTAACCCTCTGCGAGTTTCAAAGGGACTCGAGAATGTCCCTGAAACCCGTACTACGCACATCACTCGATCCATCGTTGCCTTGACCAATCTTGTCAGTTTGTCCGGAAAACCGTATTCGTGCATACTCTGCCATAGCTGATCTCGATCAATTGTGTCGTACGCTGATTTGAAATCGATAAACAGGTGATGTGTGGGCACATGGTATTCGCGGCATTTTTGCAATACTTGGCGGATGGCAAACACTTGGTCCGTAGTTGCGCGTTCGCCCATAAATCCTGCCTGATATTGCCCAACGAACTCTCTTGCAATCGGTGATAGACGGCGGCATAAAATTTGGGAGAGTACCTTGTAGGCGGCGCTTAACAATGTGATCGCGCGGTAGTTGCCGCACTCCAACTTGTCGCCCTTTTTATAGATGGGACACACGACTCCTTCCATCCACTCCTCCGGTAAAACCTCTTCCTCCCAAATCTTGGTAATGACCCAGTGCAGCGCTCTCGCCAGTGCTTCACCACCGTATTTTAGAAGCTCACTTGGCGCCACAAAGACGCTTCCCTCCAAACAGCAGCGTTTTCGAAGTCGCGGCGAAACAATCGTCACGATGAGGTAAGGTGGCGGCTTGCACAAACCGACGTGATTGTGCGCCCCCATAATCCGCCATTTTACCTCATCGCGACGATCGCTGTTTGGGAGAGCCTTGGTACATATTACCATCAGCTGCTACGCGACCACCAGCCTCTGTGACCAGCTCCGCTGCCGGCAAATGAAGCAGCTGCGACCAGCTGCCTGCGACCAGCTACCAGCGGCCACACAGCTTCAATGCTGCCAAACGACTGAGGCAAAATTTTCCTATGTGTGCGCTTATGCCGTTCTCAGCTGCGTGCGAGACGTACATGGAAAGTCGAATGACATGATTGGTTAAAGTCCCTCTCTAACACAAAGAAGAAGAAGATGATGCAAGACGTTCCTTGCTTCGATTTGAAATCTGTGATAGGAAATTTGGTAAATTTACTCTGCAAAATGACATTATAAGACATCACCTTATATTTGCGTTATTTTCAATAGTTTACTATTGTTTGAGAATAATGTTTGACAATTGAGCTGGAGCGCGGTAAAATTTACGACCGATTGAAGAAGAAATCATGTAAATCTATCGTGGATTATTTGAGTTATTCGCGTACAAAACGTACGGTTTTTCGTGACGGTCGCAAAATTTTAGATTTTCATTTGACACCCTACCCTTGCCGTAAGACGTAGTCTACGTCAAAACTTGGATGCTTCTAAGGGACCAGAACCAGACGGCATTGCACCCACATTTATCAAGAACTTACCCTTAACTATGAATTAGAAGAAAAAAAATTAGTAATCTCCATTTAATTCCATACGCGTATTTCGTCTACAATGTGCAGACTTCTTCAGTGTCTCGTACTAATAACTCGACTGTCGACAGTGTCTGCACATTGTAGACGAAATACGCGTATCTGTCGAAGATAAGCAAAGGTAGTTGGAATTAAATGGAGATTACTAAAAATTTTTCTTCTAATTCATAGTTACAAGTATTCCACAAAACAGCTCAAACCCTCTGGCAACTTGCCCTTCTTTTAGAACTTCTTTCTAATATGTCTCTGAAAAGCGGACATTTTTTCAAACATTTGGAAATCCTCTTATTTGGACCCGATTTTCAAATCAGCACGAAATCTGACATCCGCAACTATCGTGGAATTGCCATTATCTCTTGCATCCCAAAACTTTTTGAATCTTTCGTAAATGAAAATATTTTTCAGCAAGTAAAAAATCCAATTTCAAGCAAACAGCACGGTTTTTTTCGAAAGTTGCTCAACTACCTCAAATCTTCTTGAATTTGTAACTTTTATTCCTAATGCAATGGACAATGGCGAGCACATAAAAGCCCTTTACACTGACTTCAGTAAAGCATTTGATCGAACCGACATACCATTATTACAAAATCAACACTTTAATATTACATCAAGCAGGTTTTGAAAAACCATCTATTTCCTCATGCTTCAACGCTGTATGCAAATACACCAAATTGTTTCCAACAGGACACAGCTCCAGCTCACAAAGCAACGAAAATTTGCCCGATTTCATCACAAGCGAAGAATGGCCGGATCTAATCCCACTTGACTGCTATGGTTGGGGTTATATGCTTCAACATACAGGCCCTACGAAAGGACTTACTTTAGATCGATTCAAGAAACATTTGGTTGATATTTGAGACCAAATTTCTCAGGAAATCGAGCGTGCGATGAGTTAAGAGTTTGCGCAAAATTATCAAGGAAAAGGGCGAGTGATTTGAATTGAATTAATATGGTTAATTTCTATAACATGTATCTTTCAACTGAAAAATAAATGCTATGATTTGCTGTAATCTCATTTTGTTTTAGTGAAATATTTAGTATATATGCAGACGACATTTGATTAGAGCGAATCTGCTTTTGTAAACAAACACTTTGTCTGCTAATTTATCGTAAGTTGAATACAATTTCTTCAAACTGAATATATCAGCGGATAGAGATAAAACTCCTCTTCCTTAAAGAGTGCTTAATTTGTATTTGTGACCTTTTGTTCAAGAGCAAATAATTAAGAAAGCCATTGTTTACAAAAGCAGATTCCCCGTTATCTAATGTTGGCGCTGAAATAATTCTAGGGCCGCAGAAGAATTCCAGAAGGAAATTAATTTATTCGAGACATGGTGTAGCAAAAGCTTACTTGAATTTAATGTAAAACAAATGTAACCCAATAGCATTTAGCAGAAAAATTGAAGCACTCCATACTGAAATATTTATAGTAAACCAAATAGTAGAAAAATGCAAAACAGTTAGGGACTTAGGCATTATCCTAGACTCTAAACTCATTTTTGTAGAACATTACAATACAATTATAAGTAAACCAAATAGTATACTGGGCTTCATTAAAAGGTTCAGCCACAACTTTCAAGACCCATACACCATTAAATTATTATACATTACGTATGTAAGGCCAATTTTGGAATACTGCAACCTAGTATGGAATCCGTACTGTACCATACACGAAGAATGCATAGAATCCGTCCAAAAAAAATTTCTTTTATATGCCGTGAGGAAATTGAATTGGACTGTATTTCCACTTCCATCATATGAAGCGCGCTCATCAATTTACAGAAACTCAAGGAACACCGCGAATTTGCAATGCTTTTCTACTTCAATGACATTATTTCGCATCGTATAAAATCAGAAGTACTACTCTCGCAACTGAGTTTTTATACTCCCAGCTGCTTAGAACACGGAAATTATTCTAAGAAAAATCATACCAAACCGGAAATTAGAAGAAAAATTAGTATTTTTCTTCTAATTTCTAGTTACAGGTATTCCACTAAACAACTCAAACCCTCTAGGATTCATACAGAACAAATTATGCAAAAAATGGTCCCATCAATCGAATGATGCGCCATTATTATCTACATTGCGAAATTATTGCGAAACATTGTCTAAAGAAAAAATCAAATCTCGTCTAAAAGACAAAAGAAAATATGCATAGTATGTAAGTAAAACATTGTAACCATTGCATTAGTCTACTATGCTTGACGAAATAAATAAATATCTGCATAAAGCAAGTTGGACATTCTAAAAAGTATTTTGTTTTTAAAGTAACGATTGAAGGATTTGATGAAACTGAAGCCTCTAAAAGCCCCTCATAACCTCATAAAACGATGCTGAAAAGCGGAAATGAGCTAGGTCCCCCCATATCCTAAGTTTTTTTTATGGTATCTAGCTGGAGCAGCGTGGCAGCTTGGTATTCAAGACTAGTCAACTTTCCCAACGTCACCCTCTTCTACCGCCAATACCTTAGAAGCACTAGCCTATGTTGAGGTATTTAGTTTTCCGATTATCCAGGGTGTACAGTATTTTCCATTGAATTCCAACTACATTTGCTTATCTTGACAGACACGCGTATTTCGACTACAATGTGCAGACTTCTTCAGTGTCTGTCAAGATAAGCAAAGGTAGTTGGAATTAAATGGAAAGTACTAATTTTTCTTCTAATTTCTAGTTACAGGTATTCCACAAAACAGCTCAATCCCTCTAGGATTCGGGTTACGGTTTACATGATAATTCCTGATTTGTAGAGTTTGACTTGGGCAGCATTCAACTCTTGAAACCTGGAATGAACACTCGTTGTCTCAAGGTGATACCTAAGACGCACGTGGGGCTTGAATTCCATCAGGTACTTGAATTTTACAACCGCTCGCGGCCATGATGGTTTCAAAACCGCATGCAGAGAGTGAGTAACATAAAAATGTAAAAAAAAAAAGATTTTAGTGAGATTATTGATGATATTTTCATAACGACTTTTCGTTTCTCTGATTAAAAAGTTCAAGTCATAACCATAAAGAAAAAAAATATTTGTCTGAACCCTACATTACAGCCTATTCAGTTGCTTGGGATCTAGTTTTTATCCCAAATTGAAAACATTTCGAATAATTTGAAACATCGAAATGAATGGGTCTACCTCCTATCTAGTGGGTTTATTTTTTTTTTACAGTGTGGTATGAGGGATACAATCTCATCGCCTCGCATTACAACCACCCACAAACTTTAGATAAGAGTGGCCGGGTTGATTTGCCGTGTTTGAACTCTCTGAACTTAGCTAACAAGAAGGTAACCCTAGGATATTGTATATGACTCACCAAACACTGGTACTGATATAAACCACATGCAAAGGTTTATTCTGTTGCTTCAAATGATGTTTTCTTAGCTAGCCCTCCACGTCGTACTTCTAATACACCTGCGTATCATCGTCTGTCTGAGGTAACACTTTTCTGAGACAATGTGCTTCACTTCGAACAGTCAAATAATTTCCCCGATCAGAACATTCACCCTTATCGAAAATGTTGCAATTACATTCCATTCCATCACATTATTAAACATTCCATAAAACAAATGGATAAACAACAACATAAGTTGCCACGACAATAAAAAGTGTACTTTTATCCGTTTCCCTAAGATTGAAGGTAAGAAGTCTACGAGCGAATTGCGACAAAACCCGCCAGTATCACACCTGATGTTAGTGCCTCTATATAAACGTTGTACGACGTGGCAGTGAAAAAATAACTAGAATATGTGATACTTTCACTACTGGTCAAATTCTTCGTCTCACATGCATGTTTATTAGGGTGGCTCAACATGATCATTTTTTCAGAACAGCTCTTTTTTGGATCCATTTGGGGTCCCAAACAACCGTGTAAAATTTGGGGACGATTGGTTGTAGCCCTGCTTCCCGCATTGCGTTTGAAATTAGTATGGAAATTAGTATGAGAAAACATACTTTTTTGAATTTTCATTACTAGAGACCTCAGTTTAGCATGAAACCTTTAACTACTAAGTTAAAAGTATAGTCCAGGATGTGCCTAACAACTTTGTCGAAAAAAGTACTACGCTAAAACGTTCCTTAAAAAAGTTATAGGTGTTCAAAGATCGATGGTTCGAATTAATTGCTAAAAATGATTTGTTCTGCCAACACTGCCGGTGTATCAATGGAAGCCAGATTTCAATCCGTAATAACTTTGGCGTTTCTTGTCTTATCGATTTGGAATGTTCAGATGAACTACTCATAAACATTGGCACAACTTAATGGGTGTATTTGGAGATGCCCTCCCACAATGCCAACCCGCCCCCTCTCCCTCAATTCATAGTAATGGAATTACTGTTTCAAACTGAAATAACTTTAGTGTTTCGTATCTTGTCGAGTTGGTTTATTTAGATATGTTGTTTAAAAACATTTGCTCTATCTCATATGCCCAGTTGTTAAAGGGAGGGGGCATACTATATTCTCTCCACCCCCAACTTCGGAGTTTCTCATCTAATGGAGTTGGTACGTTCGAATGAGCTATTCAAAAGCATCTGCTCAATTTATTTTTTGTAATTGAAGAAGAGGTACATACTGATTCCTCCCCCCTCAATAATATCGATGGAAGTAAAGTTACAGATTGAAATAATTTCTGTGTTTTTTTTAACCAGTTCGTTTATTTGGGAGGCTCAATTGCGTTAGCTTTACGGAGCCGATAATCATTGTCTGTGGTTTAACAAGAATAACTTAATACTACGTCTAGTAGGAATGGACCGATTACTCACGGTTTACTCGAGGTTAAGGGTAATATTTTTCAGGGAAGGATCAGGTGAGGAGCTTGGGAGGGAGTTATTCTTGTCTCATCAGAGAGTTGTCGCCAGTACTTTTGCGTTATTCAGGGTTTGCTTTTAGTGTTCGATCGTCTTGGTGACCATTGGGCGACGATGAGATTCATCGTGGTGAGGGGGGACGGGGGCAAAACAAACACGAACTACTAAAAATAAGAAAAAAAGAAGACCAGGAGAGTATACTCTTATTTTAGACATTTGGAGACGCGAGTTCATAAGCCTATAAGACTGATCAATTTTTAAATAGCTCATCCGAATGTACCGACTTCTCCGATGGTGGTGGAGGGAATATAGTATGCCCCCCCCCCCTCCCACCTCCCTCTAACAACTGGGCATATGAGATTGATTAAATGTTTTTGAAACAAACCAACAAACAAACCAACTCGACAAGATAAGAAACACTAAATTTATTTCAGTTTGAAACAGTATTTCCATTACTATGAATTGAGGGAGAGGGGTTGGGTTGGCATGGGGGGTTGGGGAGGCATCTCCAAATACACCCATAAAGTTGTGCAAATGTTTTTGAGTAGTTCATCTGAACATTCCAAATCGATAAGACAAGAAATGCTTAAGTTATTGCGGATTGAAATCTGGCTTCCATTGGTACACTGGCAGTGTTGGCAGAAAAAAATATTTTCGGTATTTAATTCGATCCAACAATCTTAGAAAAGCTATAACTTTTTTTAGGAACATTTTAGCGCCGCACATCTTTTGACAAAGTTGTTAGGCACATTATGGACTATACATTTAACTGATTAGTTACGTGATCCAAGCAAAAATGGGGTCTCTAGGGATGAAAATGCAAAAAAGTACGTTTTCCCATACTAATTTCCATACAAATTTCAAACGCAATGCGGGAAGCCGGTTTACAACCAATCGTTACCAAATTTTACACAGTTGTTTGGGACCCCAAATGGATCCAAAAAAGAGCTGTTCGGGCTTCATGTGGTCAAGTTTACGTTTTTTTCATATAAACGGTGAGCCACCCTAATGTTTATAGCATGAGATAAGCCCTCCTTCGATGCACATGCATGTTTATAGCATGAGATAAGCCCAACCGTCGACAAGGTGGAAAAATTTGACCCACGAGAGGGATATCCTAAGTATACATTATTCCCGGAAAATCATGTACTGGATAGGCGTTTAAAAAAAACAATCTTAGTTTCCAAAATGATCGAAATTGAAATCAAATTTATATGATTGGGAAAAGCTGTCTTATCAATGATTGGGACTTTTTTTTGTGATCAAGGTTCTCAATATTGTCAGTTGGATTTTTCGATAACTAATTATCGTTCGTCTTAGGAAAAACGGCAAATAAATCAGTAAAATGGAAAGCGCTCACTCGGATAATCAGCAACAATCAGCAAACGTGTACTAATCGGTTCGTTTTCGAAATCCATTTACACCGGACACAAATGATGTTTAGGTATGACTCTGGTCATAAACACAGCATCCACCATCACACGCGACGGTTATTATTGAGATTCTAATAAGGATAAATTTCATCACATAAAAAATACTGAAAAATCGTGACAGCTCAACAAAGCCCAATCGTTCGTGGTCAGAGCTTGCTGCGATCTATTTTCATCGGTTTTTGATTGCATTACTAAACTTAATAAACAATGGTCACGAACTAGTCCAGGAGGCTGAAAGTAGAAAATCACAGAATGTTTTATGAACTTTCCAAGAAAGCAAAGCCATTTGAAAATCAATGGTAAAAAAATGAAACGCCAGAGGTTATTTTTGCACACATGCCTAGGTTCACATTTTGCAAAATTCTGTAGCAATACAAAAAAAAAGAAGTGCAATAATGCACCTCCTCGTTCCAATTTTGTTTAATTCTTAATTGTCGACATTCTACTGCATGCTGCCTCTCTCCTCGTGATTTCTGTCTCACATGCTTACTGCGATAGTGATACCTTCCCACAATTGCCTCGTCTGAGTTTGTTTATGACCGTTTTCGGCCTGCTTAGCTTCAGTGAGCACAGAGAACGCGAGATTACACTGACTTTTTCAACAACGCGATGCGGTAGAGCTGCTGCCGTTGCTGATGATGTATGACCAAGTTTTTTCTTCTATTTCGTGTGAGCGCTGCGATCGCGAAACATTCAGACACTCACACACACCCACTTCGTTCGACTATATCTACATACTTCTACCACACACCCGTCCGTTGTTTTCCAACCCATTGAGTCGACTTTTAAAGGGGAAATAAGGCGTCCGTGGATGTGTCCGATGAATCTAGCACACAGCTGCTTTATCAGATTTTAATTATAACCTTTGAAATTTGTTATCAAAAATATTGCAAGACTGGCTAAACTGAATTGGGTATATCCCGATCTCGGGGACTTAAGTTTGAACTCTTTCTGCGAGTTATAAGTTTGCATTGATGGTTGTGCCATGGAGGGGAAAATGTCAAATGGTTTACTTCTCCAAACCAAATGAATGAAATAATAAAACAACGTTCAGTAGATGTTTTTGGATTAGTAACTCAGCCGATCGATTTGTTTACAGCAGGTATCGTTCATCAAGCTTGTTTTTAAGTTGTTGATTTATTGTTGTTGTGGGAGGAACGGTTCCCCAAAAGAAGTTCATTCGGTTGAACCTACTTGACAAGCAACATAATCTTGTATTCTACATAGTAGGCCTTGAGTTCACAACCCTTGAATTGAACAAAACTGTCACGAAAATTCGCATCCATTAAAAAGAAAATCTCCAACGAAAACATTCATACCGCAATCGCTTCCAAACTAAGCATGGACCTGAGGAGACTCCCGCGCAGACAATCAGTGGTTTACTAAGTGCAGATAAGTGCAACAGTATCATAAAACGACAAGCGCAACCCGATTGAGAGCTCTTTTTTGGAAGCAATTTGCCTCCCACTGCTGAATGTTACCGGAATACACGACAGCACCAAATCATAAACACTTTCACTTCAATTGTTTATTATGCGTTCGTCGGGCGGCGTCGGTTCGTTCCAACTTTGGCGAGAGTGTGTAATCGAAGTGCGAGCGAACCGACATTTAAAACCGGATGATCCGATCGGACAAAGCGAATGGAAACGATGAATATGCGAAAAATACTCATCAATTTGGCGGTAAAATGATGCAAATCGATTTGCCGATGAAAGTAAAGTTCAAACGACTACCTACGAGCCGTAAGTCATCGGCTCCGGGTGGATCGATCGGAATTTGATGTCCATCATATTTTCACCGCAAAGCTTTCAAATGTCACGCAACTCGGTTTCGGTAATGAGCTCCTGCAGGGGTTCTCAAACTTTTTAAGGTCGGCGCGCGTTTGGAAAAAGATAAATGATGGAGCTTCAGGTTTGAGGGAATTTTTTGCATATACATGTTGGCAACTGTGTAACTTGAGTTTGTAGTTGGTTTTGGTGTTTTATTTTGGTGAAAGCCTTGCTCTTCGCAGAAATTTCAATCAGACGCGTTTCTCGTGTCTGATTTTTAAGCATTAGTCCGCGTAACCTGTTAACTTACTTCAGATTTAATGAAGTAGTCAAATTCGAATCAGTTTTAAAAATATAATATTTGTGTATTAAGTAGTAATTTTAATTTTAGAAATGAAATCCGGCCTAATCAGGACGCCTAATTCGATTTTCCCAGTTTAAGATTTCGTTTGATTGGAATTTCTCTTTATCCCATCTCACCTTTGCATATTCACGTCACTTGGTGACAAAGAAATAGTTTCATCATTTATTATTGATTCTCAAACAGGTAAGGATTATTGTCTCCAGCTGGTTGATCAAATCACCACAACCATCACAGCCAACACAATTGTTGCCTTTTCACCGTATTAACCAAATGATGGATGAAAGAGCAAATAATACAATTGTATAGCATACTTCCTTAATATTGACAATCCAACGTCAAATATGCTACGCTGGCAACTAAATGAAGGAAAATTTAATATAACTGGCACGTTTATGGTTTTTTTTAAATGAGTTTTTTTTTCTTGAATAAGCAGGGGTTCAAACTTCTATCAAAACATGCTTCTTATCCGAAAAACACACGTTTTGTGTTTAAGTAAGCTGGATAATTCTCATTTTTGGTAGAAATTTGTGTTTCATTTGTATGGGAGCCCTCCCTTCCAAAGGGGGGTGGTTTCTCAAACCACCATACAATCATTGCCTTCAAAACCCCCGCACATTCCAAATTTGATTCCATTTGCTTGATAAATTCTCGAACCATCGATTCTTGAACTGGGCTCATCGATTATAATAATAATTATTTGAGTTTCATTTGTTTGAAGCCCCCCCCCCCTTCAGAAAGGGGAGGGGTCTTGGACTACCATAGAAACAGTCTTGCCTTCAAAACCCCCCACATGTCAAATTTGATTCGATTTGCTTGATTAGTTCTCGGGTTATGAAGACATGTGTGTCTCATTTCCTTCCTTCTTGCCTCCAAAAACCTCAACATGCCAAATTTGGTTTCATTTGCTTAATTGGCTCTGGAGTTATGTTAAAAATTATGTTTCATTTTTATGGGAGTCTCCCCTTCCCGAAGGCGGAGGGGTCTCAAACCTTAGAAACATTTATTTCCTTCAAAAACCTCCACATGCCAAATTTGGTTCCATATGCTTGATTAGTTCTTGAGTTATGCACAAATTTGTGTTTCATTAGTATGAGAGCCTTTAAAATCCCCGCAAGCCAAATTTGGTTCCATTTGCGTAATTAGATCTAGAGTTATTATTAAGAAATTTCAGTTTCATTTGCAATTCTAGGAAAGGGGAGGGGTCTCAAACTACCATAGAAACATTTTTCGCCACCAGAAAACCCCACATGCCAAATTTGGTTCCATTTGCTTGATTAGTTCTTAATATATGCAGAAACTTCTGTTTCATTTGTTTGGGAGCCTCCCTTTCTAGAGAGAGGAGGGGTCTCACTTCCATAGAAACATTTCTTGCCTCCAAAAACTTCCGCATGCTAAATTTGGGTTCCTTTACTTGATCAGTTCTCGAGTTATGCAGAAAAATGTGTTTCATTTGTATGGGAGCCCCCCCCCCCTTTCAGAGGAGGGAGGGGTCTCTTACTATCTTAGAAATATTCCCCGGCCTCAAAAACCCCTGCATACAAATTTTCATGCCAAACGGTCCTTCCGCTCGCGATTTAAATTGTGACAAAGGAAACCCCAACTCATTTTTAATTATATAGATAGTTTCTTGACTATTTCATTGATAACATTAGCTATGTAAGGATCAAAACAAACAAACAAACAAATGTAGCAAATGTTTAATTATTAATTAAAAAGAATTGAAATAAAAATCAGGTTAATTATAGTAACATATAATGAATAAAAATATTGACAAAAACAAAATATACAGTTGAGCTAAAATTAATGGGTTTGAAGGTGTGGTTACCATGACAACGCAATTGTTTATACTGTTTGAATAATGAAATATAGTAAAAACAATCGACATTTGTTTTAAGCATAACTGCCCAGCAGACGATTGTGGACTGCCCGTCTAACCACCACTTGAAAGCTTCTTCAATGTACTATTACATGCAATAAAGTCTATCTGCTCTTTCCTGTTCCTAACTTTGGTACAGCCTTCGAAAATACGACCAAAAAAAACCCTCATCACCATGAGGCACCAAGAGTGCACATTAATGTTTTTGCTAGAATGAAAGATATGAAGAGAAAGTTTTGAAAGTTCCGTCAGTGTACGGGAGGTAGGAAATCGAACGGATGTTTGAAAAAAATAATGTGCACGCTTGGTGCCTCATGATGATGAGCGAACATCTCCTTCTACATCATACTTGTTACTCCACGCACGGAGAATACATAACATAACAATTAAAGTATGTAAAAAGAAAAACAGAAAAAAGTCATCCCACTGAAATAATGCAGGTATAGTATATTCAAGAAAGTTTTGTATTTAGATATTGCAAATAACTTTATAGAACATTATATTGTCCTTAAAATTAAAAACAAAATGTTTCAATGAAAAATCAATTTTTGTAGGTTAGTTCTTATAAAACGCTTTCTATCGTCAATTGGGTGAAACATGCAATCTTTACGCCTTCAGCATAGTTGTTTGTTTTGACTTTTTCTACAATTTCGCTGAGGACATCAACTCTCTATCTCAAAATCCTAAAAACTTGAATTTTGATTTCACTTATAGGGGGTTTGATCATGCCATCAAAATAAGAAACTTGTCATATCTAGCAACTTTACCAAAGCCGCCATCGCTCTACACAGAAAAAAAATAATAATTTTAACAAGCGTGTAAAATATCCTCTCGTTTAAATCCAAGCTAAAGGAGACGTAAACAACGAAATTGTTCCATACAACAATATTGGCAATCTTCCATACAACAGGCTGGATTCAGGCGTTATCTGGCTTAATTTTACATGAAATATCCCATTTTTTTCTGACAAATCTAGCATTCCCTTTATGTGCATTAGAAATGCAGAAAATTCAATGTTTCTTTTTATCTGTGTAGCTCCACTATTTAGGAAGCTATGAGTTGAGAGCATTAAAATCGACCTTTTGACCACTGTGCATTGGAATCTTACGAAAAGGTCCCTCTTAAGAAGTTCACAGTTCCTCGGAAAGCCGTTGGAAAAATTGACTGACACTGTCATGGACAAAAATCGCACATTTCCAAGCAAAATTCACTAATTTAAAATTAAATTTTCACGCTTTGACTGTTTCGAGATTGTAAGATCGGAAACCTTGAATCGTTGGAAACTGGAGACTTATTTCGCTCAATTGAAACTGATTTTCATTTTCAAGTATAGAAGGCGTTCATAAGGCCAACTCTCCAGCGATGAAAATCACTGTCCATACTGTACCAGGGTAGTAGTATAGAATCACAGATTAATAACCACAGAGGTCAAGTGAGTCCTGCTTAAGATATCCGATAGTAAGAGGCTGTTGAAGACACGGGATACTCAGAGTAAAGGAAATTCTCGTGAAAGATAGGAAAAGGAACGAGAGATTGATTACTTTTACTGCCTATCGACCCTATCCTATGACCTGCCGAATCAAACTTTAAAAACGATTTACATTCCGCTTAATACTGTTCTACTCACAAGTAGGTGTAATGAAGTGACCAGGGTAAATCTGTTTATATTCATCGAAAATGAGGGGAACACGAAAATACGATTATTAATGATACCAACTAGATAGGTATATTTGATGTTCTATCAATGACAATTAGAGAATAAACAACAATGAAAGAATTGTCAAGCAAATGAAAAGTGCACTTTTAATCGTTTCCCTCAATTATTTGATATCAGGTATTTGTAGATTGTTACTAGCTTCGTCTAAGAGGTAATTGCGGCAATATCACATCTCTTTCAGTGCCTTCAAATAAACGTACTACCACGTGGCAATTTAAAGAAAGCAGAGTGTGATACTATCACTGTTGATCATGGTCTTGGTCTCCCATGACGGCCTTTTGCATGAGATTAGCCCTCTCAGCTACGACAAGGTGACAACCATGATTTTCGAGAGGGATTATTTCGCTCAATTGAAACTCAATTTAAAACTTGTCAATTTTGCACTGGTAAAGCCTAGTGCGCCGTGCAACAGGACCTGAAAACCCCTGAGCTACTTAATCTTCGAATATAATCCAAAGTTGTGCTCTACCTCTCTCTCTTCCTATATACCATATTAATCCGTGTTATGAAAGATGTTTAACGGCTGCCAACCGGGTAACAATTGTGAGAACTATAGCAAATCATAAGCTTCCGGAAAAGTTAAACCACCGGGTTTGTTGCTTTCACTCAAAACACAATTTATAATTGTCCCACACTAATTTCGGATTTATACTTGCAAATTGCAACCAAAGCCACTTCGCTACCCGCTTTTGACCACATTGCAGGTTTTTTTTTTTAAATTTTGAATTCAATGCACGGTTTGTCATACTAGATACATATAATCTCTCACGTTTACTGCTGGCTGCTACTTTCAGTCTCGTGGTTCGTCGTTTCTTGTGGTGTCGATTTATTTGTACAGTTTTCTGTGGCATTGACTGACTGCGATGCTCCGACTGCTTGGAATAATTTTCCGTTGTGTTGAGTTTGTTGATTGAATAAATTTCTCCTCGCCACAGGAGAACAACGAGAAGAAAGACGTCGTGAAAGGCCTTGAAAATTTACGATTAAAGATATTATTACGGCTGGTGATTTATTAACCACCATTGACGAACTGCGAAACTGGCTTGGTAACTTTTGGAATTATATTTGTACCGACTGCATTGGAACATTTCCGAACGTTATGGAGATACGGCTTGGCCATGTTCAGAAGAACATTGATCACGTTTCCGCTCGTTTCAACTCCAACTAGAGTCTACTCAATTTCTTCAAAAGTGAAGTTATTATATTAAGTCAATTTTGAGGAAAATTACATTTGAGTTGAAGTTGGTTAGGGCTTCTGGAATTCCGGAAAAGCAATAAATACTGCTCTTTAGATAATGGGGTGATAAAGAGACCCCTATAATATTGTCTTTTCTCTTCTAAAGGGTGTCCACAGTTCAATTGCAACACTTTCAATAAGCTGCAACATTTTTTTTGCGAAATGTTTACAGTATGTGGTCATAATAAAAAAAAAATATTAATGATAGTTGCAGACATTTTTCTTCCATACAAGCACTGCCGGACAGTGGGAGTTGGATTGTACACATACACAATATATGCGACGAATTTCACGCCAACTCATGGTGCGGATGGCAGCACCCTCTCAGAATCTAATCAAACTCTGTGGGTGTGTAGACTATGTCTTTTCAAGCAACTTTGCATACTTTTTCAAAGTTTTTTTTAAATTTATGTAGACTACCTTTTGAAAAGGGCTTAAGTTTTTTGATAAATTTTCTTTAAATCAAAGTAAGTCAAAAAGACTTACAAAAAAGTGATGTATGGGTGACTTTTAGAAAATTGTCTTAACTTTTATGAAAAAAAATGTAAAACAAATCTTACACAAAAAAAATTAAGGTCTATTTGCAAAGTATGGCTACCTTAGAATTGGACGAAATTTTTTCTTGGTAAAAATTCGCCATACATTGCAAGATTGGCAGTTTTAAGGAATAAAAGTTTTTCTAACAACACCTTTTTCATGTCAACATAACTCAAAAAAGACAAGACTTACAAAAAAGTGATGTATAAGTGACTTTAAGAAAATCGTTTTCAATCTTTTATGAAAAAAATAGTAAATATTGTAAAATAGATTTTTACCCACTAATAAATAATATTTTAAAATTTAAAGTCAATTTGCGAAAAATATTAATCTTAGAATTGGACTTTTTTTTTTTAAATAATGGGAATATAATTGCCTAAAAGTTCGCCATACATTGCAAGATGGGCACTTTTAAGGAAAACAAGTTTTTCTAACAACAAATTGACCATGTCAACATAACCAGGGTGGCCACAGATTCGGGAAAATCGGGAAATGCGGGAAAAATGCGGGAATCTTAAATCATCGGGAAATATGCGGGAAAAAGTCGGGAATTTCAAAAGCTATCGGGAATTTTTGTCATATGGAAGGAACCATACTCACACCTTTTTCAAATGATTTGAGTAGCGTTTTTGCCGGTTACTCGACCCAAAGATCTCATTAACGGAATGAAACAGTATTTTCTGCAAATCCAGCATTGCCGAAGAAGATAACTCATTGCTATATGGATGGCCTGGTTGTCAACTGGAAGGCGTTCAAAGAATTTACTGGGGAAATCAGGGATCTGCGAGCCAGCCCTTGGTTTGAAGTCCTCAACATCGTTAGCTGCGGCATGCACGTCGTACGCAATCCTTCAAGGAAGGGCTAAGATAAACAGATTTGCCTAAGGATCATTTTCTGCTGGTTTTGTTCAGCCTGTTCAAAACGTAACGCTTAGGGCATTTTCATCGGTGGTCTACTTTTCGAAACACTTTATACTTGATTTGCATCAGCAACCTTGAGTAGAACCATCTAAAATAGACCAGTCACGTCCTGAAAACCCCCAATGTAGACCGTGGTTTCAGTTTCGGAAGCTGTTCCAGGACTACTTTAGCGACACGCCAACCAATAACAAGAAGGACTTTCTGCTTCGTTTCAACATGCTTCTCTAAAATTAGCAAAAAAAATCGTATAAATTCAGTGAACTAGAAACTCAGGGAACTTATCAGAAGCTTGGTATACTTCTTAGAAATTCAGAAAACCAAAAATCAGGGAATTCAAAAAACCAGACATTAAAAGTTCATAGAACTAGAATTTCAGGGAACTTCCAAAAACTTCATGGAACTTTCCAGAAAAGTAGAGAATTCCCATAAATTCAGAGAACTGTCCAGAAATTCATGAAACTTGCTAGAAGTATACAGAACATCTAAGAAGTGCAAAGAACATCTTAGAAGTTCAGGGAACTTGTAGGAGTTCGAGGAAGCAAGGTGCTAGAAGGGCACTACAAATGCTATTTGAGAAGATTTGTGGACGAGATCAGAAAGCAGGAAGAAAAAGCTGGCTAAAAGTCATCCGAATTTCGTCGGTGTTCCGATCAAAAGTGTTCGCTGTTGAGGTTGGTGCGGTACACGATAAGATGCTGGGACCAAAGCTGAATTTTATCTTCACGTCTGCAGTAATGGTCGAGTCGTTTCCCAAATCGAATCTCCTATGACTTCGTTTCTTTTTGACGATTTGACGGGAGAAAAGCCGATATGGAGAAAATTGTTAAGCTCGAGCATCTGACTGTCAAAGCTAAATCGTTAATTGCAATAGAATCTTCTACTTACCCTTAATGTGAAAATTGGTTATGCCTCTAACCCGGCAAATAAGAAAGCGAGAGAATTTGCTTAAATTTCCGACACAGACGTTTTGGCATTCCGCAACGACTTATGATCTTTCTCTGAATCTCCATTACCATTTCCTTGACCGCGTTACGTCATCTGCATTAATCTTGTAGTTATAACTCACTTCACGGACATAGCTAAAAAGTGTCTGGGTCTGTGTCTGGAAACGTTCTTAGTTAAAGAATATCTGAGCGCTTCAGTTGCTCACAAAGTAAAAGAAGAATTTGGGCAGCTGTGCTCAATGCCGTCTGACGTTGCTTGCCGGATTTCAGAGAAAAGAACATCGTTTGGACAAATTTTGGCTAGAAATGATTGGTCATTCCAAGAAGGAGCTGCCAAATTTGACAAAATTTGTTAGAAAGGTGTCCATCCTGTCGCACAAAAATGCGAATTTCAATAAATAGAAAGTGTCTGGTGGTGAACCAAACTGTAAATAGTTTGGGAGCTCAGAGATCTGTCTACGAACTGTCAACAACGTTGAGAACACGAAGTCCTTGATGCAATATGCACGCAACGCACGTTGTACTCGAAAACCTCGATCGCTTTACTGTTTTTCCTCGATGTTTATGCTTTTAGAAACTTGAAAGATCAATGACTTACATAAATCCCGCGGCTACTATTTGAAAAAAACTGCATAAACTTCAAAAATATCTATAAATCTAATATAAAAAAGCAAAAGACTTACAAAAAAGTAATGTACATGTGACTTTCAGAAAATCGTCTTAGATTTTATGAAAAAAATTGTAAATATTGTAAAATAGATTTTTACACACTAATAAAAAATATTTTAAAATTTAAATTCAATTTTCGAAAAATGTTAATCTTAGAATTGAACGAATTTAATAAAATTGTCTAAAAGTTTGCCATACATTGCAAGAAGGGCACTTTTAAGGACATTTTTTTTTTCTCACAACAACTTTTTCGTGTCGTATTTTTACCGTGTATCATGCAAACTCGTCTTATATTTTGGTCCTGAAACCACACAGAAGCCAATTAAATTAAATTATAAAGACTGTATTCGATGAAATTTGGACAAACGCAATTGTTCGCAACTTTTTAGCGTGTGGGTAAAAATGATTGAAATTTTAACTGCATGTATTTCATTGTGTTGTGTCAATTGTGTAATGAGTTTCGTGAAAATCGGTCGAGTGATTTCAGTGATGGCTTCGAATGAAGAAATAGTGCGCCAACACTGGGCACTCACTTCGAAAACCCAAACGGTTCTCATCGATGGATCGGAAAACAGCTCGGAATCGCACATTCAACCGTATCTCATGTGATCAAAACGTTCAAGGACCGTAAGACAACCAAGCGGAAAAATGGTTGTGGCAAAAAACGTGGCACATCAAATCCGGAGAAGGCCAGGATGGTATTGAACCAATTTAAGCGTTATTCCAACATTTCGATCAGGGATGTTGCGAAAAAGGCGAAAGTTTCAGTTTGTTTTGTGCAGAAAACAATGAAACGTTCTGGATTACATGTGTACAAGGTCCAGAAGGCGCCAAACCGCCGTCCAGAAGGCACCAACCAACCGTCCAGAAGGCAGAAAACTGTACAGGGAGTGGCTCACAAAACCGTTCTGCATTGTGATGGACATTACATTAAAGCCGACACCAAACAAATTGCAATGACAAGAACACTACGTCGCCCGTCTTAGACTGGTACAAAGATAATAATGTAGTTTTTGTACCAAAAGACGTCAACCCTCCAAAAACACTCCGGAACTTCGCCCAATTGAAAATTTTTGGGCAATCATGAAGGCAAAGCTCGTTAAAACTCCACTGATAGAAAATGAACTTCAACTGATAGAAAATGAACTTGAACTAAAGAAAGTGTGGTTAAAAGTAAGTAAGCAAGTCGGTCCAATCATTGCCCAAAATTTGGTGAAAGGGGTCAAGGCAAAGGTGCGGGCATTTGGGTTGGGAGAAGAGGTTCAATAAACCAATGATGTCAAAACTTAACCATTTAGTAGTACTTTATTTCCAGAAAGTTCGAAAAGAATCGGGCTCAAGGAAAGTGTTTGGTGACCTATTTTGTGTGTCCAAAGTTCATCGAATACAGTCTTTAATGTCAATTTGGATTTTTTTAGGGTCTTAGAATGTTTGAATCCATGTTTACAAAACGAATGAAAGCTACTTTACGAAAATAAATTTTCAGTGCACGCTAACAGAAGATAGACTAATCGAGATTGATTCTATGGTGGAGGTAAGTTAAAACGTACGTTCAGCTGGGCTGGAACCCATTGAATATTATGCATTATGGTTATTTGCTATGTTTAGTATGAACAATTTAATGTGCCGCCCAAATTGCCTATTAAATTCATCACTTTCGAAAATCCTTCATTTCACATATCAAATGTGACTTTCAACTGTCAAAAAAAAAATTATGGTTGGTTAAGGTAGATATATTTCTTTCTACTTACTACTAAACATTAAGTGAATATTTGTTTGTTTTTTCTTTTGGTCTTTTTTTTTTGGTGTCTTGCTGTTACGTTTTGGTCTCTTATTGCAGATATATAGTCTCTAAAGTACTTAATTTTTCAATACGCAGTAGCTACTAGCCTTGAAATCCTATAAAACTCAAGGTATATTCGTGTACTCCCTGTTACAGAAATCTGGAATCTGGAAATTAGACAATAGCATTTTTTTTTATGATACGAAAAGTCGACGAATAACGAATTACTCCTTTCTTATCATGTTTCTTTAGAATTCAAGGTAAGTAAGTACAATACTGAAAAAGTTAGAGAAAATTTGAAAGCTTTATTCATTGAATATTTTTGATCTCAAATAATTAAGATTAGCAAGAGTTATTAGGAGGCAAATTTCATTTAAAAAAAACAGACCTTATTTATTTGTAGCAATTTACGGCGAGAAAATATTTTAATTTCTTTGTCCAGCTCAATTAGGCATCAGGTAGAAATCTAAATCACAACTAATTCAGTTCGTCAGCGAGCAAGCTTCAAACACCAAACCCGTTCAATTCATTAACAAGAAAATTTGAAATGCAAAATTCCGTTTCTCTTAAACAAATGCATTGGTCATGCTCTAGCAGTTCAGCGACCCCCGCCCGTTCGCTTTTTCAAAGCCTACTAGGAATCGGTTGAATAAGTAAACTGAAAAAAAATTGAGCCCAATAGACCCCTGTCGCACTGCGTTGGACATTTATTGAAATGATAATGAAATGGTTTTAATAAATGCATCCAGCCGTATCGGCGGCTCCTTTCAGCCAAAACGTGAAAAAGGCTGGTTCGGTTACTTACTGCGATGATTGTACGAACGAAGTATGATGGATCGAAGCGTCGTCTTCGTCGGCGTCATGACCGGTATGCAACTACGGCAGCAATCTCATCGCCCGTCGTCAGCTGGTAGCGGACACCTTTCTTGGGAATTCTACATTGCCTACCCTTTCCAATCCGCCGTGCCACGCGGAGAGGTATTCAGCCGAATCGCTCAAGGCCGACTTTGTTCAATGGGAGGGTGCGCCGGCCACCGTGTCGGAGTTTTCTCATGCATGGGAGCGGTGGGGTAAAATTGGCAACTTGAAGAATGGTTAAGATGATTTATCAAGGAACAATTTATCCAGCATTTATTTGTTTTTCCATTTTACAAATGGATAATTTTAGAACACTAATACATTCAAAATTATATTTTTTTGCTGGAGATTTTATTTTTTGTTATAAATGTAATAAATGGTACAAAAATCATACCAGTCACATTGTTCCATTATACTTGCATCAAATTGTACGAAACAGGAAAACGGAAAACTCCCATCAACAATGTATTCAGTGAAGTCGCTCTAACAAGAATTTTTCTTTTCAGCAACTATCAAAATGTTAAAAAACTACATTTTTTCTTCAAATCGATACAAACAAACTTAAGGTAACTCAACGTTGAAATACCTAAATGTCAGTTGTGATTGACGGTTTTTTTTTAATTCCATTGGTACACAAACTTACTCGTTTTACCCCCATTGTCCCTATCTTACCAACTACCATGCGATGGCGACGTACGGTTCAAGGCGTCAGAAAAGCAAATTCTTCGGAGCATTTGTTGTTTTTTTTTTAATTTTTGCTTCATTCCAATTTGCTGTGTTGTTTTCCATTGCAAACAATTTGGTCAGAACTCAAATTAATTTGAAATTGATTGCCCTTCAAGTCCAGTATGTGCGATGTGTGGATGCGAAGGAGAGAACAGTACTTAACACCGTGCATCTGTGTTTTCGTCGATCCATGGCACCGTTACGATTTCACTCGTTTTCCACTTCCCCTATGATATCAGTTAAAAATCCGATCATCGACCGGAGGCGATTGAATTGAAAGTAGAACCCAGCCGTTTTTTGTTTGCTATGAAACTGTACTAAATGTTATATTGATCGGATAACTGGTTCAAAACTTACGGTTATCTTATGGAAACTAATACTAAATTGCTCAATGCAATTTAAAATTGACTTTAGATGTATTGGAGAAGGTAGACCGACATGCTAGGGCTGGTAGTGATCCATGATAATAGGAAAATTCACCAAAGATTGCCGAAAAGTCACTTAAATCCAATTTTCCGGACACACTCATTTCAATCAAAATTCTTACCACAATGACATCTTTATTTGGGAAAAATATTCAGTAAGATCTACGAAATCTTTAAATGCTTCCCACAGTGAAAACTTTGTTGAAGCAATTGACAATCAAGTGGCCCCTCCTTGCAGCAATCATTTTCTTCGATGGATAATTTTCCAAATGAGGTCGGGGATTTGATCACTATTCAGCAGTGGAATTGTAGAAGTCTTATTCCTAAATTGGAATCTTTCAAATGTTTAGCTCTCAATACCGGTTGTGATGTATTCGCTCTTTGTGAAGCATGGCTCTCTTCTGAAATTGATCTTCCGTTTCATGATTTCAACATTATTCGTCTTGATCGTGAGGATTCGCGTGGAGGAGAAGTACTTTCGGGGCTCAAAAAGTGCTACTCCTTCTATAGAGTTAATGTTCCTAAAACTCCAGGTATTGAAGTTGAAGCATGTCAGGCTGTGAATAAAAATAAAAGCCTTTGCATTGCTTCTGTGTATATTCCTCCTAGAGCCTCGATTTATCGAAAACAACTTTCAGTTAACTAGAAATTAGAAGAAAAATTAGTATCTTCCATTTAATTCCAACTACCTTTGCTTATCTTCGACAGATACGCGTATTTCGTCTACAATGTGCAGACTTCTTCAGTGTATCGTACTAATAACTCGAGTTATACACTTTACGCTAGAAATGGTTGCCTCTTTTACACCGGATCAATACTTCATTTTCACGGATAGTCTTAGTTCTATAGAGGCTATTCGCTCCTTGAGGCCAGTAAAGCACTCCTCCTATTTCATCATGAAAATACAGGAGCTTCTAAGTGCTTTATCTTCGCGTTATTTCATCATCACTTTTGTATGGGTCCCATCTCATTGTTCAATTCTGGGCTTCTTGCTTACAAAGGTGGGCGCTATGGAAGGCGATATTTATGATCGACAAATCGCCTTCAATGAATTTTTTCCTATGATAGTTCCGTTAGAGTACGGCAGGCTGTGAATTTGAAAGGTGCAAGTTGAAAACGACCGGAGGGCATTTTTAACGGTATTATGCGATCGAGCACTCATTTTATTACCAAGTTACCCCAGATGCAGGGTACGCAAGGCGAGGATGCACCCTTGACTGGCAAACGAATGTGCGACCGATCGTGCTCATATACTACTTATTGCTTGATCTGGTTTTAGCGATTTGTTCGTTTCCCTCCCCCTCAAATTTATTTTGACACCGAAAAGTGAATCTTATTGCTGACCAAGACATGAATAATTATTGTTAGACTTTGAAGCGATTAAACGACGTAAAGATTAGGATTCGACAAATAAAAGAGGCAATGAACGAATAAGTAAATGTAAATTTTTCTACAACAGTACTATAGAATTTAACTGAATATCGCAGAAGACATGAATTGACTAAGCTTAGCTTAGCTTGACTGACTGCACGTATCAATGGTTGCTACTCCATGATTGATCAAAATCAGTGAAATTGCACAATGAACCAATACACGTTTCAGTGACTCAATTTCTTTAATAATCAATAACGGCGCCGGCCACGCCCTTGCAATTAGGTTGGCATAAGGAAGGTAAGTTAGTGTAACCTTTGCTGTTTAGGGACCGTGTTTACCTCTACATCCCCACAAAGGTCACAGGAAGGAGGTTTTTCTATGTTTGTAGGGTAGGGATCAGGATTCGCCTTGATAAGTGATGTGATCATATAATATAGTTCATATAGTTCATTATCGACGCATAAAAAGGAAATTGAACTTCCTACGCAACCGTTTCGATTGTATTCCATTTTGGTTCTTGCTATCGAGTCACGATGAATATTTTTCCTGTCAAACACGACTGACAGACAATCATTTTCGTCTTTTTGTTCAATTGTCATGCGTCAATTGACGAAATGAACTACAGGATTCCTAGTTCCTACTATAAGTTTGTATCGAAAAATCGGTAAAAAGGACTCTCCAGGACCATCCAAAACTCACGATCTTTTTCCTTTAAACTTGGCCAGCTTTTAAACGTGGTGTTTTCCTTCGTAAGAACTGCTAATGTTAACCTACCTCGGGTCTCTAAAAAAACTGACACATATGACGTTAGGGTAAATATTGACCCGGATTTCAACCCTTTCTAGAATTATGAAATTTCAACCTAGACACAATGCTGCACCCTAATTGAAAGGTTATGGTCTCAAAAATTAATTGGTGGCGGAAAAACCTGGTTCCAGTAACATTGGCCACCGGGAATCTGCTACAAAAGGAAGAAGGATTTGATTTCTATATGGGTACAGAATTACATACAAAACTTTCAAGGCTTGTTGTAGAAGGTTGCCGTCTTCAACAAAGTTTCCCAGTATGTCATTTGTCCAGATGTTAGTTCCAGATCAGGTCGTAAAGATGGCGCTGCATTTTATCTTTGCCAAATGAAGCGCTAGAGTGTTGCCGCCTTTAGAAAAGTTTCTTATTATGACATTTTTTGTGTTTTGTCATTATCAGAAAAGTTTCAGATCTTGCCGCAGAGATGGCGCTGTAGTCTATCTTTGACAAATGAAGCTCTAGAAAGTTGCCATCTCCGGCAACATTTTTTTTATGTAATACGTCGCCTTTTGTCAGAGTCGTGTTCTCAGATTTTGCCGCAGAGACGGTACTTCAGCTCATCTATACCAAATGAAACTCTAGAGGGTATCCGTCTTCGGCAAAGTTATTCAGTATACAAAATGCAGTCATTTGGAAGCGTTAGAGTTTTTTCAACTAGGTTATAACGTATTTTGATTTGAATTCGTACACAGTTTTTTGAAGACAATAATCTACTGGAATTAATCTGATGATGTCAAAAGACGAAAATGGTATACTAAAACAAATTCCGGAGTCGGTAGTTCTCTAAAGCTCCAATACCTTGCTATCGGCAAAATATGGAATTAATATAATAATGACAAAAGACGAAAAATTACATCCTAAGAGACTGCCGAGGACGATAATTCTCTACAGTGTTATTTGACAAAGATTGGCTGCAGTGCAACCTCTGCGGTAGGATCTAGAATTAACAAAACGATACATGACATACTGGGAAACTTTTTGCAAGACGGCATCTCGCTAGAGTTTTATTTGGCAGAGATAGGCTGCAGTGCCATCTCTGCGGTAAAATCTGGAAGTAACAAGATAATGTAAAATGACTACATTTTATATTCTAAGCAACTTTTACGAAGATGGTAACTCTTTTGAGCTTCATTTGGCAAAGATAGACTGCAGCGCCACCTTTGCAGCACGATTTTGAACTAAATTGATAATATCAAAAGACGATTCGTTACGCACTGAGAAACACTGCTGAATATAACAATTCTCTACAATAAAAAAAAAAAGTTCTATATGAATTTCTGTTAACACAGCGAAACTAAAACTTCCTTCCCTTTGTAGTAGATTCCCGGGGGACATGTTACCGGAACCAGCATTTTTTTCTTTCAATGCATTTTTGAGACTAGAACCTTTCAAATGGTGCATAAACATCAAAACTCCAAGGTAAAATTTTAATATTGGCACTAATGTTATGTGTAACTTTTTTGGTACAACAACCTTAAACTGATTTTAAAAAAAATTATGTTAGAATGAAGAATTCCGTAAAAGATAAATAGTCAGAAAATTTCAGCCCGCTTGAATTAAAAATAAAAAAATAGTGTACATTGAAGTTGTGCCATGGGTCAGAATTGACCCCAATGGAAGTTTAATCTCACTTTTTCTTGACGAGGGTCGGGAAAATGGACTTGTCGGCGTAATGGTATTCACTGTAGTAGAAAACGAGGAAGAGTTATGGGAATGAACTCAGTATATACTTCTATTTTGGGTTTATCATTAAAACCTAGAATTGTACATCATTCCGATTCAATATGCCAATGCACTCAATGATGCCTAAATTTTAATGATATCCGAAATAGTTGCAAAAACTATAATTCAAATCTCCTTCTATACGTGGTCAATTTCATTTTTATTCCCTTCTGGGGTCATTGAAGTAAAAGAGAGACAGACCGCGGCATTTTTGAAGCATCAAATCACGGCAGTGATCTGAAGCTACGGTTTTTCGATTCAGTCTACCTACTTCATTGCAATATGGTTGTTATTTCATTTAACTGTGAGAAACGAACTGAACACGATGCAAGCAAAAACAAGCAGCATGAAAAAAAGATCGAAAGTGGTTCTATAGATGTTGATATGTGCTCGAAAAGAAAGAGCTTGATTTTCGTTTGATATTGATGGTGAACAATATTTATCAATTGACGATGACATTGCCGGGCCCTGCTTGTAACATCAGACATTACTAAAACTGGTAGAATTCAAATATGTCGCCGACATAATGCTAACTTTTCCATTTATTTTCGATTCGAGAAAACTGCTCAAATAGAAATTTGGAAGCACATAAATGAAGAACTTAAATACAAAAGACTGAAGAAAACACACTAACAAACTAAATAACAAAAAGACGAAACTACACCATACAGAACAGTGGACATGAAAATAACACCTTTTGAGTCAGTGTCAACAGCGTCTCTATGGACGACATGATCCTTGCACCGCTGGTGAAAAAGGAGTTAAGTTATATCATTCGAACGCCCAAGTAACAGCAAAATAACTTCGAAAAACTGCTTCGGAAGACTTTCATAGCACATAAAAGACAAAAGACTGAAGAAATTAACAAATGCCGTATCAAACTTGCAAACGTAATATTGACTAACAAAATAACGAAAAGAAAATTGAAAAAAAAAAAAGACAAAAGGACTTAAAATTCCCAAACCTGGCTCCTTCCGAGTCATTTGCAACATAATCTTCTTGGACGACATGTTCCGTGTACGGCTGGCAAAATGATTCGAAAAAGATTCACGCAACGATATCATCAAAGACCCGGCGTAGAGGTTTCTACTCTATTCAGAGCCCCCCAGTAAACCTTTATAAAAAAAGTCAGTGGGGTTGTGTACAAGACACGACCGGTTGACGTAGACTACGTTAAACCAAGTGATGCATTATAATGTCAGGGAAATTCTTTGTGGCTATTATTAGCGTTAAAAGGGTTTCAATTATTCGTGCCGGTCACTTACCCTTACCGATGGAAGCAATTTAAGTCACAATATGACGGGTGCGGCTCTTATGGGATATTAATACGTTTTTAAACCAGTATGTAAGAAAATTCTATTATAGGCTCTTGAGATATTATTTGGTGGCCCTGAAAAGGGCCGTTTGGTTTTATGAAGTCAGTATGTCGGAAAATTCTCTTGTACACTCTTTATAACTCTTTGGTGGCCCTGAAATACAAACATATATTATGACTGATACCTTGTCTCCTTTTCAACATTCACCATTTACATACCATACCATTCGGATCATTTGTATGCAATCTGAGTTGTAGTATGCCTTTGCATAATTCAACTTGAAAGAATCAAAGATTTGCAATTTATGCAATTTTAGCAATTCTAGATTTCAAGGGTAATAATAAACATTGAAATACTCTAGAATTCAAATAACGATAAAATTCGTTATCAGAAGATATCCGACAAGTTTAGTGATTGCTATGAAAACACAATAATCAATTGCAACATTTTCAGATGTGTAAGCGTCTCTAAAAAAGTTCAGGAAGTTTTATCAAACAGAAAATAACAAAAAATTATCTTGCAGTTGTTGTAAGGTTATATAGGGTACATGTCCCTTGACTCAGTCGATTATGTAGCGCACGATTACAATTTTAACTATAACTCATAAAATAATTCAGCTAGAAACGATATTCAACTAGTTATACCTTTGCTAAGACATGCTAAAGAAGGCGTTTGCTGTACTGGACCATGAAAAGTCACCAACTAACATTATAAATTCGCAAACTTTCGATGTATATGGATATCATTAAGGATTCTTGTTCGAATGAATTTTAGTAAAGTTTATTTATTTCATTGCTCTGGGCATTTATTTATATTATCGCATTGGGCATTCAGCTATATTTGGTATACTATACGAAATATAAAGCTACTTTATAAAAACTGAATGATTTTCTCATATGATCAATCGGCCATTCCATTTCAAAACATTAAAATTCCCACTATATTCATTTAGTTTTATAGATGTTGGTATGAATAAGCCCTTCGAAAAATACACAACCGCTCACTCTTACTTTTCCATTGAAAACTTTTATATTCTACATTTTACTATGTGATGAATACATTAGGCCATAGTTGGGAATATAACGTGAAATGCGTACCAAAAATATGGTCTATGGTTTTCTTGTGAAATTATTATTCATGTTTCTATGTGAATATCAGGTAAAATACTGAATTCAATATAGCTAAAACGTTAAGGAAAACGAAATATATATTAACATATTAGATCTCGCAGAAGAAAGAGAGTGAGTTTTATAAAATATCAATATTCTTTGCAAAGGGTATGGGAGAAAATAATGGTTAATGTATGATAAATTCTTATAGGGTAAGGAGGCGTAATGTAAGCCTAGCTCCTTCATTCGGCCTATGTACCAAATATGTTATTAATTTAGCGATAATCAACAAAATCATGTGGCTTTAAGGATGACCAATGTAATCCGAAGCAATTGAGACAATATAAATCAACTTAAGTTGTTAACTTGTTCACTTAAGCATAATTTTCGATTTCTTGAACTTTTGGGGCATCATGATTTCACTGATTAAGCTGAACAGATGATCTGCACGATCTTCAAGTGACCTAAATTTGGTTTAATTGAATCAATACAGCAAGTAATGCAGTCTGGATGTTCAGAAAATAGTTACACGCTACGAGCTAACTTTTCACATAGCTAAGATAACAATGATTTTACAAGAAAATCGAAGATCGTTGTTATTGGTAAAATTTCAAGTGGAAATGCATGAATTTGCGGTTGTTTATATTCTAGTGACTCATCGAAACACAAAAAGAAGGAACAAAATCATTGTATAGTGAATTATAATGTTTTCATTATTGAATGCCTGATGAATCATATATGAAAAGCACTTAAGTGTTTCGAGGCAGTTTTACTTTAGTATATTTTGTGAAATGTTGTATTAAGTAAATCGAATACAGCTAGCAATGCCGTAACTCATAAAATCAGAAAAAACGAACAAAGGCTGCATTTAGTAATAAACCCATCGAATGGGACGAAGTTGCATCCATGAATAGACCCAATTTGGTGCTTAAAGACCGACATTAAATCCATATCTCTCGAATGTTGCTGACTTTATAAAAAGAGTTGTGTAACTTTTCATGACACATACTACCAAATGTCTTATCAAGCGTATCTTAGCAAGTGTCCAACTAGTTTAGTCTCGCTTGCAGCTTAAAAACTTTATGAGTTGTAATATATAATGTTATCGATCATTGCATAATAGGCTGAGTCAAGGGACATATACCCTAAATATAAGATAAACACCTGAGAAAATAATCACGCATTAAAATATGTGCAGCGTATTAGTTGTATCGATATCATGTGTAGGTTCGTATGATGTAAAAGCACGCGGCGCATGCCATCACGGGAATACAATTAATACTATGTTGAAATTTATTAAAACAGGGAGCGATAACATAGAGAGATATCCAGTTGCTATGATGACATGCACTTTGTCAAATTGATTTAAATGATATTAGGCACACAAAATAAACGAAATAAAAGTTTAATTCTTGTATAAACAACTCTTTCAATCAGTGGCGTCTCGTGAGAAAATTAACCGGTTGTGAACTTTCTTTCGAACCCGGACGTCAATTTTGACAACAATATCTTGCTCCATAGTTCCTCCTTTGCCGAGTCTCTTGTGATATGCCACAAAAAGTACCTTGTCAATGTCCCGAAACAACAGAATAAAATTGCAACTAGCCAGTGAGTAAAACTACTCTGTGCAGACCACAAAGTGCACAAAACAGACACTAACTCATCGGCAATCAAGTTATAGGAAAAAAAACATCTACCAACGCTCCTCGTGTGGTATATACAGGATCTGGTGCACCATTTGAAATTCCCAGTCTGCGAGTATTAACGGAGTATTAACTCGATGAATTTGATAATACATGAAATATACAATTTTAGACTGTGCAGTGCACGAGGTGCACATGTGGACGAGACGCCACTGCTTTCAATTAAATTAGTTGTCCTCTAAAGGACAGATTATCAATCTATGGATTGCGCCTACCAGCTGGGTAAAATTTTTACCGACGGCTCGCCCTCCATCGAGCACGGAACTAAATTTAAGATTAGTTTTTTAATAAACAACTCTTTTATTTTAATTTATTGTCCTCAAAAGGACAGATTATTTTCACCTACTGCTGCTCGCCACAAAGACCTTACCTTACCAATCAGTCTAAGTCCTGTGTGTCCCTTGCTGTACATAGAAGTCGTCTCCATTGCACTCGGTCCATGGCCAGCTGTCGCCAGCCGCGCAGTCTGCGAAATATCCGCAGATCATCCTCCACCTGGTCGATCCACCTTGCGCGCTGCGCATCTCTTCGTCGTGTTCCAGTCGGATTATTGACGAGAACCATTTTTGCCGGGTTGTTATCCGACATTCTGGTGACATGCCCGGCCCATCGTAATCGCCCGATCTTCGTGGTGTGGACGATTGTAGGTTCTCCTAGCAGCTGATGCAACTTATGGTTCATTCGCCTTCTCCACGATCTGTCTTCCATCTGCACTCCGCCGTAGATGGTACGCAACACCTTCCGTTCGAAAACTCCAAGGGCGCGTTGGTTCTCTGCGCGCATAGTCCACGCTTCATGTCCATAGAGGACTACCGGTCTAATCAGCGTTTTGTAGATGGTTAATTTCGTGCGATGGCGCCACAAAGACGCTTCCCTCCAAACAGCAGCGTTTTCGAAGGCGCGGCGAAACAATCGTCACGATGAGGTAAGATGGCGGCTTGCCAAACCGACGTGATTGTGCGTTCCCATAATCCGTCATTTTACCTCATCGCGACGATCGCTGTTTGAGAGAGCCTTGGTACATATTACCATCAGCTGCTCCACGACCACCAGCTGCCTCTGCGACCAACTCAGCTGCCGGACGAATAAAGCTGCGACCAGCTGCCTGCGACCAGCTTCCAGCGACCAGCTCCGTACAGCTTTAATGCTGCCAAACGACTGAGGCAAACTTTTCCTATGTGTGCGGTTATGCCGTTCTCAGCTGCATGCGAGACGTACATGGAGCGACGAATGACATGATTGGTTAAAGTCATTCTCTAACACAAAGAAGAAGAAGATGATGTAAGACGTTCCTTGCTTCGATTTGAAATCTGTGATAGGAAATTTGGTAAATTTACTCTGCAAAATCACATTATAAGACATCACCTTATATTTGCGTTATTTTCAATAGTTTACTATTATTTGAGAATAATGTTTGACAATTGAATTGGAGCGCGGTAAAATTTCCGAACGATTGAAGAAGAAATCATGTAAATCTATCGTGAATTATTTGAGTTATTCGCGTACAAAACGTACGGTTTTTCGTGACGGTCGCAAAATTTTAGATTTTCAATTGACACCCTACCCTTGCCGTAAGACGATGTCTACGTCAAAAAATGTATGTTTCTGTCTATGAATTCGTGAACAGAATCATGATGACAGTCAAGAACAACACATGAGCGTTTATCCCATTATCTTAAACCCGATTTCAATAACAATGTTCTTGTTAAACTGGCGTTTGATATCCACGCTATGATGACATGGAACACCGTAACGCAGGCGTTATTATTTGCACCGCCAAAAAAAAGAACTTGTTGATGAATATGAAAATTTGATTTTTTCCGTGCCGACTTGAATGCCTTGGTTTCTTGATGGTATACCATTCCGACTGCGTCAGTTAAAATGAGACATCCAATAACGCCCCACAGCAGATCGTTGTTCATGTGCACCTTTATCAGACCTATACATTCCATAAAAGATAAACACACAACGCCCACACGGCGAAGCTGGAATTCGCACACGGAACGTTCCTTCAATATAATGAGTCACAACTGTGATGTGTGACATATCTTCATATACAACCAAGTAGTGCTTCCTTCTTTCACATATGTACATGCCATCGATCATCATCGCGATGGTCGGAGGTTCTAACGATGACGAGTTTGTAGGCAGACAGCTTGCACCACCGCACATGAGAGGAGTGTTGTTGTGCGACTTCCCTCAATTAGAGACAAGCTGTTAATTTAATAAGAATGATTAGTTAGTTGATTGGCCATTGGTTCGCTGCCGAGATGGATACATGAAGAGGGATAGCGCTTGCGGTGAAAGCAACGTGCTAAAATTATGAACCGAACCGGTTTCGATTGGGTCTGGTGTTGGGAATTCCCGCCCATCTGCTGCTTGATGGGAGTTTGCGGTACGTTTCGAAACAGAATTTCTAGCAGCACCGGTATTGTATTCAAATGCGCCAAGATCGAATTACTTTCAGTTTCACTGCATAAGTACCTACTCAAGGTTCGTGGAACGATTGTTGTGAAACGTTATTGGAGAAATACCTTCCCTGCTGCGCATGTACAACAACAACAAAAAAAAAAACGGAAGATCTTTTACCTTTTTCATTCGTTTAATAACTCTTTAATGACTCACATATTTCAATTAACAGAATACGGCAATTCGCAATTTTTTTCCCTCCCAAAGTAAAGCAAACGCTGCAATCGCGGTACATCTGCCTATTTCGTAACAACAAATTCACAGAGCATTACTTTTACTTACGCTCGTTTGTTTCTCTTTTCCTTTATTTTTCGGTGTTTCTTCTTTCGCAATTCCTTCCAACCAACCATCCGGCCATCAGTCCAACGAGCCAAAGGCTTGCTGATAAAAGGCAAACATGGAACTAACAACTGTTTCGTCATCATCGCACTCAGCAAGGAGAAGTACCAAACATCGGTCAAAGAGAAAGCACCGGAAGCGGTCGAATGGCACGAGGAATGCGAACTGTAAGTATCATTGCGTCCTTGACAGGCTTGTATTGTCATCGTAAATCTAATCTTTTTTTTTTCCTTTCAGACCAATCCCCTCACAAGGAAACCGAGCAGAGCTAGTGCTCACGGCATTGCACCACAACTCGTTGGGAATCGACGAGTTCCTTGGGCAGGTTGTTCTTCCCCTAAACGAAATGGACGTATACGAGAGGCCACGGTCCCGCTGGTACAAACTGCAGAGTAAACCGGGCAAGGAGAAGAAGAAGGAACGTGGTGAACTGGAGGTTCGGATCGCATTCACCGTCAAGGCCGGTTCATTGACGGATCTTAGCAAGAAGGAGAAGAACAAGAGCTCCGTCAGCAATCTGGCATCGAATGTCGGAGGATCGTTGCTGAGTATTGGTGCGATTGAGAAACGGAAGAGTCTGAAAAAGTTTGCCAAATCTCTCGGGTCGAAGGTACACATTAGCGGAATTGGCAAGAAAAAGAACAAAGAGACTGAAGTGGGTGCGGATGATGTATCGTTTTCGGGTAGCTATACGAGCATCGGGACGCCAAGTGGACTCCAATCGAGACAATCACGACAAACCTTTGGCGATGCGGATCCGGGAGTGATCAGCGAAGATGAGGATGAATTCGTTTTCGACAATCTCTCACACAAGAGTTCCGGAAGTTCGTTAAACATCCGGGCCCAAAGTGGAGCCGGGCATATTGTACCAAAGTCCACAACACAGTCCAGCGCTTCTACGCCAGATGAGACTAGGAAGCACAAAGCGATGACCTTGCCTCCATCAAAACCACCACGGCTAGCATCTGAAAATGAATCTGAATCAGCACCTTCCACCAAGGTCGATGAATGGGAACAGAAGCTTTATGGTAAACATCTTGAAATTGGTAGCACGGATTCATTGAAAAGACGATCATGGGAAAGTTCACGTGTGCTTCTCACAGTACAACAGGAAGAGGATGAAGAGCAACAACAACAGCAGAAGAAAGAACCCCACGAATCATCCCTACCGGCACCGACGTCAGTCACGGCTCCGACCTCCCCACTACTCAATGACAAAACCCACAAAGAAGAGTCAGAAGGATACGATAAACCGAAAGTCCTCCCCCGTGCTGGTTCACAGGACATCAGTAAGGTTAACGATAAGCTGATCATGAACAGTGCACCCATTACCAGTAACAGCGTTAGCAACAGTCGCAAATCGATCAACCAACCGTCGCCCAAGCTGGATAAACAGGAAAGCAATTCATTTACCAAGAAACTGAAGCATTTCATCAAGGATCATCGAGCGGAATCGTTGGAGAATCTTTCCAGCAAGAAGCAGCTGAACGGTACAAAGCAACACGTCAACGAGCGAATCATCATCGGTGGCGAGAACGGTAGCCATGGCACCGGAGATCTACCCGCTCCATTCCTGACGGCGGCCCGACAGAGTAAGCTGGTCACGGAAGTGTCACCGGAGATTCTTGCCAAATATGAGGGCAAGACACGCGAGGATATGATGAAGATTGCCCACAATCTGGAGAACGAGGTCAGCTACCAGAAGCAGAAGGTGAAGGAGCTCGAGGACTACCTGGACAGTCTGCTGCTGAAGGTGATGGAGTGTCACCCGCGGATACTGCAGAATCCCTACCAGAAAGCGAATCCCACCAAGAGGTGAGTGGCTGGTCCTACGTATGTTGTGTGTTGTGTTGTTTTTTTTTATCGGGGTGTTACCCAGCCAACCAATAAACATTAGCATATGCAGTACATCAACCCTAAATCTTCATTTGAAATGCTACAAGCATTATATCAGCATCTTAAATGCTATCTGTTGTAAAGTTGAACTTCAAATGCTATTTAAATGCTTGTAGCTTGTAATAAGCAATTTCGAATGCAAAATAGCATTAATGAAGCATTATCATAGCATTGCAGTAAAGCAGCCGTATATTGGGCCAAAAGCGGCATTTATGTTGCACTTAAGGCGACTTAGTTGTTTAATAGGCGGCCGTTAAGATGCGTTAGAACTGCTTATTGGTTACCTGGGTAGTTTCTATAATGGCACCTCCTTTTTGTTTTGACTATGTTTTTTAAAGTGTTTTTTTTTTTCGTTTCGTTACCGTTGTATAGAGTTCGATCAATGATTGTAATTTATCTCTGACTATCTACCTTTTGAAAATATATTTCATATGATGTTTGAATAACATTCTCGCAAACAAATAGTTAGATATCAAACAAAACTGATTTAAGTGTGCTTTTTTGTTCTTTTTTTTTTCTAACGTTTCTAGTCTACTCAGGGCAATCCAGATGCAGGAATAGCAAATGGTAATAAGTAGACTAGACTTCGCTTATGCCTAAATGAACATTTTCTGATAACACCACTACCTATTAGTTAACCTATTCAGTCCAAGCTATCCTTCCGTTTTGTAGCCTGCGTGACTTAAACTGGAACCACACCTATTTCTCTACTTACAGTGGATGATTTGCCCTTCTTCCTTACAGCGGTATAAGCCAGCAGCTGATGGAGTGCGTGTATCTGTAGTTGCATTACGTTAACAATAATCGTCCACTACTACTCCTACTACTATTACTACTACCTACTAACAACAGAACTGATCGCAAAGCCAGCGAATTCTTTACCATCGCCGTCGCCGCCGGTAAGCATTATTCAACAATCCCTATCCCAAAGTTTTTTTTTCACACACATAAACCCTGAACTTCTGTTAAGTTTTGAAATCTGAGTCGAAAGGACTATCAATTATCAAGTGTACGATAACAAAACAAACAAACAAAAATCACCTCTAAATCCACAAATGACTTATTGTACATTTCCAAGTTTGTTTTTAAACCAACTAAACATTTTTTAAAGTTATACTACGTTATTTTTACACTGTGTAGCAATTACCTTTCATATAATAGATTATAATATATATTCATGGAAGTAGCCTAATCAAAAAAAAAAAAACTAGTGAATTAAAAAATCCAATGGCCTTGAACCCAAAAATCCGACCGTAGGATGTTGACGAGAGAACACAGAATGCCTTGTATTTATTGATACTTGCGGTACCTTAAGCAGGAATGGATATAATTCCCTCATTGTTACATCAAGCCGTTTACATTGGCAATGATTTATACTGTTGCATCAATCCAAGCGAATAGAAGAAAAAAATGAAGCTAAATTCTCACTACAATACTGACGTTTGCCTTAATCCTAATGGATCGTCTATAGATTATAGATCATGAGTCTGTTTACGTCAGGATACAATTAAATATACACTGAAACGAAACCCAGGCAACGTGAATTACACTGATTGATGACTCCGAAGGCGAGAAAATTCGAAATTACATTTATTTAGCTATGATTTACTGAAAAAAAAAATACAAGAGTTTTATTTCTGATGACATTTCCCCTTGTTCAACGAGTACTCATTAAATTTAACTACCGTAGAAGATTATACTCCAATGGTTCAAATGCCTCATATACTCAAAATATTAGACGAAAAGATTAAACAGAAGACAAATCTAATCCTCCTAGCCATCGCTGACGTGCGGTGGTAACCAGAACGAAGAAGAAGAAGACAAATCTACGCTCCCAGTTCGAATTGGCTGGGTTCATTGGTGATTATGAGATATACTGGGAACCGTGTCCGCGAAAGATTAACGAATATCTGTTGAGTAGAGTTGGTTGAGCCCACCCCCAGGCCAAGGATGAAGGGTTTCACGATTATCGGTCAAGTGTCGATATAATCTATGCTTTGATTAATACTAATAGTTATAGCTAAGATGTTTCTATTAATTTAACGTTTGCTTTTTTTTGCCGATTTTTCATGGGTTTATAGTACGTTCACACTACTGCTTATATTAGGTGATATAGAGTATTTTGATAGCAGCAACTATACATCTAGTTTTCACTGGAAATAAGGTACATGTCATTTGATATCATGATACTCTATAATATGCAACATCAATCATAGTAACCCATTAGCCAGCAGACAAAATTTGACACCTCCGTCAGTCGAACTCCAACCGTGATGGCAAAAACAGTGAAACAACTCCGTTCAAAAGTGTGCGTATTCAAAGAACGGTACCCCGCCGCGTCGAAAACGGACATCGTGCGGCACTTTTTGGACGCCGGATACGCCCGTTTCGGCATCTACAACATCTTGGCACTATTAAACAACAAGAATCGAAAGAAAGCCCGGTTCCGGACGGCCGACGACCCTGAGCGACATTTCACACACCAAGTTCTCCAAGAAGGCGCTGCTGTGGCTGGCAATCAGCGAGAAGGGGATGTCAAAGCCGCTCTTCTTTCGCCCCGGCCCCGCTACCGGATGTTGCGTCGTTCATCAAGAAATACCATAAGGGCGAAGACGCGGTGTTCTGGCCGGATCTTGCCTCGGCCCACTACTCGAATCGTTACTCGTTGAAGGAGATGGAGCGGCTGAATATCGATTTGGTACCCAAGTCGGCGAACCCGCCCAAAGTCCCCCAGCTGTAACCCATCGAGAATTTCTGGGCCAACCTGGAGCGTAAGATCTACTCTAACAATTTTGTCGCGAAATCTGAGGAGGAATTGATAAATAAAACTAAGAAAGAACTCAAAAACATGCCCACACGCATGTTTTTGTCATCCATGGTAAATGTTCCGGTTAGCTGCCGGAAGGCCGGTCGCAAGAGCGTAGCTTAAGTGATTATCTTCCATGGGAAGTTTAACAAAAGCAATTATCTGTCATAGCTTTTTTTTTATCACCATCCGAAAAAAGTCCATTTTTTATGCAAACGTTATGTTATTTTTTTCGAAACTTGATTAGTCATACCTTTCACATAGTTAGGCGCATGAGTGTTAAAGGGATCGCCAGGGCTAAAGTACGGGTCTATACTATAGTCACTAGATTCATAGTCTGGCGGATACAACGACGGGAGCCAATTTGAACTGTCACTTGGCGGAGCCAATCGAGCATGTCTCGAGTAATTCATGGCTTTTAGGCCCTCAACATGAGTTACTCGAGACTCTCTCGCTCTCTTTCATTAATTACAGCGCCATTATAAAACTTTTGAGGGATTATTTAGTACAGATAGAAACACAACAGTGCTGGCTAGCATACTGTACAAATAGTAGAATGAAAAACGTAAAGCTGAATGGAATATGAATGAAAGAGAAAGTGATCAAAGAGCGTCTCTCAATTGCAGATTCGCCCTAATGAAAAAAAACGCTAGATTTTTCAACGAATTTAATATCGTAATCCCGAGCACCTAGAAAGGTTGAATCATCAGCAAAATTGTTCAGAAAGTCAAAAACTTTCAGAAATTTGAGAGTATCGGTCGCAATTCGGTCACTATGTGGCGGTTGTGGGCATGTAAAGAGAGGCATTTCTCAATGATTTTATATCGTGGTTCAGATCATATAGAAAGTTCGAACCTTCAGAAAAAAAATTTCAGAAGGTTAAGGATTTTCAAAAAGTTCGGTGTATCTAATAACTTAGTAACTATGTTAGTTTTGGAAAACCGAAAAACTCTCGGCTAGGTCGATGTTAGGGTTTACAATTATTCGGGAAGGAATGGGGGAGTAGGAATCTTAACGTTGACGATGCGGTTTTGTTGCTGTTGTTGCATTGCGTTAATCTGTAACAATACAATCGAAGCTTAGTTACGAGGGAGGGAACTAGGTGGACATGGTAAAACGACAGCTAAGAGGGGATCAAATGAATATGTAAATTTGCCCCATATAGTCCAAGTCTAGCTAACCCAGCATATTTCTGGTATCGTCCTTCTCTGGTTTCCCTCGGCCCCGTAGGAATGCGCAAAGATCTGGCAATTTCGAAATCGAGGCAATGCCAGACAACGTTGTTGATGTCCTGATAACCTGTACCACAATCGCATTGATTGGTGTCTAAAAGATCTATTCGATAGAAATGAGAGCCTAACGAGTAGTGATTGGACATGACCTTGATTGATTGAGTAGGGATTGGACATTACGACACATTACCTTGAAAAATTCCCGGCTAATATCCAACCATCTGAACCACGATTTTTTTTTATACCTGTGGGAGAATGGAATGTTACCATCTGCCTAAATCCCCTGCATCCCATTTTTGTTGCCAGCTGACCAAGGCCTGTTTACGGAAAATAGGAAAAAATCTTTGAAGGCGATTTGTCGATCATAAATATCGCCTGCCATAGCGCCCACCTTGGCACGTGAGTCCACTTTCTCATTACCCGGAATGGAGTAAGGGTACCTAAATGATGCCTATCCAAAACGGCCAAGCTTGTCCTATATGGCATTGCGGGTGAACGAAAGAATCATCGTATCTCGAAATAAACTCCTCCAACTGTGGAACTGTATCTACTATAATGCCATGTCGGTAATTGAACTAGTCCGTGGTGGAACTGGTTTACCAAGAGAAGTTTGCCGAACATCGGTGTTTGTAGGATACCGGGTGTCCGGAGAGATTTTCCAGAGTCCTGGAGTTGAGTTTGATAGACAGGTACAAGCCGGTTGAGCCAAGAATGGCTACGGTGGCGGTTAAGGTTCAAACATGACTTACTCCGATAATAATTGTGTTATAATATCAGAAAACACAACGGAAGGAAATGCACGTCAGCTTGCTACCCTAACCTCCCATGTAACCAATAAGCATTGGCATATGCAATAAATCGACCCTAAATCTGCATTTCAGATGCTACTAGCTTTATAATTGCATTATATCAGTATCTTGAATGATATCTGTTGTAAAGTTGGATTTCAAATGCTATTTGAATGCTTGTAGCCTGTAATAAGCATTTCGAATGCAAAACAGCATTAATGAAGCATTATCATAACATTGCAGTTAAGCAGCCGTATATTGGGCCAAAAGCGGCATTTATGCTGCATTTAAGGCGACTTAATTGCTTGATAGGCTGCCATAAAGACGCATTGGAACTGCTTATTGGTTACCTGGGCTATTATGGTAATCTGAATAACCGAAAAAGTTCGAATCAAAAGATGTATCGGAAAAAGGTGACTTTCAAGCGTATAATTGCTTCATGACTGTAAAAACAGCCTTCCTCTTTCCATCCACGAAATCGTTAACACACCTCTTGTGATCAAGGTTGTCAATTGCATTTTTCGACAACTAATTATCGTTCGTCTTAGGAAAAACGGCAATTAAATCCGCAAAATGGAAAGCGCTCACCCGGATAATCAGCAGGCTTGCTGCGATAATCTTTCTAGATGGTCGAGATTACTACATAAAATCTTTAAAAATGCTCTATTTTACAGGTCCACAAGCACCACGTAGTGATCGTTTTCCGAACCATACTCTCCACATTCCAAAAGCTCTTAACATTCTTAACAACTTCTTTCTAGGTCATCAGCATTTAAAGATTTACAAATTTACCTCGTTTTAGGTGAGTTGATACTTTTTGGGTGTGATGTGATATTCAAGTGTGTATGTTGAAGTCGATACTTCAAGGAGAGTAAAGGATGTATATGAAGGTATTCACAAACTCTGTAAATCAGTAAATGAATGTCCAGCCAGCGTTTCGGCGCGGCGTGTTAAGTGACACGAAAGTCGAAAGTTATCGTGATTTTGTCATCAGGAAGATTTCGGACAGTAACAGCAGTACCGGAACCGTTTTTCAGTCGACGAATGAATGATGCTGAATAACTATTAGACCTAGGCTTCAACAAATTTCCACACTTGAATCGAAGGTAAATTTGATGATAGTAAATCCTATTAATCATCCCAGCATAAACTCAATTAACTGTTAATATTATTTTTATTGCGCTAACAGTCTATTCAAACACTTGGCTAGTAGGTTTCATCTTACTCAGAAATCCATTATTAAACTCCTGGGCGCTTATAACTTTCTTTCCGCCGATCGATAGCTGTTCAATGTCAACCGTCGTTCCATCCCGACAGCCAACTCGTAATCGCTTCCGCTTGCGGCAGTATTTGATCTGTCCTGCTTGCAGACACATTACATCGTCGGATCCTGGTCCTTCTTCTAACCCTGGATAGCTAAGTTTTACAATCTTTACCGGTTCACCTCCCAGCCGAGTTGTAAGGGGTCTATACGAGTACAGAGATCGATATAAATCGTAGACCTGTTTTCCACTAAATTCCGACCATCGGATTTCGGCAAATTGTGCATCAATTTTCGGTGCTAAAAATAGAGATGTTTTTTTTTTGCTTTTAGTTACAACAAAAAAATAACATCACTCACCATAACTCGCATTTCGACTATCCTGAGGCGTCAATGAAGAGTAATAGCGGTCGAGATTTTCAATGCAATGCAGCAGAGAGGAGGCACCGACATCGGCTAGTTGACTATGAAGTTCTGGCATTAACATGTGCTTAGTAATCGGGACTTTCCTTTGTGTTAATATCTATTGTATAAACACTAACAGTTATTTCAAAATCCTCTTACGCAGAGATGTTTCTTTTCAAATCAGTTTACTCACCTCACCAACATCAAAATGCTTCGGTTTTATCTTCATAATAGTGATTCCCGTTTCCGTTTCACCATTTCGGATGGCATGCACAATCGGAGCAGCCCCTCTCAATTTCGGCAGCAAACTGGCGTGGACATTAAGCATTCCTCTAATAAGGCAAACAAATTAATAGACAACAATATATGCCTTTGGCTGATCACTTACAATCGAAACGATGATATCAGCGATTCGGGAATCAAGTGCCCAAACGACACTACAACGCCGAGATCGAAATCCCGATCTACTGCGGGCCTTTGAAGTGGCCAGTCATGCAGAGGGAGCCTTTCAATTTGCGAATATTGCTTCAATGGACTTCGTTTCGCTTTGAACGAGGTAACCAATTCCAGGGACGACACCGTGCCGTTAGATTTTCTGTGGGATTCGAGTTGCGTTAAAAAATACCCTTGGCAGCATGTCACTTTAGAGTAGTTAACACATACAAACTTTCATTAAGAATCCTTAAACTGGGAAGCGAAAAGTTGTCGGTTCCGAAGAACAAAATTCGCATTTTACATACAGGTGATAGAACCGAGCAATCGCGGGTATTCACGTAACAAGAAAAAGGGAAACATTTCCTCCGATATTCAAACACATTGCGGCACATATTGTCCAATATTTTCATTAATTTTGTATTGAATTGCTACACTGATTTTCCGAAATCTATGAGCAGCTCGATTGTGTAAAGCACTGCAAGCGAAACAGCTGATTACTTTGAATACCCCGCGATGTTCAGGGAATCAAAACAAATGGGAAAACGGCTTGGTAAAATCCAAGGCCTTTGCTAGTAACATACACTCCCGTTTCATTCTACTCAGTGACTGGGTAGAATAATTGTATTCTTTTCTCTCTTTCTCATACGGAAATGTTACTAAATTTTAGTAAAAAGTGGATCTACTCAAAACTGCCATTAGATATTGTTAAACTGTGTAAAATGGCGTCAAGGTGCAAGACTTTATAGCCTTTATAGCAGAAGATATGCGGAAACTCAATCCGACGATTTGGCAACGGCGTTTATTTTGTTTCCAGAGGCCGATAACACTTAAGCACATATGAACCATAGACTAATTTAAGACCTGTAGGTCCCGAACAAATACCATTTTTTTCTTGGCTCAGTCAGTACTAGCACATCGGTCCCAAGCTCGGTCCCAAGCTTGATAATGCGCCCCTAATAATGAACTCACACGAACACACTCTCAAATATTCTGTCAAAATAACACAGCAAATCAAAACAAAGGCGCAAATATGTATAGCAAGGTGCTGGCTTCAAGGTGTACTTCGGACCAAGGGTTCTACAACAGTGAACCGATTTCAAATCGCTAGTTGCATATTGATTGTTGTACGAACCCCTTGAGTTTTCCAACAGGACTCCGCATCGGCTCATAAAGCGAAACAGATTCAACTGTGGATTGCTGAACATTTTCCCGGATTCATTTCCAGCACGGAGTGGCCAGCGGATTCGTTTGACTTGAGTTCAATGGACTTTTATGTATAGAATATGTTGGAGGCCAGGGTCTGCTTTAGAAAACATGAAAGTTTGAAAAACCTGAAGAGACACCTAGCGATTGAATGGGCTTTAATACCAGAAGAACACCTAAAAGGTGTTTTTTAATCAATTGAATCAGGTTTCGAGTGAGTTGGTGTGAATTTGAAAAAAATAGATACATTAATTGTTATGTTATGTATTCTCCGTGCGAGGAGTAACGATTATGATGTAGAAGGAGATGTTCGCTCATCACCATGAGGCATCACCATGAGACTTATTGCCATTGAAGTGGCGGACTTGTTCCGTCGCTACAACCTACCCCGCAGGGGGATGTTAGGCAAAGATTGACGTCCATGGTTCGAGTACCATTGGATACATGCCCTTTCGCTCAATTTTCAAAAACATCTGTTAATTTTCCTACCTGCCGCACTCTGACGGACCTTTCAACACTTTCTCTTCACATCTTTCATTCTAGCCAAAAACATTGTTGTTCACTCTTGGTGCCTCATGGTGATGAGCGAACATCGCCTTCTACATGAAAAAATAGGTTTTGTTTTCTAAAAATGAGAAGAAAATTAGTATCTTCCATTTAATTCCAACTACCATTGCTTATTTTGACTCGCACTAATACACTGAAGAAGTCTGCACATTGTAGACGAAATACGCGTATCTGTAAAGATTAGCAAAGGTCGTTGGAATTAAATGGAAAATACAAATTTTTCTGATTTCTGAATCCTAGATGGTTTGAGCTGTTTAGTGGAATACCTGTAACTAGAAATTAGAAAAAGTCAAATCAAATTTGTGGTTTATTTATGGAAATTAAAAGGTGGTCTCTTTGTTTCGTCTGTGATCTTTAACGTGGTGAATGAAAAATAATGGATTTAATACAGATGAGAATGCATAATAAACTTCTATACTCAGACAATAAATTACATACACAATTGAAGAAACCGTTAGACATTCATGTAACTGTCGTGTGATCTCATTATTGACAATTGCACTCAATTCTTCAAAGCCCCTTAACACTTTCACGCAAATTAAAACCACCAACATAAGGAATAATATTTTCCTTACAGAATGGCGGTTTTAGCTTCCGTAGGGGTGCTGAGAGTTTTGAGATATTTACGTTTGAATCTTTCTTCCCCTCTTTGTTCACAAAATCAGATACGTCATTTTAATTGAAGAAGCTTAGACAGCTCGAAAAACCATTTTAAACTGTCGCCAGCTACGACGTTTAACCTCACTTTTGCATTGCCTGGATTCTTCCATAAAGATGTCGAGAAATGATACCTTTTTGTAACCACACATACTTCCTATGTGTACTAATAACCAATAGTAATCCTCAGAGTACAAAGATAAGGTTGGTGTCGTGTTCGAAAGAAAATTAATTTTCTATCGAAAACCCATGTAAATTCCGTTTACTGAAAAGAATCGAAAATAAATTTCTGAAGCAGTATCCACCTGAAAAGAACGACAAATAAAATTGGCATTTGCTAGGTTTCCACACAAACTAATGGGAGCTGTCATTTTTACTTTCAGAAACATATTCCGCTCGAGTGTGCCGTAAATGAAAGTACATTTCATTCCATGCAGATCAATTGTCAAAATTCTGCTCAAACGTATTTCGTAATGAATTCCATAACCTCTCTACTTATTAAATCGATACTGGCTTATAGATTAGTATGAAGCTTTCAAGTAATGTGCATTAGGATAGGATGAGTAATTGTCAAGAAATGCCTTTACTCTCGGAAATACTTACCTTGTATGCAGCTGAAAAGGAGGGCAAACTGTGTAACGTTAGTAACGCCTGTCCATGTAATCCAAATGGGGCTGTCATATAGACACTCAAGTCAAAGACCGGACAACGTGAATCGGGCACAATTGATGTATCCAAAACAACTGTCAAATCGTATGGGAAATGTTCGTTTTGGATACAACATGGCGGCACGTTGTCCGGTCTATTACTTGAGTGTCTATAGGCTGTCACTGTTCATTTTGGTTACAAAGACTGCCAACACTTCCGCAGAGTAAAATGTTATAGCTTTGTGCGTAACTCCGTCGTTGTTAGCTCCCATTGTTGTTAACATTTTTAACGTACAAATGATTTATTATGAGTATTTATAAAATTATCAACTTTGAAGTGTATTACAATGTTTTGTGGTGTTAATTCATCGAATCGTCGCATATCTCTGTACTCTAAGGATTCCTAGGGGATTCCTAATGTTGTCTTCAGACTCGGCGATTCCAGTATTGAACGGCAATGAGGGGAACCAAACAAGCAGACAGAATAAGACACTGGCGATCACTTGAGCCTCACAAATAAACATGTAAGTTAAAAAAAAAGACACTGGTGCAGAATTGTCTTTAAAATACTGACGTTGGACACTGTCAGACCAGAAACATAGCTATAATCTTCGGCATTTTCCAACAAGGCATCAGTGAAGTGAATGGACTAAAGTGAAAAATGACCTACTGTACAGATTCCGCCAAATTTTCATCTCAGCAACACAAGAATCATTAGGTCATATGAATAAAGTGAGTAAAAGCTTTTGCTTTGCTCAAATGCTTACGTCAAACTTTTTACTTGAGCATTTACTCAACATCCAAATCCATATGAATAAAAAGCATAATCTGAGTAAATGGAGGAAAATGGTTGGTTTGATTTACACAACAACAATCACAAGATTGTTTAAATTTACATCAGAAAAGCCAATTTAAAAAGTGTTCATAGAATGGTCAGAGCATTCCATCAACTGGAAAAACTTTCTTTCCAATCCGTTCAGAACAATTTTTCGGTTTGCAATCTGCTTCCGGTCCGACTTTACTTTGCGTCATGTTGTTAATTTTTATCGTCACTTGCTGAACGGACATGTATTTTTCTGTTTCGCTGACGGCGTTTGAGATTTTTCCAGTAGAGTTTCGCTGCCCGTTGCATTCTGATTTCCATTTTCACTATACTCACCATGGCAACTATCCTCCATGGTAAATAAAATAGACTTACTGTGATTCCTCCAGATATTCCTCGATGAAGGAATCGTCAGACATCTTCCCGTATTGATATTTCAGACAATTTTTTTGTTTACCGACAATCCTTTTTTCTGGATGGATACAAATTTTGTCCATTTACATTAAAACTGTCGATGTTCAACTTGAAACAAAAAAAATATTTAAAGGAAATAGAAAGCATGTTTCGAACAAAAATAACAATTTTTGAATCAAATTCAAAGCAAGTTAATTTCAACAATACATTCATCGGGACTTTTAACGTGTACTTCCCTCTCCAGAACGTAAGGCCGAGGCAAGCATTCGCAGTTGCAACATGAGTCAATCATTACATTAATCGGTAGATTATTTGCTCGGTTCTTAGAACCTGTTGGCATTTAAGCCACAACCAGAATTAAACTACCTTAGATGCATAGAATAAATAATATTTAGAACGCAACCAAAATAATCCAAATATTTTCTAAACACAATAATAATTTATTCTTGTTTCAAACATTTGTACGTTTATTCTTATCATTAATATTTTTAAAATAAACATAACATGATTTTTTTTATTTAAAACCTTGATGACACTTGGTTTTAAACATAAAATATGTTTGAAATAAAGCAAGTTTATGTTTGCGGCCAGAATAAAATAGATTTATGTTTGGATTCACCTGGAATATGTTTGTTATGACGGTATTTTTTTTCTGCGTGTACCTAAGAAAAGCAAGAGAAATTTATTTTGACGGCGCAAATGCTATATTCGAAATTCGAACTTCTCCGAGTAAATCCCAGTATCGACCTAAAAAGTAAAGAGGTTACGGAATTTTGTTCAATATTACCAAGCGGAATTTTGACAATTGATCTGCATGGAACGAAATGTCACCTTCACTTACGGAATAATCGAGCGGAATATTTTTCCGAAAGTAAAAGTGACAGTTCCCATTATTTTGCGTGGAAACCTTACAAATTCCTTTTTTATTTGCCGTTCTTTTCAGGTGGATACTGCTGCAGAAATTTCTTTTCGATTTTTTACTTTTCCGTTTCAGTAAACAAAATTTAACATCGGTTTGGGATAGAAAAATAAATTTCTTTTGAGCACGATACCGACCTTAAAGTGCAACTTTATTCGTACGAATTTGAGCAAATGCTCAAACAGTTTACTTTACTCAAAATGGTTTGATTAACACCGCGGGTTCTGCAGAATACGAATGATTATTGTTTAATTTTTGAAGTGTTATAAAGATAAAACATTTATTTTAACTACATTGCAATACTTAGGAATCAAAATATTTCAGCAAACAGTAAACATGCTCGTTTGGCTCAGATTTTGACAGTTCTTGCTGCTCGATCGGCTCAAGATTCCGGTTCCGCATATCTCTGTACTCTGAGGATTACGAATAATTACTATGTTTGGCCACATAAACTTCATTTTTGTTTCTCAGAAGGTTCTGTTTATGTATGAACAAATGAGTATTATTTAGAGTTTAACACGGATTTTTGCCAATATTTTGTGTGAACTATTTTCGGTGAAAAATCTTGACTACCCGAGCAGAAACGAATAACTTGATAACTGGCTATGGTATTTAAGAGCTCAAATTAAGAAGCAAAATACCTGAGGATAATACCATAAAATTATTCCCACAATGTTATGCGAATACCAAATTGAGGTAAGACAATGCCAACATAATACCTCTCAGGTATTCTCAGGTATCCGAAATAACAAGTTTTGTTATTCGAGAGATATTTTGCTTGCAATTCTTAGCTATTTTACCTCTTGATCTGAGCTCTTTAATATCAAGGCCAGTTATCAAGATCAAAACAAGGTATTCATATGTTCACGCAGAAAAAAAGATTGTACAGTCGACAAAATATTGGGTCAAATTTAACAAAAATGTTTGTCATCTGAGGACTAACTAATTTTTTTGTTGAATTCTACCCAATATGTTTGTTGATTCAACTATTCTGATAGTTACAGATACATCTCAACATCCCGCATAATCACAAACCATTCCTGGATCATTTCCCTTATTGTTGTCGACCGTTTCCGTTATTGTTACGACATTTACCCTTATAGTTGACAACTATAAACTAACAATCTCCTATATAGTTTTAACAATATGTCAGATGGTAAAAGGCCAAATAACAATATGCTGAATAGGCGGTTAAGTTAGGTTACCATAAAAATATGGCAATTTTCACGAACAAATTGTTTGCGGTACTCTATGCCAAATAGTTGGTTTATAATCCAGACCGAGTGCAGACAATAAAAAACCTTTCAATGACAATATGGCAAACATTAACAATATGTGTTAATGTAGGGTTTGTATGGTGAAAATGAGATTGAACTATTCGACAACAATAACATAAAATGTGATAATATACCTTACATTCGAAATATAGTTTTGACTATATAGCAGATCGTTTTTCGTTATGCGGGATGTTTGTGCTTTCAACAATAGTTTTGGTTGAATCAACAATTGTATTTGTCGACTCAACCATCTGTTTTGTTGAAATGGTAATGCCATATTAGTTGTTTTAATAAACATGTTTGTTAATCTGATAAAAATGTTCAGATTGGATATTCAGTTTTTTTATATTAAATTAAAAAAACACACAGTTTGTTTTGCATACATATCAAGTTTTATTCATTAAGTAAAATTCACGTTTAGATTACCATATCTGTAGTACAATTTGGTGGGTATGGCATTAGTATAAGCTCCTCTATTTTCGTACGTTCCATTATACAAAGCGTCGGTAACGTGTATTTATTTGCTGGAAATAAAAAGGACTTAATACATATTACCGTTTTCATGATTATAACAATAATACTTACTGATGAATGCTCTTGCGAACTCTAAGGTGACGCCAAATTGTTTAAGTAAGTTAGCCAAACAGAGTTCCTCAGGATCCAGCTGATGAACTTCATCAAACAATGATTTCGTATCGCCTAGTTCTGACTCAGCCATTTTGTACGTTTGAAATAACACTTTTTTATATACACTTGAAAAAACATGCACAATATCAACAAATCAGTTTGTTCGATCGAATAACATCATGGAAGATTCAACAAAAAATGATTGTTGATTTGACAAAATATAATGGCTAGTTCAATAAACCAGATTTGTTGAAGTCAACAAACAATTTTGTTAATTCAACTAAGCAAATTTCCTGTGCGTGTTGTTGTCTCCTGCTCGGGTAAGTGATATTTTTCAAAACTTTAAAAAAATGCTTGCTTAAAAATAAAACTGGCAACCCAGTGAAAAACTCACGAGTGCACTTTGTTTTTGACGTTTTCCCAAACTGGCGGAAAGCGCGTTTTTCTGCATGGTTTCTCCTCGAAGCGGAAAATGGTCGGTTCTTGCAACATTTAACACGAATTGCAAGCAAAATCGGTCCAATAGTATCGTCAATCCAGTGTTCGTTCGTGGTGTATTTGATGGATAAATAATTGCAAGTGAAAGTGATTGAAGTTGAGAATGACATCGCTGGAAATACTCGCCACAACGGTTGTGCCGGCAATGGCGCTCCTGTTCGTGGGGGCCATTGGATTCGCAAATCTGTTCCATAGCGTGCGGTAAGTCTGAGTTCCACTGTTCAAAAGTGTATCAATGAAGAAAGAATTAAAATTAAACTAACTTCTAGTGATGCTAGTTAAATCAAATGGTTCAATGTTTTGGGTGTTGAGGAATGCATGATACATCCTCAAGTAGTACTAGAATACAAGGAACGAAGCTTGAAATGGAATGATTCTAAACTGAATTTGCCTTTTTTCAGGAAACGGTTCCCAATAAAAGTTAACTGTTGGTTCTGTAACACAAACACAAGAGTTCCTTACGAAAGCAGTAACTCGTGGAACTGCCCAGGCTGTACTCAATATAATGGATTTACGAAGGTATGCGCATTCAACTGAATTATTATTAATAATAAAATTATAACGTTTCAACTCTTCACTAAAATTAAAGGATGGCGACTACAATCTCGAAATACCGGCTCAGTACCAGTGTAGGCTGAATCCCCAATCGAACATCACCGACGATGATAAGATCAGCTATTCTGCGCCGCACAACGGACTCTGTTTCGGCTGTAATCGTAATCAGGAATTGAAAATACACCAGCTAGCATCGTTCGTACCGGAAGTGGAGGAAAACTTCGACGTAGAAGTGGATGAGTACAAGCGGCAACTGGAGCAGGTCTATAAGCTGTGTTCTCGCTGCGAACGCTCAGTCAAACGCACATTGAACGATGTAAAACGGAACATCCTTGGTTCCAAGCTGGCTCAAATAGGTACCAAAGGATTGAGGGCATTCGATTTGCACATGCAAGAGAGTGTGAAGCAGAATACGCTCAGAAGACGGCAGACCATTGCTTCTGTCTGTTTGGCGGTTATTACAATCCTGCTGTTGATGAAAATCGGCAAGTGGGTGGTCCAGGTAGATCTAAGTAAACAAAGATTGCAAGAAATACTAAGTCCAGAAGCTTCACAAATTGTACTTATTGCGATGTCTTACCTAATAGCCATTAGGGATACGCTGCTTGGCCAATGGAATGGAATTATAGAGCAACCTGCCGTAGTGGACAGCATAAATCAATTGAAATGCGCCAAGAGCTTTCTTTCCTACCATTGGACTCAGAAGCTGGATATTTCGGAAACCGTATCGGAAGCCTTTCGCGATAGCCCGGAAATAATGGTTCCGAAGCATGTTCTTCCGAATCTGGCTCTAATTTGTCTCGCTGCAACACTATTGGCAATGAAGCTGCATATTGGCAATCTGAAACCGTTGGTGTTGATCGCCTGTAGTAGTTTTGAATTGTTGCTGAAGACTGATTACGTACAGGCAGTTCTCAGCGAACAAGTCAACGCTAGATCAATTGAGGTAAGAATCATTTGGTAGCTTTGTTCGAAATCAATGGATTCTAGTTTATTTTAATTTCAGATGGCATTGGCGTTAATCTCGTTGGTAACGGCCTTAAGTTGTATTGGGCAAACAACTCCCAAAATTCAACCATCAGACAATGTCAACTCTAGCTTCCACAAGATCTATTCGCAGCAAGCAAATGATGCCGATTATTCAGACACCATCGACGACAACAGCTCCATTCTACAGGATGGATCTATCTGCTCGCGCAAAGATTATATGCCAGGAAAAGGTCCTAGGATTAATCTAAGTGCCAACTCGATGGACACCACTAAATCTATCAGCCCTTCCGCCCTGAGCGCATCTATTGTGCGCCCATTTTTGGATAGTTCCTTCAACAGTCAGATTCATTCGCCTTGGTCTCACAGTAGAGGAGGTTCAGTAATGAATATGAACCAACTGAATGCTTCCTTCCAAGAGAAATCAAATCGCAGTATCACTCGCTCTAGTCTAGTCCTACCGGGAGTTTCTCTGCGCAAGACTCCATCCATTTCGGTCGATAATTTCAATGCACACATCGCCGGACCGAACGACTCCAGCCACCTCAGTCACGGGTTCTCCACCAGTTCTCTCCATAATGCAACCTTCGTAGAGGAGGACCGATTTGGCGATGATATCGACCGTCTAAGCATAAGTGGTCAGCATTCGCTCATGCGAAAAGATCTCACAATGGTAAACAATCCCTTCGCAACGCATCACGTTGATCGCGATGACAGCTGTTCTCTGCGTCAAAGGAAGGTAACCATTTCTCCTCCTCAACTAGGTACTGTAGCCGAATCCGGTAGTTCCTGGATCGCAGGTGGCTACTGGGGTATCTCTCCACAGAAAAATCATCCAGACAGCAGTGACGCTCCCAATAGGACATTCATCCAACCCTACATGTCTCGAACGTCGTCACAAAGCTCCGGCTTCGAATCTCAAGCAACACGTCGTCATACGCCGGAAGAACCAGTCGGTGTAGATCTGGATCGAGTATCGCTCTTTTCCGAGCCGGCTGGAATCTTTGCTTCCAATACGAGCAGTGTGTCCGCCTTCCAACAGCCTAACCCTCGTCTGAATCAAAGTTTCCATTTACCATTGCCCCAGTCCTCGCCAGTGCCTTCACATGTGTCTTACTTCAGTCGACCTTCGAATCATTCAACCAGTGGCCATAGTTTGTTTGGAGAAAGTAACATCTTCCAATCACAGCATAGTTCGCACCAAGTTCCATCGCAGGTCTTCCCTCCACATTATTCACAAACACCGACATTTGGCGGGACTTCCGGTCTATTCGCCCATGGGGGCTTTGCGTCTTCTCCGAGTGGTCACGGGTCTAAGAGAGCATTTAGCACTGTAGGTGGCGTTGGTGGCAATACGCGGCGCAGTTTACTGAATCTGAGCATGCTCGGTGGTTTGGCTGAGGAGGACAAACGGATCGATGAGTAGGATCATGTTTTATGTTATTGTTTAGTCCTTTTATCAATAAGTTCGTAATTGTTTCATTTGTTTTAGTCGTGATATAGACTGATAAATAGCGGGATATAAAAATTGTTCCTAATGACATACTATACTAACATTACTTATCAAGAGATAGCCATACAATATAAGTATATTAATGAACTGGAAGACATAGTCATTACGGATAAAAAAAAACAGGAACGGAAAGCAACTCATCGCAACTAACACTGCCACATGTTTGTTAGAAACTTCAGTAATATTGTTTGATTAAAACCAGGCATCGGGAAATAAGGAGACAGATAGGTACTTTAAGCAAAGCAAATAATAAAATTATTTCGGCAACTACCCGTGATTGCACTAAATGTTCTACTTGAATTTCCGGATCCTTTTTACATTTTATCACATCACTTTTATTAACCAGAACCTATTCAGGCCTTTTAATGTGTACTATGATGGTGAAATGGTTTGAATCTTTTCGAATCTTTTCAGGACGACCAAATCAATTTGCCAACGTGAATAGATTTCCCTTTCCCGTGAAACTGGCATTCCTTGACAAACCATTAATATAACAGTGATCTGTTTCTTAAAAATATTTCGATTTTTTTACCATATAACTTACTCTAGGTACTTTTTTTTTCATAGGGGCGAATCTGTTGAAGAATCGAAGCAATCGGTGAAAAAACAACATTATTTCAAATGCAACGTCATTTCGTTGCTATTTATTTTAGATAGCAACCATTTTGTATAAATATATAGCTGAAATAAATATTATCTGCTCTACCATGGATTGCCCACCAATGGATGAAGAAACACCCCCAAAGTGCGCCAACTGCGGCGCTAATCACTTAGGTAACAATCGCACCTGTCCCAAACGAGCGGAGTTTCTGGCAATCCGCAAGCAGGCGTCCACTAAGTCCCGGCCTGGGCAACGCCGTCCGCCACCTCGAATGGATGAAGAAAATTTCCCGGCGCTTCGGTACCAGGTGCCAAACCTACCACCGATCCCACTAAATCACCGCCATGCAAACCACCCGTCAGCTTCGATTCAGCATCGATTCGCGGCAGCCGCCGCCAGCTCCTCTTCCAGGCTGGGGCAATCCTGGTTGTAGTACCTCCACGCAACCACCGGTCGATGGACAGCTCTACGACTCGGAGCAAATGGTGGAGTTCGTCCAAGAGCTCTATCGCCAACTACGTTCCTGCCGCTCGAAAGAGGAACAGCTCAAAGCCGCCACGTCCGTGACGATGAAATTTATTTTCAAGTATGGACCACAATCGCACCATCAACATCCTAAATTAGAATGCTTGTTCCATCCGGAACAAAACAATCGAGCTCGGTGACTTCCTAAACAGAAAGGCCATCGACATCGCCATCGTCACCGAGACACATCTCAAGCCGGAACTCACCGTTTTCATCCCAGGATACCGGATTGTGCGACTTGATCGTAGCGGCTCTAGTGGAGGAGGAGTTGCGATCGCCCTGCGCTACAACATCAACTGCCATCTGCTTCCGAGCTTCCAGTTGCAGTCTATTGAAGCTATCGGAGTCGAGGTCGAAACTGCCGTCGGTCCAATCACCATCATCGCGGCCTATTGTCCCAAGCAAGCCAGTACCAACAACGGAACAACAACGGCCCTACGAAACGACATCCGTAAGCTAACTCGGAGGCAGGGGCAGTTCATCATCGCCGGCGACATGAATGCGAAACACGAAACCTGGGGGAACACCCGGCGGAATCGGAACGGAATTATTCTACAGGAAGACCTTGAAGAGGGCCATTACACCGTCCTGGGCCCGGATACTCCCACCCGGTTGAGCAGATCCGGGGTCCATTCGACAATCGACATCTTCCTCACCAACATGGGGAACAACATCGCCCAGCCGATCGTACACCAGGAGCTCAGCTCGGACCACTATCCGGTGGTGGCCGAAGTTGGGTCCTCGGTCAACCGGCATCGGATCACCAGACGGAACTATCATCGCGCCAGATGGGAGAGGTTCAGACAACATGTCGACGACACCGTCGATTTCAACGTGCACCTCGAGTCGGTCGATGACATCGATCAACAACTGCAGTCCATCGAACAGGCGATCTCCCAGGCCCGGGAGCAACATAGCCCAGCGATTGAACAGGTGAGCAACTCTGTACCTATTGATAGACCCACTAAAGATTTGATACAATTACGCAACGCCATTCGGAGGCAATACCAGCGAACTGGTTTGCCAACTCTAAAACGTCACTGCAATCAAATTTCTAAAATTATTAAGGCCAGAATGGTGGACCTTAGAAATAATGATTTCGCTGACAAAATTCGCTCTCTCCCAGATTGTGCTAAGCCGTTCTGGAAGATGACAAAAATTTAAAAAACTAAGCCAAGGCCCATTCCACCGTTGATCCCACTAGACGTCAATCACTCAAGGGATCGGTTGATAACACCTGCAGAGAAGGCTGATGAGATAAGTCAACACTTCGTCAGCTCTCACAATCTCGGTCAAAACATCGTCAGTCCACACGAAGCTGCCGTTAGCGCGCTTATCACTAACATCGACCAAAGTCCTAACGACTTCTCCGAAGATTTGGAGATCTCAGCTGACGAATTGTTGACTTATATCAAGACCTCTGAGAACATGAAGGCCCCAGGTTTCGACAACATTTTTAACTTGGAGCTCAAGCAATTGAGCCCCCAGTTCTACAACCATCTGGCGGTGGTGTTTAACCAATGTCTCCGACTTGGCTACTTCCCATCGTGCTGGATGTCAGCCAAAGTCATCCCCATTCGGAAACCCGGGAAAGATCCTTCATGTTCCAGAAGCTACAGACCAATCAGCCTTCTCTCAGGTCTATCTAAACTGTTTGAGAAAGCGATCCACCGTCGGCTTCTAACATCTGCTGACGAGCTCAATATCCTGTTGGATGAGCAGTTCGGTTTCCGGCATGGTCACTCAACAGTCCATCAACTTAATCGAGTCATGAACATCCTCAGGCGGAACAAGTCTGTTTCGAAAACATCCGCTATGGCCCTTCTCGATATCGAGAACGCCTTCGATAATGTGTGGCATGATGGCTTGGTGTACAAGCTCAAGCGATACAATCTTCCAATATTCCTGGTGAAGATTATTAAAAATTATCTCTCTGACAGGACATTCCGTGTTTCGTTGCATGGTGCAGTTTCCGGTAGTCAGGAGATCTCCGCCGGTGTTCCGCAGGGAAGTATACTAGGTCCACTTCTGTTCAACCTATTCACCTCGGATATACCCCCGCTCCCTGAAAATGGATCTCTGTCGTTGTTCGCCGATGATACCGCAGTCGTCCACAATGGTAGGGTAACAAGAGCGCTTACCGCGAAACTGCAGCGAAGCCTGAATGTTCTGTCTGAATATTTCACCGAATGGAAGATCTGTATCAATGCGGCGAAGACCCAGGTCATCCTATTTCCACACTCCAACTCTCCTAGACTTGTTCCGCCTGAGGATTGTAATATAAGACTAAACAACACAACGGTGGAATGGGCCAAATCAGCTGTCTATCTTGGCGTTACCATAGACAGCAAGCTTATTTTCAGGGAACAGGTTGACAAAACGGTCACAAAGTGTAACGTTCTGTTGAAGCTACTGTACTCATTGATTAACAGAAGGTCTACATTATCCCTGAAAAACAAGCTTGCTGTCTATAAGCAAATCATACTTCCAGTCATCGAGTACGGCATGCCAATCTGGGAGAGTTGCGCAAAAACACATCACCTGAAACTTCAGCGTGTTCAAAATAAGTTCCTCAGGATGATCCTGAACACCCCTCCGAGGACAAGAACATCTGAGGTCCACCGTCTGGCCGAGATAAAAATGCTCGACGATCGCTTTAGTGAGTCTATCAATCGGTACAGGGCGCGCTGCCTGACATCGGATCACCAGATCATCCGGAATCTGGTTCCCCACCCCTAGGATTTTCAAATTGTAGTTTTAGTTGTAGATTAGGTAGGTTATCAAATTTTAACAAACAATGCCCCAAGGGCTGAACAGAAAAAAATTTATTAAAACACAAAACACACTTAACACATAAAACACATAAAACATTAATCTAAGCTGAAGCTAAAACTCTTAAAAATTATAAAATAGTATGTATGACAAAGAATTGAAATAAAAAACAAATTAAGTTAAGTAATATTATCTGCATTAGTACGTAGTTCAATCATCAACTCGACTTGTAGTCTCTAGATATTCTCTCCCGAAAACCCATTCCTTGTGAAACTGATCTGAAACCTCGATCAGGGCCCAGGCGAATCTGAAGCTGCTGAATCGAAAATTGAAGCGTGAAGTGATTGCTGTTTTTTTCTTGAAGCGATGGAGTGGGCAAAAATGGTCAAGTTGATAAATTCGAACTACCAATTATGATCGTTCTCCGTTGCTGTGGATGGAGTAGCTCTGGTACTCGTACGGAACCAATGACAGACGCATGGAAGACTGGCAACGAGAAGGCGTTGGCCACGATTGACCTGGTGGTGGATTATGCCTGGTACAGACATACAACGTAGAGCGTTTTACTCCTTTAGTCTAGTACGTGCTTTTTGGTACTGGATTAAAGTATTTGACAGTTCGTACAACGCTGTACGTTGTATCAACAATCAATATGCAACTAGCGATTTGAAATTGGTTCACTGTTGTAGAACCCCTTGGTCCGAAATACACCTTGAAGCCAGCACCTTGTTATACATATTTGCGCCTTTGTTTTGATTTGCCGTGTTATTTTGACAGAATATTTGAGAGTGTGTTCATGTGAGTTCATTCTTGTGGACGATATCGTTGATGTATGTAGAACGGAGCAGGAGTAGCGAAGCTTGATCAGAGCTTTGAGTGAGACCTTCAAGATAACGGAGCTGGGTGAACTGAAGTTATTCTTAGGTATCTACCTTCGCCAGGAGAACGGCAGGTTTGTTGTAAGCCAGAAGTCATACGTGCAGAAGATTTTCTCCCGGTTTAACATGGAAAACAGCGGCTTCGTACAACAAAAGGAGGAGGATAGCGACGCATTGGCAGATGGACAACAGTACCAAAGTCTGGTCGAAGCTTTGTTGTACATCGCGGTCAATACACGCCCGGATATTGCGATATCGACTTCCATTCTCGGGCGGAGAGTCACCAAACCAACAACGGCTGGTACGGCTGGTGGTAGCAACCTTCAAGTGGAGTGTTTCGTGGACGCAGACCAGTCTGGTGAAGTAGACAAGAGGAAATCCAACACTGGCTATATTTTCTAGTTCGGTGGCGGACTCGTTGGCTAGGGAAGCAGGGACCAAACGTGTGTGTCCTTTCCAGCACTGAAGCGGAGTACATCGCACTATTCGAATGCTTGCAGGAACTGCAGTGGTTACGTCGATTGGTAGATGATTTGGGCGAATATTTGGTTTTGCCCATTGTGGTCAACGAGGACAACCAGAGCTGTATCGCACTTGCAGCGGCGGACAGAACGTCACGAATCTCGAAACATATCGACACCAAGTACTGTTTCGTCAAGGATTTGGCAGCAGCTGGTATCGTCTCCATTCGTTACTGTCCTACAGAGCAGATGGAAGAGGATCATCTCACCAAACCTTTGGGTGCAGTGAAATTACGACAACTACGAGAAGCCATTGGAATTCTACCAAATGATGCTGAGGAGGAGTGTTGAAGAATCGAAGCAATCGGTGAAAAAACAACATCATTTCAAATGCAACATTATTTCGTTGCTATGTATTTTAGATAGCAACATGTTGTATAAATATTATCTACATAAGTAGTTCTATCACCAACTCGACTTGAAGTCTCAAGATATTTTCTCCCGAAAAACCCATTCCACGTAAAACTGTTCTGAAATCTCGAACAGAATCTAACGTTGAGAGACTCTCTTTGATTACTTTCTCTTTCATTCATATTCCAATCACCTCTACGTTTTTCATTCTACTACTTGTAGAGTATGCAAGGATGCTAGCCTGCACTGTTGTGTTGCGATCTGTACTAAAGAGTCCCTCGAAAGCAAGCTTTATAATGGCGCTGTAATAAGTGAAAGAGATCGAGACAGGAGAGAACACTCAGGCAAATAAACTTAAGAATTTCATAAGATTCAACTTATGAACACTGTTGCCCCTTGCACAGATTTATCTGGAAAGGTATAGCTTACAGATTTGTGTGTTAAAGTACAGGTGGGTATAGATTTTTTGGGAGCTGAAATAGTAAAATTCAAACACGTTTTTTTTTAGATTCTTTCATAACTAATTTACAGATGTTTGAAAGAGAAAGCAAATCTATTGAGTCTCGAGAACGAAGCGCATTTTCACGATTAATTCAAAGCATCAACAAAATAAGAGAACTAGTCTTCCATTCAAGTGAGTGATGTCGCGTAAAACAACTTTGACGGATTATTTCCACAAAAAGAAAAATGCTGGTACCGGTAAGTTTTACAGTCGAAGCCGAAAACAGATAGGTAACAAAAATTGAGTTTTCTTTAGGTAAGAATTCTTCGAAGCTGGGCCCGCAACATGGCGAGATGGAAAATGATGATTCCACTGACAAGAAACAAGCAAACGAAATGGATTTTCAAATGCTGAGTAGTACGACTACTATGAAATGAACGCCCATTTAAATCTCATATCTTAAACTGAATATGTCTGTTTCCAGCCTCAAATAACACCGGTGCCGGTGACCCTGACGCAGAAGTTTCATCTGACGAACCGGTTTCTAAGAAAATGAGAACTGCCAAAGAAAAAGTACATAAAATTATAACTGAGTGGATACGTGAATCGGAATATCAGTGCTTTGAAAAGTACCAGAACGACGAATCATTTGCTTGCTGCCTTGATAAATTGAGCGTTAGAAGAGGAGGAAAATCAAACCTGGCAGGCCATCTTTTAACTAAGCGTCATAAGGAAGCTGCTTCGAAAGTCATAGCTGACCATGATACCAAGCTAGAAGACTTCGCAAGTGTTCAGAATCCCGATGAAGTGATGTCAACGCAAGCAGAACTGAAGATTTCCGCTTGGGCGGTTGAAAACAACGTATCATTCAATTCAATAGATAAGCTAGCAGATGTTCTTCGAGCCATTATTGATCCGAATTCCAAGGTGCTGGCCGAAATTAAGCTCGGGAGAACAAAATCAACCGCTATTGTTGGTTAAGTGATAGCAGAGGAGCAGCATGCCGATCTGGTCGCAAAGATAAGAGAACGTAATTTATCGCTGATCGTCGATGAGTCTACGGACATCAAGGCATCGGACACCTCTAAAACTGTTACATCCATCGGCTACTCGTTGGTTGTCCTTGGAGACCGTAGTCAACAGGTGTATCGCTAGATTCTCGGAGTTCATTTTATTTTTCACGTTTCAACACAAAGTAGGCAAAAATCAGACAACATACCGAATATTGACGTACCTTCAAGACTCCATGACTAAGCCCCTAGTACTTTTTTCTGGAGTTTATTTTGCCCCAAATTAATAAGTTCAATCGCTTGTTCCAGCCAGAAAAAACCCGAATTCACGATGCTGCACGAAGAGTTGCAAGACTTCTACCTGACGATAGTGACTTATATATGTGAAAAAACTTATGTTACGTCTATGTCTAATTCCAATGCCGCGGAATTTGAAGAGCATCTCAAAAGTTGGAAAAATATTTACATTGGACTGGCAGCTGAAGAAGCAATAAAATCAAGGGACGGCGGAAATTTTTCGCAGTTTCTTCGTTGAGTTGGTGAAACTAATACGGAAGCGGTTTGATTTCAACGATCCGATTCTCAAGGCAGCAGCAATGTCGAATCCAGTAAACTTTTCCTCTTTAACAAGCATCAATGTTGCATTAGATGTATTTACAAGAATTGGAGAACGAATTCCGGGCCTTGAAGGTGAAATTATTTCGGAAAGAAATCATAGTTGCAGAAAACGATCATGTGCAGGACTGGAGGACGAAAATCAGTTCTGAAAAGAATATTTCCAGAGCTTCGATCTCTTGTTTTTACAATTCTTACGATGCCTCACTGCTCAGCAACCGTTGAGCGGATTTTTTCCCAATATAACAACAATAAAACGAAACTCCAAAATCGACTAAGCAACGACATAATGAACGCGATTCTGAAATCGAAAAATTTGAGTAATTAGCGGGAAGGTAGTTCAAAACTGTTTCTCACAGAAAGTATGCAGTCGAAACTTAGCAAGACAATATACAAACATCATCGAACGATAAATAACGTGGCAGTATGTTATTTTAAGCTTTTGCTGTAATATTTGAAGTTAATAAATCAGAATGACGTAAAATACAAATAAAATATATTTATATTTGTAGTATACAGAGTATGTGTGAATGAAATGTTAAGATGCTTTGTATGATTCTAAGAGTATTAATCTACCTTTCGATTTGGGTATAATCATTTGATTTAAGGGTAATCAACTTAGCGTGAAACGAAATAAAACTTGTAGTAAGCAATGCAAAAATCTCCTCACTTCACAAAAACAATTAAAACCAACGCAACGCATTGACATGAGAGTCTGTTAGCTATAAATGCCAGCTCGGTGTGCGGATTCAGTTCATTTTTGTAACGAACTTTGCCAGCAACGGATCAAAAGTAGCAGCATCAACAGTGAAGCAACTTAGTCGAGGCTGAAATCCTCACGACAATATTCAATGGTAAAGATTTATTTGAGTAGTAGTACAGATGAAAAAGATTTTCAAGACATCAAGTACAGATGAAGATGTGGCAACACTGCTTATGAACGTTGTTTTGGAATTTCATAAGGCTGACTTAAGAAGAGATTTTGTTTCACACGACCTGTAAACTTTCCTGCCTACAAGTTGATATATACATTATTGGACAAAACATGTGCAACTCAAATCGAGCAATCATAAAAAGCATCAGTAAACTTCAATGTTTCGAAATCGAAATTTAGCAAGTTACTGCAGTTGACGGTTCAGGAGTCTACATGTTTGCTACATGATTATTGCAGCAATCAGCTGTCAAATGACAGTTCACCGGCAGTGTTTTGTAGACAAGAGTCATTTTGCGCTGGTCAAAACAAGTGGAACTTCTCGCTTTCTTGGACTTTTTTCTTGGGATTCTTCTAGAAGTGTTTAGAAAAAGGTGAAAATGGTTTTGTTTGTTGACAAAAGTGTTCTTACATGCGTTATTGTACCATAACGGTAAATACTGCATGATAAACATTGAGAGAGGTAAATACTCATGTTTTCCTTATAATTATGTTGTTAGACACCAAAATGGCTCCTGACAGCCTTGGATTGGAACTATGAAAGAAAATAATCGGAATGTCCCAAGAAACGATTTGTGACAAATACCAGGTGAAAAAATGGACCGACCGAATGAAAACTGTGCTCAAAATTTCGTTCAACCGGGAAGATTTCTTTGGACAATAGAGGTGGAAGACCACGGTCCACCACGTCAAGAGAGGACTTTATGATCGTCAGATGCACTAAGAAGGATCCTTCCAAATCTTCTTTCAAGGTGCAAACGGATTTTCTGTTATCTATATCGGACCGGCAATCAGACGACGTGCCGTTGAAGCCGGATTATTCTCTCGACGTCCTGCGAAGAAACCTCTGATTTCACTTAGGAACCAGAAGAAAAGACTCCTGTTTGCTCAATCTCATATTGGCAGGGATGTGCAGAAATGGCTGACGGTTCTGTTCATTGATGAGTCGAAATTCAACATCTTCGGAAGCGACGGGATTTGCCGTGTACGTCGATCGACTGCAAAACGCTTAGATTCACGGTACTGCCAGAAGACGGTGAATCATGGCGGAGGCAATGTGATGGTCTGGGGATGTTTTTCTGCGAACGGCCTTGGTCTAATTCATCGAATCGATGGAATCATGGACCGTTTCATGTACAATAACATCCTGAAAGGTGTAATGCTGCCTTATGCTGAATGGAATATGCCATCAAAATGGATATTCGAACAAGATAATGACCCCAAGCATTCTGCCAAAGTGGTCACACAGTGGTTCCAGGAAAACCACATAATGGTGATGGACTGGCCGCCCCAATCTCCGGATCGGAGCCTGATCGAGAACCTGTGGGAGATCGTGAATCAGCGAATGGAGCATGAAGGTTTTCGAAATACGTATCAGTTGTTTGCACACATCCAAAAGGCTTGGGCAGCAATTCCACAAAACTTCATCGACCACCTGATCGAGTCTATGCCTCGCAGATGCAAGGCCGTAAGGCTTTGTGCACAAATTACGTAACGCAAAAAAAACGGGGTTTTGAACCCCCTCCCTCCCCTATGTCACAATAAGTAACACGTGACCAGACTCCCCCCCTTAAATTACGTAACGCTCACGTCCCCCTCCCCCCTAATTATCAATTTTGATAAAATCATCACAAAAACTGTTATTGTTATTGTTTTTATGTTTTATTTTCATTTGAGTAACTTGAAATTAGTAAAGATTGCTAACATTAGTCAATTAAATTTATTTAAGCAACTTTAAGTTATTAAAAAGATTACGAAAAACATTGCACTCATTGTACTGCATTTATTCAGGTTACTGGATGTTCTCAATAGTACGTTCACACTACAGTTTTATTACGTTATAAAGAGTATCTTGATATCAAATGAAATGTACATTATTTCCAGTGAATACTAAATGTATAGTTGCTGATATCAAGATACTCTATATCACGTAATAAAAGCAGTAGTGCGAACGTACTATAAAACTGTTAAAAATATTAGTTCGGCAACTTTACTAAAACTTCGTGAAATTATTTTAAGTATTACAAACAAGTTCAAAGTTTTATTCATACAACATAATTCTAGCTAAAACATCGCAACAGTATTTTATGCAATGCATAATAATAAACTATTGCGATTATTAAAATCTAATTATTATAATTTATATTTTTTATACCAATCAATTTTCAGTTTGATCCGTGCAGTGCATGAATAAGGGCGCTCTGTGTACGACTAATTCATGACGGCAGAAACATAGAACATCAGACGCCGAAACAAGTGCACTTAATGTAGGCTACACGCATAGGAATATTGGGTGATTGAACGCACATTTCTTGTGTATTAAATCAAACCACACTTTGTCTTAGTTTAATGCAATCATATATTTGAAACACCAAAATTTCTTATCGAATATTGTTAGTCAATTAATATTTCTAATAGAAATCACTATTGATTTAACAAACTAATTTTGTAGAATAAACAATCAACAACAAATTTAACTTAATTTCTTATTATTTCAATGGTTCTAATATAAAAAAACAATATTTTATTTTTCAATTCAACCGCTTTGGTCAAATCAATGCAAAGGTGCGTTGTTTCCGAAAATCTTATGTTTTGATTCAACAATAAATGCTTTTTATTTTCAATAAAAGCCTCCTTTGCAGCGCTTCAAGAACCAAAATAATAATAATCAAAAATAAAATCGGTATTGTTTGAATAAATTAAAATTATAGGTAAGCCGTGTTGAATATATACATAACAATATATTTCTCAGCGTACATATTTACGATGTATGGAAAATTGCACCAATTGTTGATTCAAGTCGTCATAAGATACCTTTCATTTAGTAGATCACATTTAAATATTCTCCATTCATCGAAGCTTTAGAATTTGGTTGGAAATCAATAGATAGACTTAATCCATTTTTCTTAAAATTTCAGATTTCTTGCACCACTTGGCCATAAATGTGTTTTTATTATCGCCACACCCATAAGGAACACATGTGATTGGCCATCAAAGGAACCAAAATTTGAAACTATGGCTATAATTGGTGCAGTGTTCCAGTTATGGCAAACGTGGCAAAGTTTTGGCTCAGTTTCGAAATATTTCCTTCAAAATATGGATTGAAAGCTTTCATTTGACGTATTAAATGTGGGGTTTTCCCAGAACTTTTAAGCATAGCTCTTAACTAGTATAAATTAACCCTTTCCTACTTGCTACTTCCTACTTTGCTTGGCACACAGGAAATTTTAATAATGCAAATTGGTTATTCACTTTTAATTTTTAATTTCAAATTGGTTATTTTGTTACGTAACGATTTTAACACCCCCCTCCCCATATGTCACAATAAGTAACGGTTGCTCAACCCCCCCCTCCCTTCATGCGTTACGTAATTTGTGCACAAAGCCTAACTGAAAATAAAGGATTCACTACGAAATATTGAAAGCCAAATAGAATTTTGCAAACAACACGCGCAGTTGCCCTTGTTTTGTCCACTAGGAAAACATTGACTTTTTGTTTTTTTTTTATTTTTTCATGAATTGTTATGCATGAACAATGATGTTTTTTGTTATAATAAACATGAAAAGTGCTGTTTCTACAAACTTAAAAACATTTTTCTCCCAATTGACTTTTTATAAACCTTCAAAGTAGAGTTTCATGATTGGGATTGACTGGTTGCAAATGTTTTGTCCAATACTGTACTAGTGGGCAAATCACTGGACCCATAACCTCTACGTTCAAGTTCGAATCCAGGTTACTTCATTTTTCTTTTAAACATCATTATTTTTCATAAAATAAATTTATGAAATTCATACTGATTTCTTATAGCAAATAACAATAATGATCTTTTTAAAATCGAAAGTTTATTTCGCTGAGTGAATCTCTCATTGTTAGATTCGCCCTATAGAAAAAAGTTCCTAGAACTATATGTTGCTTGGCCTAGAGAGGAATTAATGAGTACCCCAACTTGCATTCAAGTGTTCACTCTTCTAGCCCCTAAAAAATCTGACAGTAAAAGCTTATTACCAACCTTACTTTCTGTATTGAATATAGTCTGCTGAATCATAAAAGATATATCATACACATTACATTCATTACCTACAGATTTTTAATCTAATTATTATAGTTAATCGAAATCAATTTTCCGATATTACTCCGGAATCAACATCAACTGCGCTGAGCAATAAGCAAAATAATTACCAAACCGTTGCCGTTAGTCCCATTTGCTTTGCAACGCGCGATATGTTTCCTCCCTCTCAATCATCATCCATCACCTACTCTCTTATATTGCAAACAACACCACAAGCGCCAGAACGTATTCTATCCGCTGAGAGAGCGTCACGCGAGCAAACGAAAGAGAGAGAGAGTGAGAGTGAGAGTACGAAGCAACCATCGAACCTGTTGTCCGCCAAACAGAACAGACATTCAGGCGCTGTTTCGCTGCTTCTGCTCCATTCAACATCATTTCCCGTTCATTCGAACTTTGGCTGCTGAGCGAAAACGGTCGCTCGGAATCTCGGAGAACGGATCCAGTGTCGCGGGTTGTTTTTTTCCTTCGTCCCAAGAAAAGTGAGAGGGCGGAATACCATCACCCAATCAAACTGCCAGTCAGCAGCCCCAAGGATTAATGTCTATCGGACCCGAATTGGCAGTGAGTGAGTGCAGTGTTCGTGTGATTATTATCCTGAAGGATTACTAACTACCCTTCGTCACGCAGCAATTAAGCCACAGCCAAGGACAATAGCATCGATTTTCCGCATTCGCGGTTGGCTAAATTGCCCGGATCTGGACCAACAAGTCGTTCATTGAAGCACTGAACCGAAGGTCCATTCCATTCACCTCAGGAGAAAAGCAGTGTGCAATGCGTGTTATATAATTCTAGGGGTTGACACCTCCTACCAGTGCAAATAGAGAAAAAGGATCGGCTGCTGTGCCAGCCCATGTGTAATTAGTTCCTTTCTCAAAGGGGAATCGCTATTCGTGTGGGTGGTGATGCTCGATTCTGAGTTCTGTCTTCAAGAGGTGGAAAAATCATCAATGAAAAGAAGCAGCACATTGAGTTCTTCGGCGAAAGTTTTCATTTCGGCTAAAGGCGGTAAATGGACGAGTTTTTCGATTGATTGATATCTAGCTATATTACACTCTCAGAATGTACATGGTGTGTGAATGGAAGGAATGCCGACTAAGCCCATTGATTTATTTGTATTGCATTCCGCTTTGGACGATGTTTTCGATTTCTATTTATGTCACCCTCTGCATCGCATATTTTCATTTCATTTGTCATTAGTTTATTTTTTTTTCAATTATTGGTTTTCAATCATTGCTGGGTGAAAAGCAATCAGGAGTTGAGCAAATGGTTAAGGAAACTTAGAGAATCTTAATTCATCGTTCATCCCATCGAGCCAGGGGGGCATATTAGTGTAAAGATGGGATTGGAAAATAAGGGCAACCATAAACAACATACTTAGCGAGGCTTTTGTCATAGAGCCGTTCACACCGAGATTAATTGAATGGCTTTTAAATCCTGTTTCAAGCAAACGAGTGCCTCTGTCGCGTACTTTCGATCCCTGTAACACTTGCCAATGGTGTGTTATATGGGGGAATGGGGTTCAAGTGCTCGCGACAGAGAAAATCCAATGATACATGTTAAAATGTGGCATTATACAATTTTCTATTCTAGAGTTTAATATAATTATGCATCCAATTCAGAGACAAATCTTTCCTATATCCTGATTCTAAGTATATTTGGGAACTTTCTTGACATGGGCATTTTACCACAATCTCTCCTATCTCAAAGAAAGAGAGGAAATATCGAATTACGAGTTTGTATATCCCGCTGATTCGATTGAGCAATCTCGACTTGGCTGTTGCCCCACTCCGGGTGAGTTCGTTGATCCTGAAGATTTCTGATAGGTGAGATAGGCTGATAATCTGGGGAAGGGCGAGAAAGAATGAAACGAAGTAAAAACAAGTGCCATGCCGCAGACGAAGTAGATATCGATACGTATTGGTGTCGATTTAGGGCAGGAAATAGCATTTATTTAATGTATTTACATTGTTGCACTACACTTTGTTTCAGCGAAGAAATGGGCGTTAAAATCCAAAAGGAAACAAGTAACCATGCGCCTCCTTCAAATTTCAGCTTGCTGAGCTGATGAAGCGTTTTTAACTTGGTTTTTAAGATAAAACTAGAGGCAGTCCTTGTTCCGTATGATTTATAGGTTAGGTTAGTTATCACTTCACGATTTTTTAGATAAAAATCACAAACAACGCTGAAATTGCTTACCAATGGATGCTTCAGTGGAGCAAACAGTTCTTGAAAATTCCATGCCTGAAAGCCTAATAGTATTTGGGGTTTGTGCTCAGAAAACTTCGAAGTGATAGGGACTTTATCCCGTATGTCCTTAATTTTGGTTGGGGGAATGGGGGCGTAGTTTCCACCACAAAAGGCGACAGAGTTCGCTACGGCAGTGCACACTGGGCCAGAATGAAAATTTAGCAGGAATAAATTATTTTCACTATGAAGACGCAACTTCAGAACAAAACTGTCTTTGGCAAAGTTGCAGCTTATAGTTAGGGCTTAATTTTGACATCAGTTTCAGTTAGGGTGGTCCTTGAATATATTGAAATAAAAATTCTATCTTTCATATTTCTTGACACAAAGAAATACAATGATCTACAAAGTTGTTCCTTATTGAATTAAAGCCACTTTTGCTGCAGAAACCATAGTCGTAGGTATTAATTGTGATAATTTTTACGCTTAAAAGTAGGGTGGCCCTGAAAAAAATATTATTTTTCGCCTGACTTCTCTATTTTAAGTTTTATAAAAACGGCGTCTTCAACAAACTTTTAGAAATTGTATAAATACACACTAAAAAAAAAACACACATACACAAAAAAAAGTAATTTCACAGACAGACAGAGACAACCATATTTTATTTTTCGAGCGAAATCGCTTTTTCATATAAGTACTGTTGCTCCAACGCTTTTTAAATTCGAACCGTTGCTTTTATATCTGTGATAACATTGCTTCTTTGCTTATTTGTAACTAAGTAGCGAAAGATCTCCGAGCTACTTTTTCCAGAAAAGGTGAGCTTTTCTTCAACTAAATCACCATTTTTTACACCCTTCACAACTGATTCTCGTTAAACAAAAAAACAAACAAGTATACAACATTGTACGGTTTTCGTGCCAACTCGAACAAATGTTGGCAGCACCTTCTCAGATAACAACGATACTTTCTGTGCGTGTAGACCATGACTAGATAAGCCACTTTGCACACTTAGTTTCTTAAATTTTTTTTTTTCTAGACTGTCTTTTGAATAGGGCTAAACTTTTTTTTATCGATTTTTTTCAAATATGTTTAATAAGAAAATTACTACTCCTACAAAAAAGTGTTGTTTGGGGGATTATCAAAAAATAAGTCAAGTTTTAAGAAAAAAATATTGAAAACAAAAACCAAAATGAGCACTGAACAAAATCATTTAAAAAAAATCAAAGTCGATTTAAAAAAAAAACACCATTTTTGATTCCGATGAAATTTTGTCTCAAGATAGGTAATTATGTTCCCTACCAACCGTTCATACATTGCAAGAGGCGCACTTTTAGGGAAACAAAGTTTTTCTAACAAAAACTTTTTCATGTCCGATTGATTTTTTTTCAGTGTATTTTTTGTGTTATCAAAAACTAAACCAGTGCAGGTCATAACCATCCCAGAATCCAATGAAACTCAATTTGTTAGGAGATTTTGTCCTATGTATTCAATCATTCGGAAGGGTTTCGTTGTAATCTGAGAGGGTGGTGCCAACTCCGAATACAATTTGGAGCGAAAACCGTCATTGATTCAAATAACCCCCTTTCCATTTTTGCAAACTACGATTGTTTTACCATTATTTTGAATTTACCATGTTAGTTCCAAACACACGCAAACACAAAAGCATACACGTTGTAGCGCTTCATACCTAATGTTTTTGAGAACACAACATGGCGTAAAAAAATATTTTTTTTGTTTAATGATATTTGGTTGTTTAATAGTACAATATAAAATTTTGGTACGTTTTTCGCATGTTTGTTTATTATAAAAATGAACACATTGCAAAAATTATGATTTCTATTGAAATATGGTGATTTATTCGTCGTTGACATCAACACTTAAGAAAAAATCAAGAATTTTATTATAAAAAGTACATACATTCATAGTACCACTAAACCCAAAAATTCCTCTGAGTATTTATAAACAAAAGAGACCTCTTATCTTTACCATTCGCATGCAATCGTATTTGTATCCGCGTTTTTCCTGCTTTAAAAAATAATGTAATTTGAAAAAATCGTAATTTTTGGACTAAAATCGCGGTATGTTTTGAACGGGTTTATAAAAATATTTTTTTTTCTTCATCAAAGTGTGTATTTAAACAAGTTCTAATAATTTTTTGCAGGCACCGATTTCATTAAACTTTAAATTAAAAAGTAGGCGAAAAATACCATTTTTTTCAGAGCCACCATACTCTCAAGCGTAAAAATAATCATAACTAATGACAAAAACCCGCATTAATCCACCGATGGTGAGACTGAACCCTTCTTACACTTCACCAGAATTCAAATGTGGGCAATATTGAACTGGATACATATTTTCATCAGAAATTCCAAGAAGATTCAGAGATATTCAATATGCCATACATTCAGTTTATAAAATGAACTATTTGTCAATCCTGAGCGTATTGTTCAGCGATGTTATTAAAATATTACCATTAATAGTCTTTAATGACCTGTTTATGTTAGTTACATAAAAGGGGAAATTACATAAATATTAGAAATTTCATAAAATCAGTCCATAAAATGATTCAGTAAGCTTAATAAGTACATTTTCGTTGAAAATTGGTTATAGTATATACAGACTAATGTTCGAATATACTCGATGCAGTTGAAAACCAGCCACTCGAGCCAATCGATGCTGCTCTAATTCTATACAGTAGCATAGTGGCTAGTCCGCTGTATGTACAACGTCAGATCGACACATGAATGCAAGCGGCATCGATTGGTGTGATTGGTCTTGTTCGGTTTTGCACTGCAACGAGTATATTGTCATCTCACAATTATGTGCTCTCAGGTATTGTTTTGGTCATATCTCCATGAAGAATTATCCAATCATAATGAAATTTTGACCAGTTATTTGGAGATATCATAGCTTTGATTTGGCACCAACAAAACTAAAATCGGTACACAAATAGCTCAGTATGTAATCGGAGACTAAACTGCTTGATTACTATTATAATAGGCCTTCAAGTACTGTTTCGTTCATATCTTCGTAACGAAATGTCCGAATGAAAAAAAAATCAATAGCGTTCTATGGGAATGTTGTAGCTTCCATTTGCCGTCAACAGAACTGAAATCGGTTCACAGATGGCTGAGAAACCGATGTGACATTATTTGTAACGCACACACACACATACACACACACACATACACACACACATACATACACACAGACATGTGCTCAGTTCGTCGAGCTGAGTCGAATGGTATATGACACTCGGCCCTGTGGGCCTCGGATAAAAAGTCGAGTTTTCAAGCGATCTTAATACCCTTCTATTGATGTAAGAAGGGTAAAAAGGCCTACGACTATTTATTTCTGCAGCAAAGCTGCTTTAAATTTAATAATAAACAACTTTGTAGATCAATGCATTGCTTTATGTCAAGAAATGTGAAAGATAGAATTTTTATTTCAATATATTCTAGGACCACCCTAACTGAAACTGATGTCAAATTAAAGCCAGCATTTGAAAAAGGTCTATTTTGTTTACAAAAACCATAAAAACTTCTGTTTGACATATAATAGAGACAATTTCAGCACATCAAAAGTTGTAACTTTTATTGTTCAAGAACCAATGGGAAGACAACTTTGCAGAAAAATTGGAAATAAAAAAGTTACAGCAAAATAACTGACTTTTATAGGGACACCCTGAGCTACGTAGGAATAAATGTTCTAATTCGGTCATATTAAAAGGTGCAGAAAAATTTATACCATCAAAGTTGCTTGAAATTATTTATTCTACAACTTTTCCCAGTAATGTATGCCTTTATTGGAAAAGTTACACTTTTGATTTCTCTGAAAATAAGGACCACCATAGTTTTCATTCACACCAAAGAAGCGCCTTGTTATTAGAAACAACTTTGTGCAAGACAGTTTCGCTCCAAAACTTCAAACTTAAGCTGAAAATTTATCTTTCCAAGTAAATTCGCATACTTGACTACTGTGCATTGCGTTTTGCTCGATTGTTGAAAAACGAAGATTGGTTAAACAAATTGGAGATAATGAAATCATGGGGTATAGGACCAAGTCTTCCCCAAATAGTGAGAAATTAGTAAGGTTGTAAATCAATAGATCCTAATCAATAGATGCCAGAAAGCATGCAATGCTTCTAAGGACTTTAATGGTGGTTAACATCCACAGCTCTCACGTCAAAGTCCAACTCCAAGATTGAAAGTCTCGATAATCAAGGAACTATAACACTAAGTGCATTTTTAGGACGTTCAACTTGTTTGTTGCAGATATTATTTCCAGTAGTAAAATAGTTTCTAGAATGTACATGTACAAATTGAAAATTTACGAAAAACAAAGATTCTGCTTAGAGCATCGCCTGTGAACGGTTGTGTCGATGCTTTGTTGCGCACTTCTTTCTTATCGGGCATAGCGCGTTCTCTATTGTTCGGTGGCGTGAGTGGTCAAGTGAAAAAAGATCAATAAAACTGCTGCTAGGTGAGATATAACGGTTATAAAGTATGATCATCCATACTAATGAGTTCACCATATTTTCCGTATCACCATGGTGTCGATGCTTTGTTATCGGGCATAGCATCCTTTTTTATTTGGTTATCTATTATTTGGCGTACTTTTTTTAATTTTTCACTAGACAACTTATCGTTTACCAAAACGAAACCTGTTGCCGCTTAATTCTGCTATCCAACATCCCAGTGATTGCTCGTGAAATTTCAGAGATATTCTCGGCTTCTAATACAGCGAATATAAATTCAACATATTCCTACCATTTCCTTGTTTGATCTGCATTCGGGCGGGGCCGGCGTCGCTATTTCCTTAGTTTGGGATCACCAGTTTTCACACACATCCAAGCATTATCTGATGGTTTTTTTTTAATGTAATGACAGCCGGCCAGAACGGAGTAGCAACTTCGGGCGCTTAATCATGCTCATGCTCAGTGTTATTCGTCCATATTTGGTATTGTAACACCTTATATGACCTCCACAATCTAGATAAATCGGAACCATGGCTGGTAAATGTAATTTTCAATGAAAAATCTCACACGACATTTACATAAACACGTTTACAAATCTCATCGGACGAGAGAGCGACGATAAAGATATTCTTTGAAATCCTATATATTTTTTGTCATAATTAAACAATTGATCATCGCAACAACGTGCACATTTATTGATATTATGCTTTCATAGCAAAAATTTAAATGAAATTTCCACTCTATTGATTGCAAATTATTGCATCGCAGAACTAGAAGTTCGATTTCGAAAAAAAACCAAACTGAGCCGGTAGAAATAAACAAATCTGATCGAAGGTGTTTTTTAAAGTAGTTTAGTAATATGTGTATAGGTAAGAATGGAAAATGGTCTTTGAAATAGAGGATATTTACTTACAATATCGAGGCCTTTAAAAACGAACGTTGATAGAGAAGCTCAAGAAGGACTTACCTGAAAAATAAGAGAGAAAACCAAAACGTTAGATTATGTATATAACCGTTATATCTGAACACATGCTTTTATGCTTTTATTCGTTTCATACTTTTGTATTTCATATAGTGACAAAACCTTATGGTACTGGTTTTAAATTCAAACTACATAATAGAATAGAATAAACACTTGCAAAAATCATAGACGGAGTTTCCGAGATAAATTCACAGTCGCTATAGCTTTTGCCACAATCTACCAAGCATCCACTTATTAGCATTGACATTAGCGTTAGAATTGACGTTTGCACACCTCGTGGATGGAGCTACGATGAGGCATAATTCGTTGAAGACATTGCATGTCACCATGAACGTATACAGTTACTGATACGTTTCTTCACGCAATAATTTCCACGGAGACACTCCTTAAGAGAGAATTCGGTATCCACATTAAGAAGACACGGGGAACCCACGTAGCCTTCAGTAGATATCAAAGGAAAATGTAAATGAATAGTTGGAGAAAATAGTTAAACAGAATGTCTTGTTTGGTGTACAGAACGAAAATTTCTTTAAAAATGGTCGTTGGGAGCATCTAGTCTAAGAAGGTTAAGTGATGCTCCATTTCTCTTCAAACCGTTGGGATCAAAGTATTAACTATAGCGCCATTACTCGCTCTCTGAAAAGATAATAATGTTTAAGAATATAGGCACTGACAGTGGAAGATAACTTGTCAGAGGACTAATTGCACGGCAGCGATGAAGTTGACCGTTTCGAGCCGAATGAACAGCGCATCAGGAAACAGAGAAAGGGTAACGTCACAATGTTCACTAGCAGATTAGGTCGTTTTAAAAAATCCTCGTTGAAAACCTTAATGATTGAATATATTTTTTAATTGTTCCCATAACGTAGAGACTACACTGAAAAAATAATACTTAAAAATATAACCATCCGCTAAACATTTACCGGAATAATTTACTTCACGAAAAACACAGAACCTATATCGAGTGAAGAATAAAGACACCAAAACAAACATTAACAACATAACTCAAAGACGCATAGCATAGGATAGCATTTTCCGACTATACATAATCCTGAGTTGGCTGTAGTAGAGACGATGGAAGCGCCAAAAGAGCGGCCTTGGGTGTGACAGGCTCATCCTTTCCAGTTCAGTCCGACTCTTTCAACACTCTCACTTAGCAGTGCTTATATCCTGATACACAAAAATCACTTTGCACAATTTTCTTACGCTTCAAAATCAAGCATTTATCCACCTTCCGGAGGCAAGCTAAATTGAAGTCCGGAAGAAAACACGTAGCTATGATTTCAATATTTTCAATCGCGGTAGAACAAAACAAAAAACCGTGACAGCTCACGAAAAATAAACCGACCGCGCGCAAGGCATACTGCGATCTTTTCCACAGTCGATTGGTAGACTATTTACGTAAAAAGGAGCGAACACCGAAACATAAATTGAGGAGACAATAAATAGCATTTCATAATAAGAGAAAGATTCCGACAATCAATGCAAAATTTATCTTTATGTTTGGGGTTCACCCTGAGCTCAGTCGGTAAAGTCGCAGCTACGAAGCAAATTCATGCTGAAGGTGACTGGGGTCGATTCTCGGTCTGGTCTATTATTTTTTCGTACAGGAAAATTGGTTGACTCCTTGGGCATAGGGTATGATTGTACTTGTCATATAGCAATATTAATGCAACATGGATGTAAATCCTAATGGGTTAGCAATATTTATGCAAACATGGTGCTGGCACTGAAAGTTCTCAATTAATAGCTAATTTTTGTTTTGTAAAATTTGACTTTATTTATGAAAGCGCAATTGGGTTGTATGAAAATCGTTTGCTAGATATTTGTTGAAATAAGTTCATTAGATGACACTTAATTGATGAAGTTACAATATCACACAAAGCCCCATCGAGGGTGATTTTTACAAAGGAACCGTAGATAAGTATTTTCACCCCACAAAGTTGGTATAATTTGAGATTTCGCATCCATTTATTTCCATTGCAGGTTACGAATATGTAATAAGGGATGCGCACGACAAATTTTGGCCGGTGTCATTTGGCTACATCTTTCCTATTTCTAAATATATCAAGCATAACTGTCCAAATAGATGTACCTAACATTCGATAGGAATTGAGAAAAATGAGGTAGAAGTTCCAGATGCTTTCATTAAATCCTAGTTAACTGTACTTCAAGTTTTATTCGATCTGTTGATTCCATCATGGTTAAATAATATTAAAAGAAGTAAAAATCCTGGTTTTCATTCACTTTCCCTCAATTTTTGAGAAAATTAAAACATGCACTGGTTTGCCTCTATACCAAACACATACACCTCGTTAGATACGTCTGTATTTCGGAACGTTTAGCACTTGCGTCATGTCAGATACACCTGGTATATTTTTTAAGCGCAGATACGTCGGCTTGCTGTGTGGCGTATCTGGCGTATTTGTTGCTTAACATTTAAAAAGATCAGATAGGTCTCTTATGAAATTTGGCGCACATAACTGAATAATTTTGATAATAGTGTTTGGCAATTGTTACTACATTAAGCGTCATATTAATGACAGGAAAGAATGATAATCTCAATTTGTTTACATTTGCGACACACGTCGTTTTAAAAAGTTATGCTTGATATATTAAAACCAATAAAGGTATGAAATGTTCACTGTATTTGTAACGTCTTTCACTGCGAAAGGTGTGCCAAGAAAACTCCACAAATTTATTCTGGGTTTCTTGACACTGTGGCGTTGAAGGCAACGGAAGGGCAGACGAGCTTGCTAAACAAGGTTCAAATGCACAGTTTATTGGCCCAGAACCATTCTGCGGTAAAATGTACTAAAATCTTGGAAAGAACAAAGGGTGATGACCAACTGGTTGGTTACCACAAAGTGTGTTCAATCGAAAAGGTTTATAATTCCAAAATTTACGATCAGTAAAAAGATTTTGAAGCTCAATAAGAGAGTTCTTCGTACCCATATTGGCCTAGTAACCGGACATTGCCCAAGTAGATATCATTTGAAAAACATTGGCCAGGTTCAGAATGATATCTGTCGGTTCTGTAACATGGAACGTGAAACCTCGGATCATCTGCTCTTCAGTTATGATGCTTTGTACAAGAGCAAACTTAAATTTCTGAACAGTGGCTATATGCAACCTGAAGAAATTTGGACTGCGAATCCTGGAAAGGTGCTGGGTTTTATAAACTCGATTTTGCCTGACTGGGAGACGCGTTTTAAGCTGTTCACTTGACTCAAGCTTTAAGATGCGAATATTAATAGTAAACAGAGGTATACCACAAAAGTTCAATTCAATATACGAAAAAAGTAAACACTGCCCGTAAGCAATAAATCTCGCGGATATAAGAAAGAGAATCTCCTTTCAAAAGCAAGTTCACACAAACAACGATAGAATCGAGTCGTCGATTGATAGAATAAAAACCCTATAGATGGGGTCGTTCCACGAAATGTTATCAATAGGGAGGAGGCTGTCTCATGTTCCGTATCCAAATCGTTTCACTTGGGTGCCCTGGCGGTCCCTCCCTTTGCCTGCTCTATGTTTTTTTAATACGGTCATTTGATTTGGCTGAGAGTAACATTCGCTAGGGTTGTATACAGTTCTTTACTTATTGTTTAATTTTTATTCTGATGTAGGGTTTAGGTAGTCATCACGGTGTTTCTGCTTTCGAAGAGCTTACTTAAGTAGCGCTGACTCACGATGTACGTGCCATATGATATTGTTCGCGGTCATAGGATAGGAAAGAAACAGGATAAAGGAGAGAAAGCATTACTAATTGGTAACATGCTATGCGCATGTGGGATTTTCATGGTGGTATTCGCACAACGGCCGTTTAGAATCGTTCGACGGATGCATATGAGAGATCATTCCCGATGAGTTTCCACGCGTTTACTCGATTCCATCACGTTTAATGATATAAGACAAGAAACATTTTACTACGTGCTACAGTTTGGGAATATTAGGGCATTGATCCCCCATTGCATCTTCAAGTGATCATTGCAGGCTGTCCATTTGGTTCAAGCACTTTTGAACGTTGATGTGGCAGCTTATTCACACATGAATTCTGACTCGACCATGTTGGCAGAACGTGCCCATATCCCTTTTTGAACCGAAGGGCAGGGTTTGACTAACATACATCCTCAATGTGTAGGAACGAGTTGATTCCCCTCTCGCAGATCACGGTTGTCACCTTGTCGTTGGAGACATCTTATGCAAATTACTATTATCAAAGGCCGTCAAAGGAAAACCAAGAACATGATCAGCAGTGATAGTATCACCCTCTGCTTTCTTTCAATTGCCACGTCGTTGTACGTTTACTTGAAGGCACTGAAAAAGCTGAGAGGCGGGTTTAGCTGCAATTCACTGTTAGACGAAGCTGGGAACAAACTAAAAATACCTGATATCAATTAGTTTAGGGAAACGACAAAAACTGCATTTTTCACTTGCTTGACAATTCTTTCATTGTTATTTATTCTCTAATTGTCATATACGGTTTATAGGGTATGATGCCAAATTTGCCACAATTAGCCCCACTATCTTGCAGGAGGACCACCGTGATCTTCTTTTTTTAGCATTGCAAGCTTATTGCTGTCACAATTCGCTTATTACTTGCTCTCAGCTCTAGTGTGGAAATACATTTCCACAGTTAATTATTGAGAGCCTTGGATGCCAAGTATCACAGTTGTTTCAAGTTATAATCATCTACAGTCTTCAGTAGAATTCCAACAAATCTGTGTTATTGGATTCTGGTTTAATTGGGAATTCCACCGCTAGAGGCGCTTTACTTACGAGCTACTAAATATAAGTGCTGTGACGCGTTGGTATAAGGGGTAATTGGTTTCAACCTAAGATATCCCGAGAGCCTCGCCAGTTAGGACATATCAGTTTTCAGTTAACTTGTACTAGCGGTCTAGCCCTTCCTAGAGATGGTCACACAATCACGGAATTCGGTCACTACACGGCGCTAGTGTGCATATAATCTTCCAGTTTGTGGTTGCTGTAACTCGAGAGTCTTACTTGTAAGTGTCGTGATTCCGCTGATCATCGTCACCAGCCTAATCCATATTGGAATCTTTCCAATATCCGGAGCTCATCTCTTGATCTGGCTTTCACCAGTTCACTATTCACAAGACTGATTTTTTCTACGTTGAATGCCTACTTTTTATGAAACTTCTAGCAACGCAAAGTTTGTAATTCCACGCAACGCAGGGCGAAAGGACACTAAAAGGGTCGTTCAAATGTAACCTACTAGAGATGTTCATGAAAAGTGATGAACAATATAAACTTCTTAAAATAAGAGAGTATTTTCTGTGGAGTAGTATTCTTGTCTTCTAGATTTTGCTAAGGTATGATTGATTAAATTCAAAATACATGCTGTACTCTCTACAGACTTCAACTCAAAACTGCCGCTGTACAAGACGGTGTTCAAGCCCGGCAGTGACCTACGTTTCCATACGGGATACGATTGTGCTTCTTCCCACAAGAACAAGCTTCAGGTGCAGCAGAAACGGATTCCTAAGATGATGCTCAACTTAGACCCGCTGTACGACGTCCGTAGGATTACAAAGCTGGAAAAGGTCGACGATTGGTTCCAACGTGTTCTTTCAAAGTTCTTGATGGGATGTGTCTCCTCTGCAAACCCTCTGCTAGAGCCCCTTAATACGTAGACTGTGATACTAAAATACGCAATATTTTCTTAAATAGTATGTATCCACAAATCCTCTTTTATTGTGAAAATGCCTGAACTGCAGCATGCTGATTGGTACTCCATATCTCGGCTCAGGAAAATTATTCTCGACAACTTATACAAAACGATGTTTCTGACTTTGTAAACAAGGAGGGGAAGAAATATTCAAACCTTAAATTCTTGAGACCCTTAGCCCTTCACGCAAACTAGGACCTTTGGGAGAAAATACAAAGTCCCTACAATGTGAACAAATGTGAGATATTTCTATCAAAAAGGTATTATGTTTCTACAAATTTAGATAAACTTTGCGAACAACAAATACTTGAAGTATTGAAACCGTTGGAAAATCGATCGTCAGTCATCCCAAGTCATTCTCGAATCGCCAACAACTTCCGCAATTTCAGCACCATAACTTCGAATGTATACTCAATACTCCACGATCACTTTCACTTGACCCAAGTTATCATTTCTCGATGAAACATTGCACCTCATCAGCTTACACTAGCGTTTCCATTTCTTTTTTTGTCTTGCACCACAGAGCACATAAAAAACGAGTAATTTCTTCAGTTCATAAAGCACCGACTTTTGGCACAACTTACTCACTGAAACGCACACAATAACTGCACCGAGCACATTTACAAAGCGATGATCGCACAGCACCTGTTCGTACGTCTGTTAGCACCAACCATCGCCACCTAGAGGAAACGTCCTTGTTCCGCACCGAATTGCAAGTGATCCAGCATCTGCCTGCGAAGTTACTCTCGTGCACGTTCCGTTTATTTTCTTCTTTAACTGTTGTGCTGCACACGTGCAAATAGTGAGAACAAACGTAGTTTAAAGTAGTAACGGCAACAGTCCTCAACCGAAACCACACTCTTGGAATTTGGACTCGGTGCGAATAATGGCCAACACGGCGCATCTTTTTCGCAGACAGAGCTCACGGGACTTGATCCAGCAGGCGACGGTTCGCAGTTTGGATGAGCTCGAATTGAGGGTGAGTAGGCGATGATTTTCAGTTTATTTTGATTGATCTTGAAGGGAAGGATGCCGCAACCGACGACCATTCAGGAGGACCAGTGGCACCGGGAACGCGTTGAAGCCGCTCGTAGAGCTCGGAAAAGCTACGATAGCAATTGGGCTGACGTTGTTGCATTGCAGAAGGCCACACGGGACAAAATTTCCGAACTCTATCGCACCACGGGCTACGCAAGACGCCCGGTTGACAATATGAGCAAACTTGCCGAACTAGTAAATTACGACACAAATTGGCCAGCGTTCCCGGAAACTTCTAACCGAGTGGTCGGACGATTCGCCAGGCGTCCTCTGGAAATGGCGGAAGTGGTTCAACCGAGACCAAGTTACTTTAGTTCACTTCCCGTGACTCACACTAAATAAATTGATTTGATTTCACTGATTCAAAATTGTTTCTTGTTTTATTTCCTACTTTACTGTTGATCGAAAATCAAACAGGAACTTCGCAGTCGCCTGGTACGGGCTGAGAATGGCAATCGAAATGTGGTGTACGGTGCTACCAATCAGGCATTCATCTCCGACGATGATCCCCCTATGGGAAGGATCTTGGATTTGGGTCCAAGTTCCGCACCTCCAACGATCCGGGGACCACCGGGGAAACTCCCATCGCAGACTTCCGTTATCGAGAACGTGGTGGAGGAAGCAGTGGTGCCCGAACGACCCGACGATGAACGCGAAAGTTGGGACAGCAAGTGGACCTTTCTGTTGGCCACAATTGGGTAAGGCAATTTCATTCTTTTCCAACGGTAAATCGGCAAGAGTTAGTTGATTGTTTTTCTTCAATATTTCAGGTACGCCGTTGGACTGGGAAACGTTTGGAGATTTCCTTACCTAGCGCAGAAAAACGGAGGAGGAGCGTTTCTAGTTCCGTATTTTGTGATGTTACTGCTACAAGGTATCCCCATATTCTACCTGGAGTTGGCGATCGGTCAACGTCTGCGGAAGGGAGCGATCGGAGTTTGGCACGAGGTGTCAGCCTATTTGGGAGGAATCGGAATATCGTCAGCTTTCGTGAGCTACATAGTAGCTTTGTACTACAACACGATCATTGCTTGGTGCTTGATATATTTGTTCCACAGCTTCGAGTCACCATTGCCGTGGGCGGAATGTCCCAAGAGGCTGTACAAAAACTTCACCTACGACATCGAGCCGGAGTGTGTCGTTTCCTCGCCGACGAAGTACTACTGGTACCGGGAAACGTTGAGGGCGTCGCCGAGTGTGGACGAACCGCAGGAGATCAACTACAATGTAGCGATCGCGCTGATTACCGCTTGGTTTTTGGTGTACATGTGTATGGTCCAAGGAATCACCGAATCGAGCAAGATCGTGTACGTTACCGCAATCTTCCCGTATGTGGTGCTGATTATTTTCTTCTTCCGAGGCATTACACTTAAAGGTATGGGCGGTTTGCTTGTAGCAGAACGAATTGTCTCCATTGACTAATCCACAGGTGCTTCCGATGGCGTGATGCATCTTTTCACCCCTCGGTGGGAATCGATTTTGGAACCGGTCGTGTGGCTCGAGGCCGGTACGCAGATCTTTTTCTCGCTGGGCCTCGCTTTCGGTGGACTGATAGCGTTCAGTTCGTACAATCCAGCGAACAACAACTGCTACCGAGATGCCCTGGTGGTTTCGTTCACCAATTGTAGCACATCCATGTTTGCCGGGGTCGTCGTATTCTCCGTCATTGGTTTCAAGGTACGCGCTTGCACTGACTTTGTCTCCGGGAGGAGCACCAAAATGATTGTTTTTCCCTTCGCAGGCCACTTCCATATTCGATGCGTGCGTGGAAGAACGCGACGCTCTGCTGGCGGCGAACAAAACGATCGATCTACCGGTTTGCGATCTTCAGAAGGAACTCGAAAATGTAAACACAAACCGTTTACCTCTTGTAGACCCGTTGTTGTTGTTCAATGTTAATTGTGGACATGTGTATGTGTTATCCGGCGGAGTTTCCCGTCCGGTTTATTCTCATGAACTGCGCTATACATCTTTGTAGATTGACGGTAGTCCTTCCGTTGCATGTAGTTGTAGCCGTAGATCATTGTTAATGAGAATTACCTCTGAATCAGAATAATCGAATTCCATCTCTCGTAGAGTGCTTCTGGAACGGGGTTAGCGTTCATCATCTTCACGGAGGCGATCAACCAGTTTCCAGCGGCTCAGTTTTGGGCGGTGCTATTCTTCCTGATGTTGTTCACGTTGGGCATCGACTCGCAGTTCGGAACTCTGGAAGGTGTCACTACGTCACTGGTGGACATGAAGCTGTTTCCCAACCTCCCGAAAGAGGTCATCACCGGGGTGAGTGAACAATTAGCTACAGCACGAGTTTGAATGAACTGACAATTATTCTTGCTTGGTGTAAAGGGTCTATGCCTATCGTGTAGCATTCTTTCGATGTGCTTCGCCAACGGAGCAGGAAGCTACATTTTCCAGTTGATGGACAGCTTTGCAGGAAACTACACGCTGCTGATAATCGCATTCTTCGAGTGCATTGGCGTTAGCTACATCTATGGAATTAAGAGGTGATCGCAGTTCTGTTGCTGTCTGAAGTTGTGGAGTTTTAGAATAATCGCATCGTTAATTTCAGGTTTGCCGATGACATTGAACTGATGACTGGCTCGCGACCGGGACTCTACTGGATGCTCTGCTGGAAATACATTTCACCGATTGCCATGTTGACTATACTGACCGCTTCTTTCATAGAGTTAGCCTCCGAGGGCAGCAGTTACCCGGGATGGAATGCCCTGACCGGCAATTCCGATAAACTTGAGTGGCCTCACTGGTGCATCGTAGTGGCGATACTGCTGGTTAGCGTGTCTATTTTGTGGATTCCAGGAGTGGCCATCTGTCGGTGGGTGTTTTTCGTTTGTGTGTAGCGTGGGCCGGAACCTCTGATGTTGTTGTTTCTCTCTGCTTTTAGGTTATGTGGTATCAATATAATTGAGGATTCGGAACCGGCGTGGTTCCCGACGGCTGAATTGCGGGAAGTGCACGGAATTGTGCCGCATGAAGCAACGGACATCGAGATTTCGTTGTTCTGCATACGACCGGACGGATCGGAAGGTTTGTGCTGTCCGACCTATGGACCGCGGGAGCAACCGCTGGACGAGGAAGAAGAGTAAGAGAACGCAGATTGAACAGTGACACTAGTGGCTAGTGCAGTAGACAATAAGCGAAATCCAGGTTTTATGGGCCGGAGAACTAGGAGCTGCTGGATCGAAGACAATGGTGAAGAAAAATGACAATAGTTAGATAGAAGGACTATTATATTAGAGTAACAAAGTTGATAACATTTCGAGGTAACATATTCAAATTATACACCGTTACGATAGGGGTTCTGAAGGTGAGCTTCAGTGGCTGAAGCAATGGGATATAGGTTTGCATTTTGGTGATTTTTTTTCATAATTTTTAAGACTTCTGTAGTTCACCAACCAATGATATTTGGTATCGGAATACCTAATTACCTAATTAGAATCTCGGACTGCTTCAAGTTATGTTTTTGGAGCTGGCTACGAAGTATTCCGCTGTGATCGGAACATAAACAATAGCAGGCAGTCGACCGGCGGTGGCGTTCTCTTTGCAGTTAGTTCCAGGCTGAAAGCAAGTGCAGTTGAAGACGATTCTTGGATCTCCGTGAAACAAGTTTGGGTAATAATTCAGCTTGGAGGCCGTAAACTATTCTCTGTGCGGTGTCCATTCCTCCGGCTTGAATTCGAGACTTGGAATTAATTGATGCACATTGTCAATCTGTCTTTGCCGCTTCGGATAGGGCTACCCTCAATGATGAAGTGATTGGTTTGGGAGACTTCAACCTAGCGCATGGACATTTCATGGACACCAACTCACAGAGGCTTCCTCCGTCCATACCATGGGCGCTCTTCTTTTCACACAGGGGAAATTCAGCTTCTGGACAGCTACAGTACCGCAACTCTATCCCAAGTTAATGACGTGGCGAATGAAAACAATCGTTCTCTAGATCTCTGCTTTGTCAGCGGCCGAGATACCACTCCTGTGCCTCTAGTTAAGGATGTTCCTCACCACCCTTCTCTTACAGTTGCCGTCGAAGATTTTGTTGCTCGAAACTTCGTTGAGACTCCTGTTTCTGTATCAAATGATTTCCGTAGAGCTGACTATCGTAGAATTGGTGAGGTACTGTCTAATTTAAATTGGCAGAGCATTCTTGATCCAACCGACGTTAACATCACCGCTCAAACTTTTTTCCACGTCTTGGCTTATGTCATTTACTACTATGTTAATCAACAACTATGTTAATGAACTATGTTAATCAACAACGCAAGGAAGAAGGCTTACCATCATCCATGGTCTTTAACAGCGAAACCACAGGCACTGATCAGGATGTTCTCTTGGCAAATTAAAAACTAAGCCTCGTTGATGTGGATTTTGATTCGATTTTGAACGCTGCATCACTTCTTGAAACATCGGTTAAGCCCGGACCTGATGGTGTTCCGTCCGTTTTTTTAATACAGAATATGGCCTATCTTCTGGATCCACTTCATCAGATATTCCAACTGTCTCTTTCTCGAGGCATATTTTCTTGTGTGTGTGTGTGTTTGTTTTTTTTTTTGACGGGATGGAAAATCTGCAAACACACTCCGGAAGAACTCTGTGGGGATGAGGGCGCCAACTCCTTCGGGCCACTAAAAACCCACCCGTGCCTCGAGCCCCGGCCCTCCCCGGAACCACCTTTTGGTATTACTTCAGGGAGGGAGCTAGTGTGATTTACGCACCCAGTATGTCTAACTACATAGATCTTTAGTAGTTAGCCTCGCCGACCTGACGCTGATTCGATCGAGATGCTCCTGGATCCAAGCAGGGTTCGGAACGTCTGGTGGTCCATCCAGATCGTCCGCGATCTCCATATCCGACCACTTACGGTACCTGCCGAACCTCGCGTCGTATGGTCCCTCCTCCGATCGAGAAAGCCAGGGCCAGGACCTGAATTACGAACGTCTGGGAGTGCGGCATTACCCCAGGGTCGTCCCTGTTCCCCATGTCACGACCGCTTACGACCTCCTGCCGGACCCATTTCAGAATGTCTGGAGGGTCACGCCCATTCCGAGGTTACTTTCACATACAATAAGCCCCGCATGTTAACATGACCTATATCATTTGGTTAAGGACATTGCTACACACTTCCAGATTTGGAAATGTTAAATTTCCAAACCAGGCACGTATTTGGTATTATTTAAAAATAAGGTTATAGTTATAGTCAGACACATCTCACCCATGGCCGCTTCCTTAATTACACCCGCTTGTTGATGCGTAAACATAAAAATGCTTGACGTTGATTCGTAATTAATTTCATGCATTCGCGATAAAATGAGCGCAAAAATTAACGTTGCCAAACCGCCCGTTAGATATGCACGCAGGTGAACGTCTGAAATTATATGGCAACCTTTCACGCGCGTATGCGCTTTGTCTTTGTTTGCTGCTTCTGACCAGCAAATGGCCTTTTTCTACATGCACTTTTTTTCACTCCACACTCTGCCAATAATCGAATCCCCGCTACGAGGCGACTCTATATCGAACTTTAAAACTGCTACTAATAATCATCAATTCACTCGCGACAAAGCGGACAAACACTCAAACTTAATCATTTATGTCCGGATGTCACAATACTAAAGGGTGATACGGTCAAAATTTGGTCAAGGGAAAACGCGTGTAAATCGGTGAAATCGTTTATTTAAAAAATCAAATTAAATTTCTTTTTCAAGTTCAATTAGTATAAAATTCAGGAAAAATATTCAGTTAGGCTTCCGCTTTTCCAAATCCGAATTGCCGGGCCTTACGCTTGACCCCTGCCATCAGATTTTATACAGCCACCTTGTCCACCTTCTTCGCCGCAGAAAGCCAGTTTGCCTTGAACTGCTGCTCGTCCTTAGCAGTTTTTTTGGTCTTCTTTAGGTTCCGCTTGACAATAGCCCAGTATTTCTCAATTGGGCGGAGCTCTGGCGTGTTGGGAGGGTTCTTGTCCTTGGGAACCACCTGCACGTTGTTGGCGGCGTACCACTCCATGGCCTTTTTACCGTAATGGCAAGATGCCAAATCCGGCCAAAACAGTACGGAACAACCGTGTTTCTTCAGGAAAGGCAGCAGACGTTTATTCAAACACTCTTTCACGTAAATTTCTTGGTTGACAGTCCCGGAAGCTATAAAAATGCTGCTTTTCAAGCCACAGGTACAGATGGCTTGCCAAACCAGATATTTCTTTGCGAACTTTGACAGTTTCGTTGTGCTTGAAAATATCTGCTACCTTTCCCCTTCCTTTTGCCGTATAAAACTCCTGTCCCGGAAGCTGCTTGTAGTCGGCTTTGACGTAGGTTTCGTCGTCCATTACCACGCAGTCAAACTTCGTCAGCATCGTCGTGTACAGCCTCCGGGATCGCGCTTGGCCGTCGTATTTTGTTTATCATCGCGATTTGGAGTCACTACCTTCTTGTAAGTCGATAGTCCGGCTCGTTTTTGGCTCGATGCACGGTTGTAGACGATACACCCAGCTTATTTGCGGCATCTCGGAGAGATAGGTTAGGGTTTCGCTTGAAACTACCGGCAACTCTCTTTGTCGTCTCAGCGGCTTCCGGTTTTCGATTTCCCCCCGATCCAGACTTCCTGGCTGTCGACAAACGTTCCCCAAACACTTTAATTACATTTGTAACGGTTGATTTGGCAACTTTTAGCGATTTTGCCAACTTTGCGTGCGAGTAGCTCGGATTTTCGCGATGCGCGAGCAAAATTTTGATACGCTGCTCTTATTGCTTGGACGGCATTTTGAATGAATTCCAAAATCAAAACAGGAGCAACATTCTACACACACACCTTCAAAATGAGGGGTGTTCAGGTTTTTTAAATGCAAAATTGAATGAAATACGTCAAGTTGATATTGACCAAATTTTGACCGTATCGCCCTTTACCACTAATAAACAAAACTAAGCTGATGTAACTCTTCTTCCGGGTGCTGGGGCGAGGCACAAAAAAAAACAAAAAATGTGCCAATACTACCGACACCTACACATTTCGGGAGGGAAACGATTGTATTCACTACGTCTTTCCCAAAGCACGCGAATCGCATGATTTCACTGTTAGTTAAAATTAAATTGCGAATTATTGTTTGATTTTTCTTCGCGATAACGACTCAGCAAAAACAAAACACGTCAGTTGATGCCTTTGCTAATTGGTGTACTCTAAATCGTCTGGTGGCCAACCAGGCTAAGTGCTCAGTCATAACTATGTCACGGCAGAAACAACCAATTGTTTTCAACTGCACGATCATCGAACGAATGCAGTGTGTTAAAGACCCAGGTGTTCAGCTGAATTCTACAGTGCTGTATTAGCATCATATTTCATATGTTGTTGATAAAGCTTCAAGAACTCTTTGTTTTGTTTTCAAGGTGGCGAAAACTTTCAGCGACATCCACTGCCTAAAATCGCTCTATTGTTCTCTCGTGCGATCTAAACTGAGGTACTTTTCAGCTGCTTGGAGCCCAAAACTATAATAATGCCGCCGAGCGAATCGAATCTATTCAACGTCGTTTTCTGCAGTTCGCAATTCGTAGACAACCTTCGAGAGACCCATTTCGTCTTCCTAGCTACGAAAGTCGCTGTCGATTAGTGAACATGGGGCCTCTGCGAGTCCGTAGAGACGCTTGTAGAGCCTTAACTGTCACAGATACTCTACAAGGAAGAACCGTCTGCGAAATAATACTGCAACGAATCAACATCAATGTACAAACAAGGCCAATGTGCTACAACTTAATGCTGAGCCTTCCATTTCGCCGCACCAACTATTGAGTTGAGTAGCGCTATCCACGGATTGCAGCGAATGTTCAATAGGGTGGAGTCAGTTTTTGACTTCCATCTGACGCGGAACGTAAATCGTAGGGGATTTTCCACCGTTTTTGGAGCAATTGGCACATTCAAATCTCTTTGACACTAGTCCGGCTTGCTTTGGTTTATTGAATTCAAAAGAAGCAGAGGCTCTCAGCTCTCAGAATTAATGTCTTTGTTCGGCCGACAAGATCGTCAATTTCAAAATTTTTGATGCTTTTTTACCCTGTTATTTATGAACGTTCTGGTAAATGGACCAGGTGCAATTGATATCAATATGGTGATCATTTCTGAACCTGTGACTTTTATCACGCCGTCTTGCAAGCCTAGACTCAGAGAAGTTTAGTCAGTACTAATAAACTTGCCCATGCTTTCTCCATTTCTTGAACTGTGTTGACTGTCTTAGTATGTTTGCGTAATTCATGCTTTTCGATTGGTCTTAACTCTGGGATGTTTGAGGGATGGATTAAGATTCGTGGATACGAAATTGACCTTATTTTCCTTATGTCATTCCAGCACCTGTTTTGAGTAGCGGCATGACGCCAAGTCAAGCCAAAAAATGAATGAGCTCTTGTGCGTCCTCAACCAGCGATGGCATTTCGCACTAATGTTACTCTGGGCGTGAGATTTGTACCTTCACAGGGGATAAGACCATAACTCATCGCAGATAAAGCAAAGTATTCTATCATTCGGTGATAAATAGACAGAGTGAAAGTGTGCGCCTGTGACGGGATTGCATGGAGTGAGTGAATCACTGAGGTCTATTCAAGATCGACGTCACGGCTGTCACCTGGTGCAGTGCAATACTCACCTGCGATCACTGACTCGTCCACTTGTGCGAAGACTGCCAGTGACTCTTCTGACTTGCGACTGAAGTGACAAACGTCTCGGAATAACCATCACTGTCTCTGTTAAAGGACGCGACTCTACGTGCTTTCACTTCTTCGTCACGTTGCGTCTGCGTCTGCGATCACTGCTGCATACACTTGTGCGAGCACGCGTCAGTGCTTCTATCTGTGATTCGCTGGTGCGATTGAAAGCGAAGGAACGTCGTCGGAGTTAATACAACATTCTTCGGCGTTTTTCGGGTCATTCAGCGGCACTGAAATCTTGCGAATTGATGATCTGATTGCTCTGTTGTATTACTTGATGCTCTTGATTTCCATTCGTAGCAGACTATTCCTATCTTCTTCAACGTCATGCAGATGTAAGGTAGCGTAGTCTTGGACTTTTTTGCTGCATCAGATTGACTAATTGAATCGTTGTTGTTAGTAAAACTCTAGAGCAATCTAAGTCCTTTCTTGTCCATTATTTTAGTTGGTCTTCCCCTACCACTCCTACTACCTGTTCCTGAGGAATCTGTAACATTCTTAGTTTTAAAATGGTTCACAGTGAACCTTTTCCCGGGATTAATGTTCTTTTGACAGAACTGTAAAATCCGCTCGCGTAATGCTTCTTGCTTTGACGGTATTCTAAACACAACTGAACAAGTTGAAAAAAGCAAAACATGCGATTATGTTGGGAAGACAGAGAGCTTTGCTTCACATAACCTCTCTTTTCTCTGTGCACGTTTGTGGTTTGGTGTGAGAGAGTAAAAATCTCATTTTTTAATTATACCCCGGTATCTCCAAGTGCGGATAAAAACATTGACTTAAGAAACGTAAAAGGCATACTTGCCTACATTCTAGTTACTTTTTTAAAATTTACGATTCAAACTATAAATCAAGGTACATCATAACAGTTTAATTATATTTCAATTATCATCGGTATTTAGTTTTATGAACAAACTTTAATTTCGCTTTCACCATCATCCACTGAAGCTCACTCTTCTCATTTTAAAGAAAACAACTTAATCTGCCTTTAGCAGCAGTAGAACGAGCACTTATATCATAAACAGAAATAATAATAAGAAGAAAACAGTTACCATCAATGCATCCATTTCCGCTCATTCAATGCAATGCCAGAACATCGCAGAACAATTCCTAGATTATGTGTTTTAAAAAATTTGTATCATTCGACAAGGCAATTATTTTTTCCCACCGAAAATACGAGATTACGAAAATTTATCTATATTTCAAAATCCGGAAGCATATTTAAACAGAGAATAACGGAATGTTACGTCTAAATATTTCGTAAATCATGCAACTGAAAATGGTTTATTTTTGTCTGAAATTGATATGTCAGAAGTAATAACAACCAATGAAAGCTAAATTTTTTTTTGATTCCAGAATATGTACACCAATCTTAAACAATATTTCAATGGATCCGAAACAATAAAGGACATGAGCAGAGACTGGTACATTGATGGCACTGAAAGAACACTCCAAACATCATACACGCACTCATTGTAAATGTTAATCGTAGTTTTGATTGCAAATCAAATGAAGGAAAAAAAGAAGACTATAAACCTATTGATTATACTGACCTACTATATACAAAACCAAAATCGTAGCCATCTTAGGGTAGAAAGGGGGACTTATACTAAGAATGAAACCGAAAAGCCACCGCCACCGGTGCCCACCCTCATATCAAAGAAACCTAAAAACCTAATGAAAATAACAATAGCAACCCTAGTCATTAATTTCACGGCTGGACTACTACTGAATGTATACCGAGTGGAAAGCTATTTTACAACCCGTCAATGGTTTGAATCTAACGAAATTATAAATTAACTGTGAAGCATCATACTTGAAATCCATTTGACACCGATCGATACGTACCTACCTATTTATCAAAGCATAAATACTCCATGTGTGACGTAATAGCGGGTAAGCAGTCACCGACTATGGGAAGGCAATATACAAATGTAAAAAAAATAAGGCATAAGTTCTAGTTTTAAAGTTAATATATTAGGTGTTTATTAACTACCACTACATCCAGGTTAAGGAAAACATTAAACGTGGCTGTTACTATTACTCGTTCAAGCTCTTAAGATAGTGGTATGTACTGTTGTAGATAAGCAAGGAGGGAAAAGAACCCATATTCGTCGTTTTTGACTCGTTGTGCGTTTGCTTAGCAACGGCTTACTTTGACCGTCGATCGACGATCGGTGATTAGCTATTATTATTATTAATTAGGTATTCGCTAGTGTGGTACGGAATGTCGATGTTTTGCTTCAACTCGTTCAAACGTTTCGGAATCAGGTCCAGATCGTTGTCAAAATGTGTGTCCATTTACTTGTGACATTTTGTATTGCGGTTGAATAGTTCTTATGCAAAACTGTTACTGTAAATGAAATTCGAAAACATTTCCTTTAACGAATTGTCAAATCATATATTCCAAATCTCCAAGAAAGTAACGGTTGATCTAAATTGGAAAACGATCAACAGATTTAATTCTCTGTCATTCAGTCATTTCGACTGAATGCGATTCATTTGTCGAAAAATCGTTTCAAAATATCATGAATGATGTATTCCTCTTACTTTACCATGATATTCACCATTGAATGCCATTTGAATAGTAATAGTGAATATAACATATTCAAAATAACAGTTAGGGCAATGTACTTTGGAAAAAGAATTAGTTAAGAGCAACTGTTGAATTTAGAAGCTAGTTCCTTGAGAAAATCTATTTGAACTTCAATACTCCAGTGCAGAAGAATTTCGTACACACGTATCAGCTTAAACCTTTCAAAAAATTTAACCAGATTTAGTTCGGTAAAGCAAAATCGACATTTGGACCCACCCTAGCTTTAAAAGAAAAATCCGCCGATAAAACGACTTTATTATGCCAAAGGCTCTCTTACGCTTAAGTCACTATTTTCTTAGCCCTTTTTTTACTCGTATTCACTTTCTGATAACGCGAAACCGATTCCGTCTTTCTCACATACTGTTGTAACGGTGATAATGTTTGATTACAGTAATTGTTACGTTAGCAGTTCAGCAGTGGATAGTTATGTACATAAAAGCGCTTAAAAGGCGAAAAAAAAGGTATCAGCCGAGTCGACGAGGAGAGATAGGATTCGATTTCAGTGCGCTTCGGTTGGTGTTAATCTGATTACTTCTTTCGCCCCAACGCCGCCACCTCCTTCTCCCGCCTTTCTTGTCTTAGTCGGTGATTATAATAATGTCCTCACAGCAGGCCTCGACCGAAACACGGCCTTGTTGCTTAGCACCCTGTAAGTAATCATGGCCAACCATGTCAGCAGCAGCAGTCGATGATTGTGATGAAGCAATAATGTGCTAATCGATTTATGTATTGCGGCACTGCGGTGTGCGATGTGATTTGGCCAACATGTGCGGCTGCGTCGGTTGTGGAAAAGGTTTTCTTTTTTCACTGCTGGAGGACGATTAAGCGCGGTTTGCTGAAATAGCACTGCAGGCAGGAGAACGGAGAAGATATGTTTACGGTACAAAGGATGTTATTGCACACTGCGGGGGATAGGCTGTGAATGTTGTCGACTGGGAAAATTGTGACTCAACTGGTTCAAATCTATTCTAAAGGGTTGAGATTCATAGCGTTCGAAGTTAGTGTTCAAATTGTTAGAATCTTCCTAAGATATTGGGGTCAATTCTAAACCATGGCGCCACTTCAATGTACGCTATCTTTCTTTATTTTTAAACCAATCGGGCTGAAATTTTCTGAAACATAATTGGACATAATCTAGCCCAGTTGTTTCCAGAACCCTTTCTTTTACTTGCTGCGTTTGTATTAGATTAGACTAAATTCGATCAGTGACCAACCAGTGGGTGTCAGATATATGTTGTACAAACATCTACAAACATCTATAACCTAATATTTCTAGATCTTAATGGTTAGTAGTATTGTAGTTCCAACGGCTGAAGTATTTCGATGAGAGGGTGATCAAATAAGTTGCAGATAAAAATTCTCTAATAATTACTTGTCTTTCTCGTATAATTATTATTAAATAATTTATTAACTAACTATTCAAAAATTTAATTATGATCATATATTAGAATCATTATAGAACCTATGAGATAGACTACAAATGATAATAGAGGTGCAATGAAACGGAACAGTACATCGACTTTTAGATATAGTATATCTAAAATGTCGATGTGCTGTTTTGTTAAATGATGTATAATTTCAGATCATCCATAGAGTTCCTGAGCTCGAAAAAAATATCTCGTGGCTACGATACATTTTCCAAACTTTCAGGTTCGTAATGGATACGCAAATCCTTCTACAATTGCAGCAGAACAACAATCTGCAGAGTTGTGTAGTTGTTATTATCATTTTACATTATAATGTTCCTGCAGTAAATTGTATATACTATTCCATATGAAACTGCATATTGATTTTACATTTATATTATTATCATGCCATTTTTACCATTTCTCGGATTTTTAGGATTTATTTCAATATTATTTTATTATTCTTACCTCGGAGCGTATGGTACGGTATGTCCACGCATCCTTCATCCCATGTAGATTCACAAAATGTTTTGGGGTTCAAATGTATTCATTTGAATCCAAACCATTCTACAGAATCATCTTTTGCGGTTAATGCAACGCAGTAGGCCTGGCCGCTTTGACGCTTGTATCATGTCTCTGATATGCTGCAAGCATCAATATTGACAAAAAAAATAATTGGGCGTAATCTAACCCAATTATTTCCAGGATGCTTTCTCGTACTGGCTGCGGTTGTATTAGATTAGATTAGATTAGATTAGACAATCGGGCTGAAATTTTCTGACTTTAAGTATTTTACGGAATTCTTCATTTTTGCATAAAACACGTTTTCTTTAAAATCAGTTTAGGGTGATTGTACAAAAAAATGACACATGAGACATTTGGGTCAATGTTGACCCGAATTTCAACCCTTCCTAGAATTTCGAAATGCGCAATTTGAAAGGTTCTGGTCTCAAAAATGCACTGGAACAAAAAAAAATGGTTCCGGTAATGGGCTATTCATAAATAGGCGTCTCCAGCAATATTTCTCACTGCGTAACGAATCGTCTTTTGGTAGTATCATATTAGTTCAGAGATGGCACTGCAATCTATCTCTGCCAAATGAAGCTCTAGAGAGTCGCCGCCTTGGGCAAAGTTGTTTGGAATATAAAATTAAGTCATTTGACATTATCAGATTGGCTCCAGATTTTGCAGCAGAGATGGCGCTGCAGTGTATATTTTTCGAATGAAGCTTTAATGAGTTGCTCTCTTCGGTAAGTTGTTGATCATTTTAGTTTCAAATCATGCCAAAATTGCTGACCTTGCTAGACCTTTCTCGTCAGATCTATCACCCATTTTTTATATTTTTTCTTGATAAACAATGAATTTCTAACAACGTTAGTGTTTGCAACTTTTATTTCTATACACTCCTTATTTTGTAAAAAAATGAAAACTAGTATTCGCTCCACACTTGGCTCCAAAAAGGCCCAAGAACTCAATAACGAAGCATTTTAAATTAATTAAAAATAATACCAAATTATGATGAAATTGTCTCAAAATCTGAAAAAAAATTATCAGAAGCAAAATTCCCACAAAAATTTTCACTATGGAGGAAAATTTCAAAGCAAAGTTGGATATGATCTAAATTATGGAAAATTAAATCCAAAGTTAAATTTCTTGTTTATTAAATCATTAGCTTTAACTGGTAGAAATTTGAAGATGATATTATTTTTAGTTCTCGTGTAATGTTTGAAAAACTAAAGTCGCTTGTACGAGGAATCAAAAAGATGACAGTTCTCAGAGTTTTGTATAGAAGTTCTTTAGTTTTTCGAACATTACTCGAGGACAAAAAAAAGCTTTCCCTAAGTTTTTACCATTAAAAACTTAGGATCTGTAGAACAATTTTTTTTTTAATTTTCCATGATTTAGGTACTAAATCATACTTTATCTGACTAATCTGAAAACATCAAATGACTGCATTCTACATTCTACCATTCCTGAACCATCCATTTCCTTATTGTTGACGTCCATTTCCGTTATTGTTACGACATTTACCCTTGACAATCTAGCTCCTATATAGTTTTAACAATATGTCAGATGGTAAAAAGCAAAATAACAATATGCTGATTAGGCGGTTGAGTTCAGTTACCATAAAAAATTGGCAAGTTTCACGAAAAACAATTTTTGCTGTACTTTTTGCCAACAATTTGGTATATAATTCAGACTGTAGACGGCCACAAAACTAGACTACACAATCTGAAATTAATCTGATTACGCAAAATGACTGCATTTTGCCTACTGAACAACTTTGCCGAAGACGGCTACGCTTAAGAGCTTCAATTGGTAAAGATAAACCGCAGCGCCATCTCTGTGGCAAACCTGATAACATGATAATAACAAAAGACTCTCAAACTTCATTTGACAAACATAGACAACGGCTCCGTCGCTGCTGAAAGATCTGGAACTAATATGATCACGTCAAAAGACGACAAATGTCACAATGAGAAACTTTGCCGAAGAGGGCAACTCTCTAGAGCTTCATTAGACAAATATAGACTGCTGCGCCATCTCTGTGGCAAGATCGTGAACTAAATACGAAAAATGACATTCTAAGAAACGTTGCAGAAAACGGCAACGCTCTAGAGCTTCATTATGCAAAGATAGACTGCAGCATCATCTCTGTGGCAAGATCTGGAACAAATACGTAAAAAAAACGACGAATGACATACTGAGAAACTTTGCCCAAGACGGCAACTTTCTACAACTAGTGTGGAATGTTTTTTATGCAATTCTGATCACACATCGAAATCAAAACCTCCTTCCTTTTGTAGCAGATACTCGGTGGCAAATGTTACTGGAACCTATGCATTTTTAAGACCATAACCTTTCAAATTGGGTATAAACATTGTGTCTAGGAAATATTCGCACGATCACCATGAGGCTCCAAGAGTGGACAGTAATGTTTGCTAGAATGAAAGATATGAACAGAAGGTGTTGATAGTTCCGTGAGTTTACGGCAGGTTGATAAAATTGAATAGAAGTATTGAAAATTGAGCAAAAGGGCTCCCTTCTACTCCATAATCGTTACTCCACGGAGAATACGAACATAACAATTATACCTAGTATTGTGCCTAGGATGAAATTTCATAATTCTAGAAAGGGTTGAAATCTGGGTCAATATTGACATTAATGTCTTATGAGTTAGTAATTTTTAATACCCGAGGAAGGTTAAGAATATAATTCCATCAAAATTCCCTACTCTACACTCTGCTCAGTTGGCTTAATACACCTTTTGGTTAAGAAGTTGCTATGAACGTTTTATGAAATCCTCTTTGTATACATTATATTATAGTAATTAACTAAGTGCAAACCAACAAATCGGTTTTTTATAGTATTTTTAATTGTTTCTGCTGTCTACTTAATTTAAGAACACTTAAGGTGTTTTCATGATGACAAAGTAGAAGGAATTAAACTGATTTAATATTTAATATTATCAATAACCGGTCACCTTCCCATTCCTTTTGATAACGGTTGACAAAGTTTTGGAGCACTGTTTTATGAAAAATTATCCATGCCTCTGAAATATCTGATTATAGCGAAAGTGGCGTACTGCTTATTCTCAACATGAAGGATTCCCCAGAGATGTTCTACTGGATTCAGGTCAAGAGAAGTTCTCACTTGTTTCAGAAGCTAAATTTCTGAATATAGTGTGCAATGGAATTGTAGTTCTTGGCTATTTCGACAATTTTAATAAAATTTTGGTTTGCCAACAATCAATAGGAAACTAGTAATTTTTAATTAGTTCACTGCTTTAGAACCCCATTGGTCCCAAGCACACTTTGCAGTACATACCGCTCCGCCATCGCTTTGAAGTCTTCGTTCGGTTTCATCGCCTGATCCATCAATTCCAGGGTATAGTGAACACTTTCCGTGTGGTAGCATCGATGAAGCTAGTATCGAGTATCGACTCTTCCTAACGATGATACTTCAACTAAGGATTTGAATTACTTTTTGGAAATTCATCACAAGCATGTTGCAGGCACGCAACACAGTCCAAATACTCCACATCGAAACTACTCCACATTATTTATCGAAGAACCGTTGGCCATCTGCTGTAAATGTTTAAAATTCTGCACGTTTTGGTGCACCTTACAGTTGTACGCTGTGAACACCACCGTGAATCCTTTGCTGCAAATGTCGATTCCAGACGAAAAGTTCTGGAACCTCCAGCACATCCACCGTTACTTCGAACCAATCTAGGTTAACTGGTCATTTCGCCATCTGACTTGAAGGTCGAGGTCAATCTTGAAGGGCCACCGTGTTTCCCGCGTCCCAGAAGTCCCGGTCTCGGCACATTTTCCGAACTAGGTTGTCCGGGGTCGTGTTCTTGACATCCGCGCATAAGGGACACGCGGAGGATTCGACGTGCCCGTACTTGTGCAGATATTGTCTAAAGCAGCCATGGCCAGATAGCATCTGCGTCAAGTAGAAGGCGACATCCACGTATCGCTAACCGACCCACCCGGAAATCTCAAGGATTAGTCGATGAGTACACCGACCTTTGGTGGGGTTATTCCATTCCTTCTACCGCTCGACCATTGATGCAGCTCTAGTGATCTTACGGATACCTCTCGTGTCTCGTTGTTCGAAGCACTCTACGTCCTCTTTTATGAAGATGCCGATGGGCATCAGCCCCGCTAATACGCAGACCACGTCGCATGACACTGTACGGTATGCGATGACCACTCTTAGGCACATTAGTCTGTACGTACTTTTGAGGTAGCTCTAAGTACACAGGGTGGTGGCCCATGTCGGCTCGCCATACATAAGTATAGACAGGACGTGGTCGACGTGGCTCATAAAAGACAGCTCGCGGTCGATCATAACCCTCAAGTACTTCAGGGTCGCTTTGAGTTGATGGTGCAGTCGCTTTTTGCTCCGATTTTCTGTTATTGGCCACAGTAATCTCCGTTTTGTTAAGGGCTAATTCCAGACTCCTGGAGCGCATCCATCCCTCGACTATTCCACCTCTACTATGGACTCTCCATAGACTTCTAGAGTGATATCGTCAGCGAAGCCGATATTCTTTACCCCGTAAGGGAACTTCAATCTCAACACTTCTGCATACATCGTGTTCCATACCACCGGAAGTTGGCGGAACTCCTGTGGTGACTTGATCACGTTGCTGACCCGCAGCAGTGTTGTATACCAGTACCTGATTCTAGAAGTAGTTGCCCAGAATCCAGTACAGGTACCCAGGAACCCGAAGACGTTGAAGCGAGTTGGCAATAACCTCCCAACTGGTGCTATTGAACGCATTGCTCACATCCAGGGTGACTACTGCACAGTACCGAACACCCCCCTTCTTAAGTTGGATTACCAACTCTACCGTCTTGGTGGCAGGCATGATGGCATCCACCGTTGACTTCCCTTTACAGAAGCCAAACTGATTCTTGGACAGGCCGTACCCTCCGTGTTCTTTATCAATCTGTTGAGGATTAACCGCTCCAGCATCTTACCCGTCGTATCCAACAAGCACATCGAATGGTATGCCGATGGATCACCCGGTGGCTTCGGCAGCAATACTAGCTCCTGGCGTTTCCAGACGTCCGGGAAGATGTCCTCGTTCAGACATCTTTGCATCACCACCCTAAACATTTCGGGAGCCGACAGAATAGCCACAATGAGTTCATTATTCGTAACCGTCGCCTCTTCCCTTTCCTTTACCATTATCATCGCCCACGTGATTACGAATATTCGGCGTTGCCGACCGTTCTTCCACCATCATGACAGCGTTACAGGTACGATTCTACGGCCATGAGAGGCCAAGGACTCGTGTCGTGGTGGGCCACCTTCAGTAGCTTTGGGGATTGCTCGGTTGGAGCTGCTGAACCTTTAGTTTTGGCCATTACCATCCGATAGGGGACAGCCCAGGGGTTAGAATTGGTGAGTTGATCGCCGCACGGATTCTAGGTTTCTTACATGTTCTATCCCCTTTCAAGCGCCTTTTTGAATACCTCTTCATCAAAGTATGATGCCCTCCATGTGCGGGTGAATGGAGTTGATGGTCTTTATTCTGGACGCTGCCTAGTATTGTGGACGATACTATAGCGAACAGCTAAATTGTCGCCATGAATGTAGCCAGCCTCCACCCTCCAGTTGTTGACAGTCCAGGACATCAGAACGTCACATCGATGATCGACTGCTTTCCGCTTCTATGGTAGGTACTTTTGATACCAACGTTGCCTGGTCTACGTTCAGCCTGGTCAAGGCCTCAAGCAGGACCTGGCCCCTTGGCTTGGTAAGGCAGCCACTAGACTCCAGCGCACAGGCGTTGAAGTCACCCGCTATTAACAACTAATTTCGGCCAGGTAGCTCTAATGTCATCCAAACAACCATTTGTGCAAACTGGTCAGACCAGCTTGACGGCACGTAACAGCTGCAGATGAACAATCCATTAACTTTTACAACCGCAAAGCCCTCGTTTGAGGCAGATAAGATAGTTTATGACTTATCGATACCAAAGAATCTACGTAGGCCTCTGTGCTGTCGAAGTTTTTGAGACGAATCGATGTCAGCTGCTGCAATAATCCAATGCACCTGTTGATCTCGTCGTCCTAAAAATAGGTCTTCAGCTTGTTCCAGGCTTCTTGGGCGTTCTTTGAGTCCATCATTAGACTATAGTTCGTCATCTCAAGACAGGCAGATCGTGAAAAGTGTCCTCATCCGAACGTCCTCGTCAAGGACTGCTTCTCGCCAGGATCCTTCCCGTTTAAGCGCCATCTTCATGGCTAACGTGATCGCCAACAATTAGAATAGGTAGCTAAACCAGCGATGATTTCATTACTGACATATTTACATCAAACGATATGCGTGGCATACTATGACTTCTCTTACTTCACTTTTAAACAGACTTGAGAGTCGTCTAACACCAAGGCTCATTCAGTAAGTATCATTTAAGAAATTTCAAATTCTTTGCTTCGAACGTACCCAATAAAAAAAACACAATTGTTACACTCTCTACCAACAACCAATGAGAAATTCACAACCTACTTCCTTCAGTGTAAGAAAAACCACAAAAATCACACCTCCCAATTAATTAACCAACCTACACATCGGCGTCGGCGACGCACAGCCCGAGTGGCAACAAGTGACAATACAATGTACACTCATTTAGCAGAGATTAATCAAAACCGAAACAATAATAACACGATAACCTAAGTCAGCAAACAAGCAACAATAATTAACTCTAAAGAAGATGATGGGAAAACCGATTAGCGAACTCAAAGAGAATCAGAGAGAGAGAGATATATATATATAAAGGGAAAACGATTACGAATGGCGAATAAAGACGCATACCATATATTAGCACTGTTGATATTTACACATACACTCAACGAGACAGGAAATAGAAACATGAATAGTTAATTGAAATAAGAGGACTAGAAGACACGTGAGATTACGACTGCCAGAAACCAGTACGAAAATAAAGTAAAAGTATTAAAGAAAGAAAACAAAATAAAGTGATACAGTTCTGATTTCAGTAATCTTTGCCAACAGAAGAAAAAAAAAACAAAGTTGATTGATTGATTCAGTAGTGAAGGTTAAATGCCAAGCAAAAGTGTCCACCTAAGTGTCCATTATCCTGTTTTGTTTCCATTATCGACTCTTATCTAGCCTATTTTAAGATGTAAGCAATTCTCAAAGAGTAAATAAATCTGTACTATGCAAAAGAAAATGAGCCCAGTGTTTGCCTTAAAATTGAGGACAGTTCGGTATAAATCAGTACATATTTGTTCATCTGATTTCAGTTTATATTCCGTCTTCTAAAATCAACTACTTACCATTCGGCCGGGCTGTTAACTGTTTTCTTCCGTCGATAGCTGGGCGGCCTGCTTCGATTTACTTTGAACACACTTTTTGTGCTTGTTGGAGCGCAAATGCGCCTGCCATTGGTACTCGCCTACTATGGTGCGTTGACAAATGTCACAGAAGAAAGAGGTTTCCTCGTCGAGGCCTTCTCTCGCCGTTGTCAACTTGGGCATTGGTTGCACGGTTGGAGTTTTCCCCTCCAGGATTGCTTCAATGATTTGTTCGGCTGGTGTGAAAACGTTTTCGCTCCACATACCGACGTCGGTCGTGTCCAAGGCGTAAATCGGAGGGACCTGTCAACGATATTATGTCGATTTATTTATCATGTATGATTTCATAAATTATTGAAACGCTAACAAGATAATTTAAGTGATGCGACCAGCAATTCCCCGCAGTCCCTTCTGCTGATGGCAGGCACACGAGGTGACATGTTTGGTTTTCCTTCATTGCACGCAATAGGCGAAGGGCAGTCCCTTTTACAATGAAAATATATCACGTAACATAGACTCCCAAAACCGCATCACTAATACGAGGTACGCAAAAAGGAAGCACCAGCTGTGTTGCTACGGAAAGGAGGGAAAGCCTACTACACATGTAATATATTTTATTACCTCTCTTCGCGAATTGCCCAAGAATCGATGATTAATCCATTTAATTTGTTTCTTGGAGTACCGGCGCGTCACCAGCTTGAGGTTATCCAAGCATTTCTGGAGAAATGGCAATCCCTCCGGAGGAGTTCCTTGCGCAACAGCTTGGCGCATGTAATCGGTGATTAGCTGATCGTGTTGATAATCAAACTTTTCCAGATAGACGACAAACTCCTTGAATCCGATACTCTGCAGAATGCCCTGGTGAAAATCGTTGTCCCTGCAACAAAGTAGACCCATGTGAGAATGCACTTTTTCCCAGGCAGCCTTTGACTTACTCGTAGGGTTTCACGTAACGCTCGTAGAACTGCCTTATCTCAGCTAGTAGGCCTTGCGCTACCATGGAATCCACTCGAGCGTCCAGTCGAGCGTTGAGCGTTTCCTGCAAAACACAACAGTGAGAAGAAAACATGAGAAGAAAGTGAATTGATCTGGAATTATATTGAAGGTCATGCACATCGACATCGCCATTCGCCGGATGGTGCTGTCGGATGGGATGTAGATCAAACCGCAAAATCGTGGTTTGATGATGTGATGGAAGAGAAAGTGCTTTCTGGACCGATAAGGTTTTAAAAAAATGTGTACATCAGTTCAACCAACTGCAATTAAATGTCACCACGTCGCTTCACTATTTTCATTCAGCAAAAAAAAAGTTCATTAACAGTAGGCTGGTTGGTTGCTATAGAGCAAAATTTTATTATGTCGTCACTCACTCCACACGCCATGACACAGTGACACAGAGTCGTGATGAAGATAAACTACTCCCTACGACATTATCATCATCATCATCATCATCATCATCATCATAGCCACCACCGATTGCCATTGCTTGGATGTGATTTGCAGAATGCAGTACGTATTGTCGTAGGTTCTTGTCTAACTTACCGCTTCAGAGGCCTCCCTGCTCCTGCCCTTAAATACTCCCAAAAACAATCAAAACATTCCCATGATTGTTAGCCGGGGTCAGGAAAAGATATACACAAAGCGCAGAGGTGGAAATCGTCTGATTCGTTTTTTTCCCTGTTGTTCATTCATCCATTCTACTCAGGCCGTCAGGCCTTAGGTTCCATCTGATGTGGGCGTCATGGAGAGCTCTTCATAGTACACGGTACTCGTATGCATTGTACACAGTTTTTAATAGTTAGGGACCGGATTTCATGAATGAATCATTCAACTAACCGCCTAGGCCCGACCCGACGTACAAACAACTATTTACCAATTACTCACGCTGCACTACTCGCGGTTGTACTCGTTTGGAAAGAAAATTTCATTCATGTTTTTTTTTTCGCCACGATTTAAACAACCAACGCGCTTACTTGGATCTGATCTAGTAGTTAATACTGCAATCGTTTGTCGTTGTCGTCGTCGTCGTGGCAACCGCATCTACGTAGGTGGCATTGTGTTCTTCTCATGCATGCCGGGATTGATCGTGGGTTGCTTCGATTTGATCCAGCCAGGCAGCGTCAGTCGAGATTAATTTCACTTTTATTAGCTTTTGCGGTTCCGTTTTCGTTGCATCGTGCCGCCCTCGCGCGAACGCTGGCTGTTTCCAACATTTGCATACACCGGAGAACCACTTTTGAAATGTTGCAATTTCCGAAATGTCACCTCTCAGGTTGCTTTCCCCGACTGCAGCAGCAGAAACCGAAGCATAAACCTTCACGCGATGTTTTGGTCATGTTCGATTTTACTGCGTGAGTAAAACTTTTATCAAATTTCGCTGTGTGCCACCGCCACCGGTTGGGCGTTTTGGGTGTGCTTATGTAAATCCCCCGGGCCAAGCCGGCAACGGGGCGAAATCGACCCAGTGACATTTTATAGCACTCCGGAACATGAAAACAGAAAATTAAGACATTTTACACGCTTCACTGCACGGTTGCTCCAAATTCTCCGGTAAAAGTTGTTCCAATTGGCCACTGACTGCTGGCGTAAAATGCTCGCACCTCTTTGGATGGATTGTAAAACTTTCGAATCGAAACAGTTACTGTACAGTTGGGTATTTTTTTTATATAGAATTAATTGTGGCGATGCATTACAATAAATAGGTACAGCAATGTTGTGTTTTTGGAAACACCTAGAGGGGAGTGTATTGGCAGATCCAGAGGCAGTTAACGTTGTAATGGGATAGGTAAAATCTCGCTTCTTTTTTGCAGGTTGGTGTAGGTATCTCAGGATTCTAATTAATGGCAGCAGGGATATTTTAAATCAATTTCATTAATTTTTACAGGCTCAATCAAAATAACTTTACATACTCCGAGAAAAATTCTCTCGTTATACCGACAATTGAATCATGGTCAGGATGACTATTGCATATAATGATTACAATAACCATGAAAATTGACGAATTCACCACGTTCATGGCATTCTTGACTATGATCATGGTAACAAGGACTATTCCTATATTATGGTAAATGTTGAATCAACTATTTTTAATTGGCGTTTTGACCATGATCATAGTCAGTTCAAAATCACTATACTGCAATAGTCATCCTAACCCCCAATAATGGTAAAATTGACTACCAAATTTGTATCTGTGTAGCTAAAACTTCTATTTCAATAAACTTTAATGATCTTGAATGTTAAAAGGCGAAGAACTGATTATAGGGTATTTCGATCAAAATTTGGTCGACTTAAACTTGACGCATTTCCTTTCATCGTGCATTAAAAAAAAACATTTGAACATGATGTGTGCGTGTAGCATCATGCCTCTATTTTGATTTTGAAATTAGCACTTCAGTTATCAAAATGTCATCGAAGTAAGAGAAGCAACGCATCAAAATTTTGCAAGCGCATGGCGAAAATCCAAACTACTCTCACGCCAAGTTGGCGAAATTGTTGAATGTGGCTAAATCAACAGTTACCAACGTATTAAAAGTGTTTGATGAACGTTTGGTCGACAGCCAGGAAAGCTGGATCGAGGGGCAATCGAAAGCCGGAGGCCACAGCGACGACAAAAAGAGTTGCCCGCTGTTTCGAGCGGAACCCCAATCTCTCCGTCCGAGATGTCGCAAAGAAGCTGGGAGTGGCGCCTTCAACCGTGGATAAAGCTAAAAAACGAGCTGGACTGTCGACTTACAAGAAAGTGGTGACTCCAAATCGCGACGATAAACAAAACACGATCGGGAAAGTTGTACAGGACGATGCTGACGAAGTTTGATTGCGTGGTACAAGACGATGAAGCTTACGTCAAGGCAGACTTTAAACAGCTTCCTGGACCTGCATTTTATACTGCAACCGGGTGGGGAAGGTGGCAGATATTTTCAAGCACATAAAACTGTCAAAGTTCGCGAAGAAATATCTGGTGTGGTAGGCCATCTATACCTGTGGCTTGAAAAGCAATGTTTACATTGCGACCGGAACCGTGAACCAGGAAATTTATCTGAGCGAGTGCCTACAAAAACGTTCACTGCCTTTTCTAAAGCGACACAATTGTTCCGTTCTATTTTGGTCAGATTTGGCATCTTGCCATTACGGAAAAAAGGCCATGGAGTGGTATGCTACCAACAACGTTCAAGTGGTGCCCAAGAACAAGAACCCTTCCAACACGCCAGAGCTCCGTCCAATCGAACAATATTGGGCCACCGTCAAGGAGACTGTACAAAATTTTATGGTAGGTGTTAAACGAAAGACCCGTCAATTCGCATTCGGTAAAAAGGAAGCATAGCTGAATATTTCTCCTGTATTCTGTAATAACTGAACTTGAAAAAGGAAAAGAATTTGACTTATAAGTAAAAACTTTGGTCCACTCACACACATTACTGATTGTCCAAATTTTGATCGGAACACCCTTTACTCGCGGCCGCCTTTACCCTACATATCGCATTCATCAACATATTAGCCGGCACCAACTGCTTCAGAGCGAAGGAAAAGGAGAGAGTTTTTCGCTTCAGGAAAATTTCACCGACCTCGGCTGACATTGAATCCAGACCCACTGGGTCGCTGGCAACGCAGCAAAGCGTTACATCTTCGGTATTGTTGATAACATAAAGCCAGTCCACGTTAAATTTCGGTTCAGATTGCCGGGCAATCAGATTAGTAGGTGGAGACGGGCAGAGCTGAGCTGCAAGCCGTCCCGCGGGTCAAAGGTTGCGGATCACGAGCGGCCTTCAGATATGAAGGTAAGATGCGAATTAAATAAGCATCCCCGGACAGGCAGCGTGGGCTGCCTAGGATGTGGGAGTAGCTCTGCAGTGGCTGGGTTCTGTTGAGTTTCTTCCTAAATCCAACAAATATTTGAAATCAGCCCTGTCAAAGCACCTTCACCAACCTGAGCGTCTGTTCTCTATGTCAGGGGCGCCTGAAAACGTCGTCTGTTCTCCATGTTAGGGGCGGCAGATCATCGTCCTCGTGCCAGCGTGGGACTTGGTGGGAGTTGGTAAAAAAATAAATAGAAATGGAAGCACGGAAAAAATAATGGAAGCATGGAAAAAATAATAGAAATGGAAGCACGGACCACGGATCGGAACAATCGACATAGACCCAGGCAACGGAAAAGGACTAACGATTTGAAACTCGGTACATGGAACTGTAAGTCCCCTAATTTCTCAGAGAGTGCCGCATTCTTTACGACTTACTGTGGGTCTGCAAGTTCGACATTGTAGTGCTGCAGGAGGTTTGCTGTATCATCTACCAGAGCAGCGGCAGAACACGTGAGCTGGAGACAGCTTTTATCGTGATGGGCGAAATGCAAAAACTCGTGATTGGTTGGTGGCCAATCGAATGTGCCAGTTGAGAAAAAGGCCGTTTCCTCAATTTCAGCATAATCAACGTGCACAGCCCTCACCTAGGAAGTGACGACGACGACATGGACGCCTTTTTACACGCATCTTGAATGGGAATACACCAGCTGCCCAAAACATGACGGCAAAATCGTCATCGGAAATATCAATACTCATCCAGACCAGTTCAGACCGAATCACAAATCGACCACGTTTTGATTGAGAGAAGACACCTCTCGGATATCGCACCTATCGCGGCACCAACATCGACTCAGACCACTGTCTGGTATTGGTCAAAGTGCGCCAAAGACTTCCCGTTGTGAACAACATTCGATACCGGCGCCCGCAACGGCATAATCTGGAGCGACGGAACCTACCCGAAGTCGCAACTAATTCCACGCAAAGCCTTAAAGCAGCGTTGCCGGAAGAGAGAGAGAGAGAGAGAGAGAGAGAGAGAGAGAGAGAGAGAGAGAGAGAGAGAGAGAGAGAGAGCTAATCGCAGCCCCTCTTAAGTACTGCTGGAGTACCGTCAAAGAACCCATCAACAACGCAGCGGAAGGCGTCATAGGGTTTGTGAAAAGAAATCGACGGAACGATGGGTTCGACGATGAGCGTGAAAAGGTTCTAGATGAGAATAATGCAAAAGTCAAAATGTGGAGCGATACAGACAGAAGCGAAATCAGCTACCCAATTAGCACACTACGGTAATAATTAGTTGTAGAAACTTGATTATGACTTAGCCAGTCATATTTATGTTATCTCAACCGAATGAAAACAAGTGTGCTACTAAGGTAACTCATCTCTTCCGGGATAAGAAGCGCCACCTGGAGGAGTTGAAATGCGAAGAAATGGTGCAGCTGTATCGTTCTCAAGATACGCGTAAATTCTACAAGAAACTTCGTGCCACGAGCTGAAATGTGTCGGGATAAAGATGACGGATGAATTTGAGGTGATTGAAAGGTGGAAGCAGCACTACGACAAACACTTGAATGGCGCAGCGGCAGAATACCAAGACAGCAGGAGGAATGGCTTCATCGGTATGGTGGACGAGGGTGACGTGCCAACTCCCACGATAAGTGAAGTTAAGGAAGCTGGCAGATGAGAAGGATGGCATCGGAGCGGAACTTGTAAAAGTGGGCGACTTGTTTGCATCGACTGACAGTTAGGATCTGGGATACAGCACAGCTACCGGAGAAGTGGAAATATGGAGTTATATGCCCAATATACAAAAAGGGTAACAAGTTAGAATGTGACAACTATAACCTACAAAATGCTGTCCCATATTATCTTCCGTCGTCTATCGCCGCTAGAAAGCAGATTTGTGGGAAGTTATCAAGCCGGTTTTGTGAACGGTCGATCGATAACTGGCCAAAAGCGTCGCGAATATCAAATACCTACATACCATCTGTTCATCGACTTCAATGCCACACACGATACTTTTGATCGTAGAGAGCTATGGAAGATTATGGATGAGAACGTTTTTCCCGTGAAACTGACCAGAATGATCAAGGCTACGATGGATGGTGACTCGTTTGAAACACGCAAAGGACTTTGACAAGGCGATGGTCTTTCCTGCCTCCTGTTCAACAATGCGCTAGAAGGTGTCATATAATATGCGCACTTTAATATGCGGGGAACGATTTTCAATAAATCCAGCCAGTTCATCTGCTTTGCTCTGCAGTTCATCTGCTTCCATGACATTGTAGGCAAAACGTTCCTGATGGTAGCTTATCAGCACACCAAGCTGAAACGGTAAGCGGAAAAGGTTGAATTGAAGGAGCGTGATAGAGCTCGCAAAGCCGAACTGTGATAATCGACGGATATGAGTTCGAGATGCTGGATGTGTTTGTGTACCTCGGATCATTGGTTACATTCGATAACAACTGCTGCAGAGATAGTTTGAGACTCCACAAGACCTTGCGTCTGGTAAACTTCACCCCCGTACAAAGTGTGCCATGTACAAAACGCTGATAGGATACGTAGTTTTCTACGGGCATGCGACGTGGACAATGCTCGAAGAGGACCTGCAAGCACTTTTCGGAACGGAATTTTCGAACGACGCGTGCTTAGGACCAGCTTTAGCGGTGCATGTGATAACGGTGTATGGAGGAGAAGGATGAACCCCAAGCTGGCGCAGCTCTATGGCGAACACAGTATCCAGAAAGTCGCAAAAACTTTAAAGATAGAATGAGCGGGACATGTTGTAAGAATGACGGTCAACAACCCCGCAAAAATGGTGTATGCCTCGAATCCGACCGATTCAAGACGCAGAAGAGCGCAGCAAGCTAGGTGGTTAAACCAAGTGGAGCTAGACCTTGGAAGTGTGAGACATTCGAGGAACTGGAGACAAGCAGCACTCAAGCGAGTTTTATGAAGAAATGTCGTGACGCTGGTGCGGTTTCAATAAGTAAGTAAGTTCGTTAAATTTCAGACACTTTCCTTTCAGTATAGATTTTGATTTTTTTCACGGATCGCTGAAATGATTCACTTATATGACAGCTGAAATAATTTTAATTCACTTTATTTCGTGGTACGACATGTCTACATTCTTGTTAGATTCCGTAAAATGGCGTCCAATGAAGTAGAATTGCGCAAACGCATTTTGTACGAACGGTAGCAAAATCCGAATTTATCGGTACGCACGATCTTGCCACGGAACTAAAACTACCGAAAAGTACCGTGTTTTGTTTGTAACAGCGCTTGACTGTTCATCGGAAGGTTGGAATTGAAACAAATCGATAAGTATGTTCCTGACTAATGAACAAGTGGGTGGTAGCCATTATTGAAAAAAATCCTAATCTACTAAAGTACTGGGCTCTAGTTAAGTGGAAACTTTTCGAAACTAACAAGAAAGCAAATGGAAGCAATCATTTGGAGATGGACAATCTTCACGGTGGGCGGATCTGAGAAGAAGAAGGATTAACATCTTGAGCAACTGTTGATATAATGTAGATATAACTCTATTATTGTGAAAAGAACAATCGGTTCGTGAAATGAACAATCGAAATTTGACGTGAACAAGTGATGTCTGTGATGTGCCCATGGCACTATAAAGAAAGACGCTGAAAACGCAAATCAATAAAGTTAGCAAACGTGATCTGCTGTACGCCGAGCGAGTAACATTCAAAGCCGGTTTATGACCAATTTGCTTTTGTGAACTAACACTTCATATAACGGTTTCTAGAAACCAATAACTAATCTGGAAATCTGGAATCTGGAAAATTAACAATACGCACTAACCTGTTCACAGCGCAACCAGAATAGCACGACGTTACGATAACGTAGGGGACCACCCAGTTTGCATCCGCCCGACAATGCACGCTGGTCCTCCAAAATGCGGCTCAGTGGTTGGCCATCCTGCTGGAATACTTCTAGCGCCCTGTAAAATAACAGAATAATAGGGTTTTAATCCAACTTGCTTTCATTTTTTAAAGTTATTATGCAATTGAGAACGCTATTGATCTGACAAGTAATGAAAATAAACTAAATTTGGAAATGCTTTAAGAATACTAATATCCACTAATATCTAGACATAAGGTAAGGTAAGGATTTCATTAGGAATCCATAGAAAAAAAAAATATATAAGGTAGTATCCCTTTCATGATTTTTTTTTGCATATCTACCTTCCTTTTTCCAATCAAATTTAAACTTATAAGCTAACTTAAGTGAATGCGGTGATTCTTTCCTGATTATTAACATTAGCATTAGTATTCACGTTTTCACACCTCGTAGATGGAGCTACGATTAAGAATAATTCGTTGAAGACATGACATGTCACCATGAAAGGGATCCAATAACTGATACGTTTCTTCACACCATAATCTCCATTAAGATACTCCTCGATCGCTCACCTGGCCAAATCCCTGCAACAGTTGGAAATAATAGAGGATTTGATATCTACCTTAAGAAGACAAGGGGAACCCACGTTGATGTACGATCGATCTCAAGCTCTGACTGAACAAGCCTTGCACAGCCACAATTGAGCTTAATGTGGTGAGGTTATGAATAGAAATCTAACTCTCACCGTCTCTCAGTAATGGCCAAAATGTTCCTGCAACCATTGCATAAAACTTTGTTCCGAGGGAGAGAGAGTGGTTACATTTCTTTCACAACTCCTATAGTTCATTTTAAGAACGCAAGCATACTGAAGCTATTTTTGTGTACAATACGATTTGCTGCAATACAATCTCTCTGTTCATAACGTCGAGAATGAACTATAACTTTCAATCAAGCAAAGGTGCAATACTTGATCGACAGGTAGGTATATTATAAATTATTTGAGACATTTATGTAGAATTGAGCTACCAAATTAATGATAATATTACCACAGGACCAAAAACTTTAAACTGAGCAACGATACACGGTCAATGATTGCATCTTTGATGTCGTGAATTTGTCGTAGAAGTAGTAATCTTCTCCAAAACTCCATATAATGATATTATTATCCACATAATGAAAACATTATTTTCCTCAAGAATCACATATGCCGAAATTACCGGCAAATTAGAAAACAACAACATGCCGCAAAAAAAATGTTACGTCAGCTTTACAACACGGCCTACCACGATGCGATGATTCTCTTCGAATATATGACCACAATAAGAAATTACTCTAACTCTTCGCTTTATTGTTTTCCCCTTCAACTCCTTCCTCACATTCAATTTCCTGTTTATTTTTTGTACAGCTATTCCAAATATCTTTCACTATAAGTTTCTCATATTTTGCTAATTGTAATCTACTCCGTTTCGTGAGAGTCGCTACTTTAGTTCCACACTGAATTGCAGGAGAAATAACAGTGTTATACATAAGTCTAGCTATTTCCCATGATGGTCTAAAATTTTTACAAAACAGAACTAAGGCTTTGGCTGATTTCATAGCATCAACACATTTTTTCCTAGTAGTAGATGAACGATTAAGGGAAGGTCCATTAATTATTTCACGCAGTAAGGGGGGAGGAAGGGTTTGGAAAAACGTGACGATCCATACAAAAATATTGAAGGTCCTTACAAAAAACGAGACAAGGGGGGTTATAAAAAGTCATTTTTTGCGTGACGTAATTAATGGACGTTCCCTAAGTGTATTAGATAAATTAACTCCCAGGTATTTCAGGTACTGACAGGTAACAAACTCCTTTCCGTTCAATTTTATCTTATGGTTAAGTGACCAAAATTTCACTTAAACACAAACTCTTCTATGGTAAAATTGAAGTGGTTGTCTCAAAAGGGACTGTGGTTTGATAAACACTAGAAATGATTATATTTACCAGATTTATTTAGTCAGCAAGGTCCTCGTCGCTTCGCATGGCCGACGGCAAGATTCGTGGGAAGATTCTGGTTAACTAGTTGTCACAAGCGTCGTTTCCTACCCTTGAGGTTTTGAGTGGCCCGAATTTTCATCCATACAGTGAGTAGAAAAGGACACCGTCACCCACTCGATTAACAGGCCAAGCGGATTGTGGCGGGTGAGCAAGAGCGAATGTCAAACACCGAAATCATTTCGATTGCTACACTGAAAATTTATTTTCGTTAGATAGCTTTCACTCATTTCGTGAACATGGATTTTGTACTTAGAACAAATGTCTCGTTTATTGTATGAAACATTCATATTGCTTTTTATCTGGTGGAATGCTATCATTACACCTTTTTGTATAATGCATGAAATGAATTTCGTGAAGATCAGCCAATCACTGCTTTTCTTTTATCGTACTCATGCATGATGGTGTTGCTGCTGGGATCGGCGAGAATAAGTTCTTTATCTCAAAATTAAAACGAAAACGCTGTTGAGAGTTATAACTTCATACTCAATAATCAAGTATGTTCTCATAAGTCATCATAACCAAGTGATATCAACCACGGATTCAGTAACAGCTCTCTTAAAATACAGGATCAAATCCTATGTCAGAAACATTGAAAAATCGCTCGACAACTCCATGTGGTTGCACTTTCCTTTTTTTTCTTCAATTACATTTCGAGTCGATATTGTAGATCTGCCAATCCTTCATGCAACGTTTCTTTTTAATTGGTGACGAAATTTTCGTAGCTCTTGTACAGTTTCCGTACAATGCACATATGTTGACAACAAATGCGTCGTGCTTTTGACAGTTCCGCGTGTGCCATTAAATTACGAAGCTATATTCATAAAAACAACAAATCAGTTGCGTTGCAGAAAACAACGAATAGATGTGTTAGTTCTACCTTTGATTTCATAATATGAACTAAAATTAATTTTCAGTGTACCCGTTTTTAAGGACCCGGAAAGAAAAAACCACAAGGTTTGAAAGAAACATTGAAATTTCTGCGTAATCTAGTGCACATAAAGGGAATGCTTGATTTGGCATAAAATAATGGGATCTTTCAGATATCGCTGAAACCAGGTTTGTTGTATGCAAGATGGCAAACAATGTTGTATTCTGTATGAAAGATTGCAGACAATTACGATGTTTACGCTTGCTTTGGCTTGAAATTCGTCTGTTTAAATTCATTTTTTTCTGAACATATTTTCGTTCTGTTCATATGCAGATTTGTATGGGAGCAAAATAAGGTCATTTTAAATTGAAAAATTGAGCTACTTATACTTGATTAAAATGTTCATGTAAATTAATATGGTCAAATGGTAAATGAATGGAGTCAATCTGGTGAGTCGAACGGTACTTCTTAGCGTTCAAAACCCTTCCACTTTAGCGTAACGCTTTTATTTTCCAAAATTTTGAAAAGACACCCGGTTTAGAAAACAAACACGTAGCTCTACATTAAAAAAATCCCACTTGAATCCACACATTTTAAGTTCAACCATACTCAATGATTAATTTAGTTTATGAAGCAATTGAAGGTAACTGCCGCCGTTTGCATGCACATTTAAAAAGCTCGACTAATGTCAAGAAAATATCGCATCGGTATAGAGCCAAACGCGCTTGCAAAATAAAGCCACCTTGCTCTTTAAACAAAATTTGTTTACGTTGGAATGTTCTTTCCATCTTCTCATATTCAAGCAACAAGAATTTAAATCCCCCTATGTAGCTACGTACGCAAACCGATAAAGTTAGCACTCCGTATTTGTTCATATACACCCCCACATGGTTTGCCGACACATACACCGCTGATAACCTCTTAGTTTTATATGAATTGAAACAGTGTTGGGTTTTTTTTTCTTTCTCGTCATCAGTTTATTTTGCTTGCGTGGATTGCCATTTGAACGCGCGCGCTACGAACGCAGCCAAAAGATCTCTCTCCTTCTCTCAGATTCTATCCATCTCTGAGATTTGCACATTGATGCTCCACTTGACTTAACTTTCAGTCGATTTCGTTTGAATTTCGTCAAAAGTGATATTATCCTCTTATTAGGGTAGACCAATAGACAGAATCAAAAACATCCAACCGATTCAAGTCGCAGTTTGCCAGACTGGAGCTACTGAAGTATGAGCGCAACTCCACTCCAAATGTGTGTGTGCGCGGCATGCAGACCCCAGGCCAATGTAAAGCCAATATGGCCGGTTTCAGAGACGCGATCATTTTGGCGGGAAAACGAAGGCCAAACTGGCGTAGCAATACATCGCATACATAAGAAGAAAAAAAAACAAAAATCAAGGCCTACCGCGATCACGGGTATGTTTACATACAGACTTCATCAAACCGGCCAGGTTACTTTAGGAGAGTGAGAGAAATATTGGGAGCGGGAGAGCGCGAGCGCGTAAAAATTACACGTGATGACACATCACATTCACTTCTATTAGAAAATAAAAAATCAGCGCCTTCTATGTTGGTGTATGCTTATGTTCTGGTTGACTGGTGGGACGGATGGATGGGATGAGGAGCCGTTGGTTTGGTTTGATCGCGATCGTGTGGGGAGGAGTCCATGTATGTGTGGCCGTGTTGATGTAGTAATAATAATAATAAATACAATGACATGGTTAATAAACATACATGAATCGCAATGAAGCTGAGAATTTAATAGTTTTTTTGAATGAAAAAATAACTGGCATTGTTCTGGTTGTATGTGGAGAGCTTTTGCCAGTATGTGGTGTGCGGATGTATGAATCAAAGTTTGTCGGATCAAGGTGAGTAATAAAAACCGAATAATAGTAACCCAGAAGAATGGACAAAAAGCCGATTTAGCACCAATTTTCCCGGGTTTTGCGTCGCTTCTGCTCTCTACCGTGTTCTAAACAAATTGCGACCAGAGCGCTGTGAGTTCATTTAGAAAACAGAACTAATGATCGAAATGAAACAGCGAAAATAACATAATAAAGTCATTGGCTAATCTGGCATTAGTTTTTGTTTCCTTTTTCTTTTTTTCTTTTTTTTTGTGGTCAGATCAATCTCGATAAGAGCATCCACTCCTGAGTGGTGTAAAAAAAATGCAAACATTAAAAACCATAGAGACTAGGGCGTTGGAATTAGCTGTAGGCAAATGTGCCACGAAAGCTTGCCCTTTGCGTCTCCACCTAGTGTGCTGAAAACAAACTACCAACATCCGATCCGATCGTTTGGTATGTGAAAGGTAATCCAACATGTTTAAACAGGTCTAGACACGACAACGCGACCGACCCGGTGCTATAATAAAGCAAATGGGAATGGAATGCCTAGTTTATGTGTATATTAGAAACTTGATGTAAGCAGCAAAAAGGGCATTCAAAGGGTTGTGGTATGTTGGTCCCGTTTCGACGGCGACGACGACGACGACGATGATGATGTGGCGCGGCCAAAGCAAACGCTGAGCGCAAGTTCTGCGAAATGTGATACTTTTTCACTCGTCACTTGAAAAATTTGATAACCAGCTACTTGGATAGCTGGTCATTTCGAATGACGAATGACGGCCTACCAATGTTGGTTGAGTTATCGGGGAACAGGATTATAAATAAGCATAAACAGTCTTTGTCATCCTGGGACGATAGCTATTCTCGGAGACGTTTCAGACCATTTGATTACTCAATTGTCGAACAACTAGTCGAAAGGGCCCAAGTAGCGACGAACAAGTTTATTTGCATAAAAGTGACTGCCAGCAATGCCAATGTTCCTGATTTTTTCAGGATTTTCCCAGACTTTTAGCATTTTGCCTGGAAATCCTGACAAGCACCTATTTTTTCCAAATTTTGACAGTCAAATCTCTGATTTTTCCTGATTTTCGGAATTTTTATCAATCCGAATTAATTTTAAGTAAAAGAAATAAACTAAAATCAAAGTGAGGGAGTTCTACCAAAGCTAATACTAATTGTGCTACCTTGGAATGGAATTAGTTAAAAATCATCTAATAAAAAATCTATTCTGACCCGCTCTTCTACCAAAACGATACAAGACATCTTAAACTTCGCGGTTTTACATTTTTAATTTTTAAGACTCACCTCTCTCACGAGGTCTCAAACAGTAAGTTAAGCTAGCTTTCACAAAAAATAGCGATCAAAAATACAACTCCAGCGCCAACATTGGATTAGGGCGAATCTGCTTTAGAAGAATCTGCTTTTATAAACAATGACTTTCGTAGTCTTCGTGGTCTTGAACAAAAGGTTTCACATATACAAATTAAAGCACTCCTTAAGGAAGACGAGCATTGTCTCTATCCGGCTGATATATTCAATTTGAAGGAATTGTGTTCAACTTCCAGATCAATTAGCAGACAAAGTCTTTGTTTACATAAGCAGATTCGCCCTAATCAAATGTTGGCACTGAACTGTACCATTTTATGAAACTGAAAGAGATAAATATATGTTATGTAACCTATTTGGTTTTTAAATAAACGGTATTTATATTAACATCGAGTTTTACACACATTAAAATTACAAATCCTGATTTTATCCTCTGATTTTTATTTCATATACTTCCTGACTTTGTAAAATATGCTTGGCAACGCTGGTGACTGCTCTCTACAGTGTGTTGATGTGGGAATGTCGGTATAGAATTACATCAGCGACTGCTGTGTCAGCCATCCTACGGCTACTTTGTTGGCACACTCATCATATGAGGTTCTAAGGTATTCAACGGGGACGCATTATCTGCTCGGCTCCTCAAAGGTGATAGTCGTTGAAATCTTGTTCAATGAAAACGACGGGAACCTTCAGAGAAGTGACTATGTAAGATTCGAAGAACCTTCAACTTACTGATGTTGTTATTCAACACTTGCTTGGCCTGCTTAAAAACCAAAGTTGCATATCGATCATCATAGTTATTAGTTGAATCTTGATCGTTTGCTCGCCGGTACTATCTAATAGCAAATTTGGCCCTTGGTTATGAGATACCAATTTCTAGCAATTTTGGGCTAATGTTCAATACTCGAACTTTGAGATTCTAAAGGGTATTCCGATCAAAATTTGGTCAAACAGTAATGTGAGTGAGTCGATCAAAGTTTGTAATAATAAGACAGATTCTTTTTCACTATCAAGTAACACTAGCTCTGAATAATTCAGTCAGCAAAAGAGTAAGCAAATCTTTTCCCTGCTGTAACAGTGCTGGGAGAATTTCATCCCTCCTGATTTTAAAGGTTGAAAAGAACTCAGAGCCCATTCAACTCTACAAGCCTTACGATAAGCATCTGCTAACCATAAGCGTCCTACCTCATCTAAGTCCTGTGTTTCAGCAAATACAGATGTTGACCCCGGAAAGTGAGCTCTCATAATTAGTTCCAAAATTTCGGAACAATCGACCGTAAAACTGCCATCCTCTTTTTTAGGGTTGCCAAGACCTTTTGAATGATCGTTTGAAAGAACTTTGTGAAGCCTTGCAGCTGTTGGAGCGTTGTTGATCTCTTCTCACACCCGTCTCCAGTCCTTTCGCTTGGCACGCCTCAATTCTCTATTGTATTCAGTCAGGGCCCTTTTATATTGGTCCCAGTCTGAAGTAGCTTTTGCTCGATTGAATAATTGTCTGAATTTTTTCCTCAATTCTGCCAGTTTGTCGTTCCACCAAGGAACGTCCCTACTGGATACAACTAGCATGATATGATGAAATCATTTTACAAACGTTTTTATCAGAGGCTTTTCTAATTGTGAAATCTAAAATAGACCTAATTTTGCATGGAATTTTCTAAGTGTGTAGATTTCATAACATGGGTGGTAACTTAAGAGTCAGATAGAAAGAAACATTTGATTTTCAGCTTTATATAATGCAAATAAAGTGAATGATACACAGAAAAAAATCTTGTAGTAAAAACTATCATTTTACCCGACTCTGCCTATCCTTAAAACTACCATGAAATTTCAGTCAAATTTATTACGTTTTTAGTAAAACTATCAACATTTGTGGTATATTTGAGAGCAGTTGGTGTTTGCGCTAAATTTAACCCTCGAAATGGTAGTTTCTACGGTGGTTTTTTTTGATTGGCGTGTAGATTTGGCATAAATTAATGGGATCTTTCATGTTAACTCAAACCAGATATCGCTGGAATCAGGTCTGCTGTATGGAAGATTTAAAAAAATGTTGTATGTTCCATGAAAGATTGCACACAATTACGTTGTTCACGTTTGCTTTGGTTTTAAATTAAATGAGGGGAAGTTTTACGCGTCTTTTAAAATTCATTATTTTTTTTCAGTGCACTGCTATTGTATGTATTTTTCAAATACAGTAAAATATCTTCATTGTGCCACTTTATAGATAATACGAACATTTCGTATAAATAACGAAGCTCGGTTTTGCTTCGTAAGAGAATTAATGAGCATATTTCTAACTTTAAGCATATATATCATGATTATCAACGGAAATGATAATCTATGGCCTCAGAAATATACCGATTATGATAACGTTTTCTAGTGCTCAACGTAGCAAAACATCTGAAAATAGAATATGTATCTCCTTGATTTTATCTACTGCTATTTTGCTTTCTTCAAGGTGTGAGTGCTCTCGGTCCAAAAATCAACCAGTCAAAAATTAAAAAAAAAGTTTTTTTTTTGTGCAAATCGCAGAACTAATGGCGCTGTTTTCAACACCGAGCTCGTCACGAAATTATGATTTCGTTATCTTCTATCATTGTATATAAAAAAACCTCCTTCCTAATTTATGATTCCTTGAGATAACGCCACGTAATAAACCGTATCACCGCTCACTATCAAGTCAATCGGGTAATTAAATCAAGGCCAACTACGACATCAATGAAGAAAAAAAAATGCCTGCTATCTAATTTCGGAAAACCAACCATGGCCTGCCTTGCGTCCTCATTCATTTGCCAAATTCGCTGTAAACATGATCGGTCCAATAAAAAATTGAACTCCCAATCGGCATCATCTCAAAACAATAAAACCTTCCTCGTTTACGATCACACACCTGTTCGAAACCTAGTCCGGTGGAATCCCGCATCTATCCTACTTGTTGCCAAGGTCCCTCCACAGCTCCTAATCCTGCTCCTCTGCCAGTCACTGTATTGGTGAACCTAGCACATCTAGCCAATCGAACTAGGAAACCGCCGAGCCATGTCGACCAATTACTTGCTAAATATTATACTAGTCGTCTAGCACGGTCATAATTTATCGAAATGGACTACGACCATCCAGGCAATGGCCGGTGTCTCAGTGAGCGTAACCGGAGAACTAATTGACAGCAATATTAAGACGATTGGCGAGTTTTGCCATCCGCGCCGCGGCCGTTAATAGCGGTCATTGGCAGAAGCATATCTATCCCAGTTAGTTGGAGGTTTTTGGCACTCGTGTCAAATTTTTGTCTGACTCATCATCTTAGGCGGCGCTTACCATGACGACAGATTGCCAACCGGCCAACTGGGATTAGAATTTTTCGAACCTACTCACACAATTGAGGCATTTTGGTGGTGCAGACCGCGGCGGGTGGCAACGGAAAACTGGGGAATGACTGGGCGAGAGGTGCGAGATATACCGAGAGGAACAACCGGTAGCTCGTTCCTAGCCTTGAAAAATTTTGAACCAAGAAATAATATCGCACACACGATTACGCGATTAGACGTAGTTGTGAGCGCGTATCTTTCAATTTAATTTGTCGGTACGTTTTTCAGGCGGTTCCTGGGTAATTGCGCGGCACAGCTGAAATAATCGTCCGATTGAAAGAAGTGCGCAAATGAGTATAAGAAGTTGCACGCAGTCGCTAATCAACGGTGTCAAGTGGCAGCTTGAATGTTATCCACAGACTCAAAAATTGTTCAGCCATTATCCAGTAAGAATGACATAAGATGTGGTAGAATGTTACGAGCACACAAATTCTAGTTTTCAGCAAACCCTTATCCGAATCTGAGAGGGAAGTGGAAGGGTTTGACGACCTATGCGAAGGCCTCCGTAATCGTACGACCACAAGCACACACAAAAAAATGTGTCGTCGTCGTAAATCCGAACGGGACAAGACCCTTTTTATGAAATTTATTAAATTTTCCATTGCCCTTGACTTTTTCGGTAATGATCTTGCCAGTTCTACGACCACACCGACGAAACGACCGTCGTGAGTGCGTGAATAAACGGCTCTAATTTATGGCGATCAACACGCACACGACGGTTGCCGCGGGATGAAGCTCGATCCCAGTAGGCCTGTCTGCGTTCGATACCTAGACGACACACATTGACAGCAGCTACTCTGCATGAGCAAGCGGGTGAGCGTATTCAAATGAGCCAGCAACATCTCCAAAATTTTCCATTCAATGATTAGTCTCAGCCATCGCCGCGAGTCTATGATACCTACACTTGGACTTTAACTGGGGAATTATGAATGAAAAAGACAAGTGGCGGATCAGGCCTATGCTGAAGCATTGTCACTCAATGTGGGGTGATAGTAAATTGGTTTTTTTTGCCTTTGTAGAATAACGGAGAAGACGCTATGAATGATTGGTAGATGTGTTTACCACTAACGAAGTGGGGTCGTAAATTTGTTTTGTAAATTTTGATTGCTTTCTGTGACAGCTGTAAATAAACAAAAGTTTAGTGTTTTCTTTTTTTTGGACTCGTTTCTAACCCTTCGAGCATTGTGTAATTATTTATGGAAGGTGCACTAAATTATTGGAATGCCACCTTTGTTGGAATGAACATAAGAGGTAGTCAATTTATAATGCTTTAATGTCGTAACCTTTAGGAATAATCTAAATTACAATTCTCGCGTAACATGCCAAAAGCGCACATCTGCTGTGAATAACAGAACGGCTACAAAAGAATTTTCCATTGAATTTATTGTTCAATAATAAACTAACAACATCTTCACTTGACATAGGTTTCAAGCTGCAAATTTTAACAGTTTGAAAGTGCAAATTCCATAACCTTTCAAGGGAATGTTTGTATTGTCGGTAGTCTATTTTTCTACGCCTACTGCTCCGTTTGAACTGCGTGTTAATCAGGTGGATAATGTTACTGCTTATAAACTTCCCTAATGCCACAATCTTTCGGACCAGTCTAACGTAAAAAGAAACAGTCAAATGACGAAATTAAGATATAACAATATTTTTCGTAAAGGAACTATTCTCCCAAATATTACGGAGTACCAAGAGATTGTTTGTTCTTCTGACGTGGACTACGTTTTTTGTTTTCTATACTGGTGTACAATTAAAAAGAAATCAAATTCCGACCGTCCCGAAAAGTGGTCAGGTTTTGAGCATTAGTTCGTTTCAATAGTATGTGATTGAAAAAATTCATAAACATTCAGCATTGTCTTAAAAAGTCATCAGATAGTATATATATATATTCAAAGAATATTTCATAGGGCAATCAAAAGGCTTACAAATGGCAAAAAATGAATATTGTTTCATGACCATTTCACCACTTCACAGATACAGAAACACGCTAAGTTTAGATTAGTGAATAAGTTAATTATAACTGTATTCCCTTGTACTCTATTTTCATCACCTGCTGTCCGGGGGTCACGACGTATTTTTTTCTAACCTTCTGTAGGCTTCATAGTGGACATTATACAGAAAAAAAGTACTTTAACTGCATTTCATTCCCCACGAAGCAGCAACTTGCATGAAATATTGATAGGAAAGACCGGCTTTTGCATACAACATTTTAGACAACGTATGAAATGCCTCAGAACTTCAAATTTTTTAGAATGTAATGTTAGTGACGCTCCCTTTATGTGCATCATATTGAACTGAAATTTACACTACTGTTTCGAGCAGTATAGTGTGTGTCAAACCATAGAACCAAGGTTCCTTGATGGCAAGATTAATGATTAGGAGGAAGAATATTTTGGAGAGCGCTATTCGAAGAGCCAGAGAAAAACGGCTAAAAAGAGAAAAGAGAGAGCCAAGTATCTTCGTCTGCACGGTCAGCCATGTTAACTGAATTTTGATTCGTTTTTGACTAAATTTCGTCAAAAGTGGTGTCACTAAAATTTAACTAAAAGTAACTGGAAGTGATAAGCCGACATATCAAATTTTGATTTGCCGACTTGTCAATCCCAGTTACAATTACACAAATTTGAGGACTTCACTTCTGACGACTTTTACCTTTCAAATCTTTCCAGAAAAGGTAAACACTTTATGAAATCAGTGTGTACCTAAACTTCTCTTTTTGGCAACACACCTGATAACGTCAAAATACACTCAGTAGCAAAAAAAGCCGAGCAAAATTTTGCTGGTATTGAACTTGCTGAAATACCGGTGCAAAAAAAAGCCGAGATGAATTCATCTTATTAATACACATGATTTGTTACGCGTGAAATATCCCAAATAACTATTGTAACCCACGAAGAACTTTAAAAATAAGGCATTCAGTATGAATTGGTTTGTGAAAACTACGTATACAGTATTCCACAGTATTATTGGTAGAATTCGCCTCGGTCTTTTTTTTTGCACCGATATATCAGCAAGTTCACAATTGCTATGATAACTTCAAATTTATAAAAAAAATTATCAACAAAAATTTTGGTCACATAAGGTCTATAAATTTGTTAAAGTGTTGTAAAAATTTCAGCCAAAAATGTTGATAATTGACAATGTTATGGAAGGTTATGGTATGGTTATGTTATGGTTCAACAACGCGTTTTTTGTAAGCAAAATTTTGCTCGTCTTTTATTATTTTGCTACTGAGTGTAGATAAAAAATACAAAAAATGGCTCGCATCAACCTGTCAACACGGAGATTAGTTATGCATAAATGATGTTCAGAAAAGCTATCGTTTCAAATATTGACGAAAATTTCAGTCCTTCGGTTCAGAAAGGGGTATGATCGCGCTCTGCCAACTTGGTCGAGGAAGATTTCATGTGTGAACAAGCTGCCAAATCAATGTTTAAGAGTGCCTGAACCGAACTAACAGCTTGTAATGATCACTTGAAGATGCGGTGTGGGATCAGTACCACAATACCCAAGCAACACAGCTTGTATTAAACAAGTTGAAAGTACTGTTAAATGACAAGAACAGGTTATAAATTTAGGAGTATAATACTTTATTTCGTACTTTAATATGACGAAAAAAGCGCAAAAAGTAAAGCCTTATAAAACATAAAATGGAAAAAAAATATCCGCACACAAAAATATAACATCACCAAGCGTGCGATTTGAACAATAACCCTTGGCGTGACAGGTTTGTAGCTTCTTTGCTAAGCCAACTCACATTGTTGAGAAATCAACTCTGAGTATCTATTATATGCTTCCCGTTGGCAGTGAAACCATGATCTTGTGCAACAAATTCATCGTAATGAGAAAAAAGAACACGTTTTGCAAAACATGGTTGGTGTAATGTAATTTCAACAGTATAAAGAAATGCCCATAAAACCTTGTCCTGTTTATGTTTTATAAATGTATGGAACCATGTTTTCAAGAACAATAATTAAGTATTAATCACTTGCAGCATTTGAAAATTTATGTTAGTTCGACCATTTGTCAGAGTGATATATAGAATACGAGAAATACAAACCGCTTTAAACTTGACAAGTTTTGCAATACGTTTATAATGCATTTAATATACAAACATTTATAAATCATTCTAAAAAGATGTTTTGTGTGTTACTTGGGATATTCCCAAAGGTAGCAGGTAGTAAAATGTGTCTTTGCTTGTATAAATAACCGTGGAATTGAGAAAAACCCGTGGAAACTCATCGGGAAAGATCTCTCAGTCGCGAGAATATCACCATGAGAGAATATCTCACATTCGCATTGCACGTTACTAATAACTAATGCCCTCTCTTCTTTCTCCTCCAATGCCGAACAATACCATGTGTCACATACACCATAGGACTGATTTATGTTCTTCAAAAGCAGAAGCACCCAGATAACACCATGATGAATGTGGACTGGATGGATCCCGCAAAGGGTTTTAAACATTCGAAAGATGCAAGCATAAATGCTCTCTAAAACGCGGATAAAAACAGGTAGTTGTTATCTATTGTGACCCTACATCAACATAAAATTTAATCAATAAATAAAGAACGGTATATAACCCTAACCAATATTACTTTCAGCAATCAAATGACGATGACAAAGTGTACTAAATATTCATTCATGTAACGGGGGAAGGGAGGGACCATCACGGCACCCAAGTGAAACGATTAGGATAGGGAGCATGGAAGTGCCTCCTTCCAATTGTAGCTTTTCGTGCAACGAGGGCTAGTTCTTCGACCCCATCCATTGGGTTGATTCTGTCAATCGAGGGCTCGATTCTAGCGGTTGTGAGTGTGAACTTGCTTTTGGAAGGAGATTCTCTTCCGGGGGCCGAAGGGCCGAATCTCTTGGATTTTGCAAATTTTGGTCCTTCATACAGGAGCTAGATGGTCACAAACGACAATAGAATCCTGAGCAATTATTTTTTCAGATTATTCCACTGCTATGGAAAGATACTTTGATGGTAGATGGTAGTATTACATCATCATCCTTCATCATTAATAGCGACGTGCTCGAGTTCTGCTGTTTTCAAAATCGCAAAGAAGTACTCAGTTTCTTGTAGACTAACCGAAATTTGGTCGAAGAAGCAAGCAGCAGTCCATCTTTTGAAGTCAAACAAATTGTATTCTGTTCGCGAAATTGCCAATAAAAACCGAGAGTTAGTATCGGAACTATCGACAGAATATCAAGAAGCGTAGCAACATCGGAACTTATAAGAAGCAAGAAGCACCTCAAAAGACGAATATCCAGAAAGCATAATCGAAAACAAGGTCCGAGAGCATGCACAACCTTCTAGTGAACGAACCAAACCGATGCATTTTGGTGGACCAGTACACTTCTAGACCCCAATTTTATAAAGCTGTGCAGAGCAAGGATGTACCCGATGACGTACGATGTACCCAATTAGAACCTGAAATTCGGAAAGAAAGTATTAGTATTTGCTCTTGTGATATGAAGAGGTCCTCGTATTTCACAACAGGCACAATCAACGGTGGGGATTATAGGAAGGAAAACGAGTTCTACGTATCTATTCAATGCATATTCCCTCATAATTGTAGCTCCTGCTCACTAGGCTGCTGCTACTTTGAGATCCTCAAAGGTTAAATATATCTGTTTTGTCAAAAAACGGCGAAACTCACTAAACAGCCCTGAATTACGGTCCATTGGAAGATACTGGACAATTATTGAACAGCATTTTAAGAAGGACGAAAAAGAAGATAGTTCCGTCGACAATTTAAAAAAAAATTGGATAATGGATGTCTATAGACTTTTCTACGTACACATTTTCAAAAACTAGAATATACCGTGAACTTTGACTTTATCCCCTTCCTCAAAAATTCAAGTAAGTACGTGTCTTTGATTGCACCTCTATGTAAGTATGTCTGTATGTAGGAAGCCACCATCCTAGCGTGGGCCTTGCCTTGCATGCGCTTCCACTTAACAGAAAGATCATGCTTTGTTACCATTTCAAATTTTGACATATACACGCAATTTTGTTTCTACGCAATTTTGATTTAGGCATTCATGCAGGATAGATACAATATTATTAATACGAGCTGATTTTTCTTTGAATTTTTTTGTGTGATTTTTTGAAACATGTTGCAACAAAAATTTGTTGAAAATTGAGATCACACGATCAAAAATAGAGGCTTAAAATAAAAACATCGCGTGCGAACAGAAGAGAGTGTTACTACCTTCCCGCAGCTAATTCATAAGGGTAAATATATTCTTTGTTTTCGCATGGGAACGATTCTGTCTCGCTCAAGTGAATCATATAAATATGAATCCTAGAGGGTTTGAGCTGTTTAGTGGAATACTTGTAACTATAAATTAGAAGAAAAATTAGTAATCTCCATTTAATTCCAACTACCTTTGCTTATCTTCGACAGATACGCGTATTTCGTCTACAATGTGCAGACTTCTTCAGTGTCTCGTACTAATAACTCGACTGTCGAGTTATTAGTACGAGACACTGAAGAAGTCTGCACATTGTAGACGAAATACGCGTATCTGTCGAAGATAAGCAAAGGTAGTTGGAATTAAATGGAGATTACTAATTTTTCTTCTAATTTATAGTTACATATAAATATGCTGTATCTTGGGGTCCTTGTCATATAAAACGTTTTGGCGGCCTTTTGATTGGTAACTAATAGTTCAGAATTTTCTCGCTACGTGGCGCTGGTAGTTTTACCAAAATATGCTATATTTGTGATCCTGACTATATGAACAGATTTTTTTTTCTATTCTGCATCTACTAGAAAAAGTATAAAACTTACAGAAGAAAAAAAGTGACGGGAATGAAAAGTATACTAACGCTGCATAGTTGGATATTTCAGTGCAGAATGTATCTGAACTTCTGTTCATCAATAAAAAGACTTTGACCTGTTAAACAACTTTGTCGAAAGCTTAAACCATCCATCCGGTCAAGATCTAAAGATAAGGTATTTTTAAGAAATTTTTATGGACGTAGTGTTAAAATTCTTAACTTATAGTCACAAATTTAAAAGTCTTGATCTACTGGACCCTTTGTCCAAGACAGAGGCCTTCTCGATGGTCAGGATTACGAGATATACCAAGTTAAAACAAATTATATCATACTTGATACACTACGCATTTTATTTACGCGGACACGTCTCGCAATATCGCATTCTACCTGATGCAATTGTAGAAAAACTTGCGTATGCATTACGAACCTGAAAATTTGTACACTATATCATAGCCATGAGGAAAGAAAAAACACATTTGATTTTAAAGTTATTCTCCAAAAATTCCATTGATGACCTTCTGATATAATATCTATACACACTAAGAAATTATGAATTTTACACGAGGCGTAAGTTATGTTTGTAAAACGTCGGTGAACGTAAGGAAAGATTTCGTGTAAAATTATGTCGCCTTAAACTGACACATACGCAATTCAACGAAAGATGTGTTCGATTGTATTTATTTTCTCATCTCTTTCAATACATTCTTATGTACTAAAGGAACCCGAGCAGGAGACAACAACATATGAATACCTAATTTTGTTCTTGATAACTGGCCTTCGTATAAAACAGCTCTGATTAAGAGGTAAAATACCTAAACAATATACCTAAGAATTGCAAGCAAAATATCTCTCGAATAACTAAACTTGTTATTTCGGATACCTGGGAATACCTGACAGGTACTATTTTGGTATTGTCTTACCTCAATTTGCTGTTCGTATGACATTGTGGGAACAATTTTATTGTACTATCCTCAGGTATTTTACCTCTTAATCTGAGCTGTTAAATACCAAAGCCAGTTATCAAGTTATTCGCTCCTGCTCGGGAAGCTTTCATGTGTCAGTCTCGGAGGACAGAATTTTACATGAGATTTTGGTAATGTGTATATATAGAAATGAATTTCTGTCTGTCTGTTTGTCTGACCCTAATAGACTCGGAGACTACTGAACCGATCGGCGTGAAAATGTGAATACAGGGGTTTTTAGGACTGGGTAAGATTCTTATGATGGTTTAGGATCCCTGCTCCTCTGGCTAAATGGAATCAAAGTTGGCATGTGGAGGTTTACGAAGGCAAGAAATGTTTGTATGATGGTTTGAGACCCCTTCTTTCTCTGAATGAATACAAATGAAACACAAATTTCTACATAACCAAATTCAACAAGTGGATGTTTTTGAAGAAGAGAAACATTCCATGGTAGTTTGAAACCCCTCGTCCCTCTGGAACGTGGGCTCTCCCTTTCAAATGAACTACAAATTTCTGCATAACTCGAGAACTAATCAAGCAAATTGAACAAAATAGTGCATGTAGAAGTTTTTGAAGATAAGAAATGTTTGTATGGTGGTTTGAGACCCCTCCCCTATCTGAAACGCGAATTTCTGCATAACTCAAGAACTAATCAAGCAAAAGAAATCAAATCTGGCAAGTAGAGTTTTTGAAGGAGAGAATGGGGAAGATATAAGGGGGGGGGGGGATCCCTTTGAAATGAAATACAAATTTATGCTAATCAAGCAAATTAAACCAAATTTGGCGAGGTTTTCGAAGGCAAGAAATATTTCCATGGTGGGTTGATCCGCCCTATTGAAAAGAGGCTCTTATACAAACGAAACACAATTTTTAGCATAACTCGTGAACAAATCAAGGCAATGGAACCATGTTTCTATGGTTGTTCAAGATCTCTGCACCTCTTTAAGGAGGGGGGGGGGGGGGGTTTCTGTCATTCTGTCTTAACCTTATAGACTCGATAACTACTGAACGGCGTACAGTTTTGTATGGTGGGGTTTTTGGGGCCGAGAAAGGTTTTCATGAAAGTTAGAGACCCCTTTCTTCACTGGCAGGGGAGGCTCTCATACAAATGAAACTAAAATTTCTGCATCACACGAGCAGTCATCAAGCAAATGAAACCAAATTTGGCATGGGAGAGTTTTTTAAGGCAAGAAATGTTTCTAATATGGTTTATGAGCCCTCCTCTCTTTAGTTGGCGGGATTCATTCAAATGAAACACAACTTTACACCAAACATGAGAATTATCCTTACTGTTATGAAATTATGTATGCAAGGTTTTTTAAAGCCGGAGAAGGTTTTTATGGTGGTTCGAGACTCCTCCCCGTCTGGAAAGTGGGGGCTCCCACACAAATGAAACACAATTTTCTGCATAACTCGAGAACTATTCAAGCAAATGGAACCAAATTTGGGACTAGGGGGTTTTTCGAGATCAGAAATGTTTCTATGGTAGTTTGACGGTTTGTCAAAAAATGACCTGTGCACTTACACAGGCCTAATAACAGGGCATTGTATGGTTAAATATCATCTAAGACTAATGGATAAAGTCGGAGATGATATTTGTCGCTTTTGTTATGAGGAATGCGAAACCTCTGAACATTTATTGTGCAACTGTGCTGCACTTTTTAGCACAAGAACAAATTTTTTCGATAAGAGGCTTTTACAGCCCTTTGAAATATGGTCTCTATGCCCTCGTAAGGTGGTGCGTTTTGTACGACACATTATTCCTTACTGGGATAATACCCTAAATCATGCGATGATGGTTACTTCTCATAGTAGCTTATCACCTTGAAATGGTATAGAAAAATGAGTTGTGTATCACAATAGATCAAAACAATGGTCGCAGTGATAATACACCCAACAAAAAAAAAAAAAAAAAAAAAAAATGGTAGTTTGAGACCCCTCTCTTATCTGAAAGGGACGGCGCTCATGCATATAAAACAGAAATTTCAGCATAACTCGAGCACAAATCAAGCAAATGGAACCAAATTTGACATGTAGGGTTTTTTTTTAGGAAGCAGGATTTTTTTTCTAATAGTGGTTCGAGGCCCCTACCCTCTTTTTATGAGGGGGGGGGGGCTCTCATACAAACGAAACAGATATTAAACTAAACAAGAGAATTATCCAGGCAACCTAAACACAAAATGTGTATTGCACAGGTACGCATCATTTTTTGCTCCTTCTCAGTCAAGAATTGAGGATGCTTGAGCTACTATCAGTGCTTCATTATGCACTAGAAGTTTATTTAAGGTTATGCAAGAGAAAATTGCGCTCTAACTGACTGGATATGGCGTAGTTTGAAGATAAATGTTTTGTGTATGCAATGCTTCTACACAGAAAAGTGGCGAACCAGCCCAGGAGGCTGAAAGCCACTCTAATAAAGCTACAAAAAAAAAAAATTCTACACAGAAAGAAAAACTATGCTTGAAACTAACGATCCGAGGGTTATATTAAAAACACACACACCTACGTTTTATTTAGCAGACATTCCACATATTACCAAACAAAAATATTTTAAGAAAATTTATTGCTAAAAAAACTTATTAATGCGTAAGTTCCAATAAATTTTTATTCATTTAGTAGCAAGCGTAGGAAGGCTCGCACCGGGTTCAGCTAGTTTCATATGAAGAACAGTATCTCTTAAATTTCGATATCCTGTTTCGTTTCTTTGCATTAAAATGAATATTACAAATTCTTAAGTTAGTTAATTAATTTAAATTTATTAATATACTTTCTTGTCATAACATTAAATGACAGAATGACTTAAAAAAATAATAATATGACCACGACAGTAAACGATAATAGAGTGTATATATGAAGCATCTGAGTGATGTTGATGATTCATTTACTTTTAAAGGGAGTCCTAACAAACTGTTTCAACTAAACCCGCTGTAACTTATCAAACTTATGTTACTTCTGCATCAAATATTACTTGAAATTTTTACAAGGTATTGAACCGTCCTTTCAATTTGCAATCATATTATTCATAAACATGCATAGCACCTTGTTCAAGTATACTTAGATTGTCTTTTAGAAAAAAGCCCTTTCTCTAGATGTAATTACTTAAAATTCCATGAAAATATCATTCCATATCTAGGTTGTGTATATATGTGTATGTATGGATTCATAGTAAATATATTATAAAAATTACGAATATATTACGAAAAATATAAACTGATTTCACGAAAAATATAAACTGATTTCACTACAAAGAATTGACCCTGACGGATAATCCAGAAGCACCTTTTTATCAACAATAAATGAATAGCTAATTCCCTCTTGACATAAAACAACTAACCTACCCGAACAGTCAAATGAAAAGCCAACTACATTGTAGCATATATCACTTCTGACACCTGCATTGCATCATCCCATCATCTCCATGGCGACAGTCTGATTCCTGATGAGTTAATTGGATGTGCAAATACCTACATGTTCTCAAATGCGTGCAAATTATTATCACGAGACGACGCCAGAAATCTTCAACTGTGATAACCAAAGGCAAGAAGAAGAAGAAGAAGAAAAATCGCCAACAAATTTGCGCATTTCATCCACCGAACCCAAAAAAAAATTGAAACTACGCAAATTCTTCGTTGTTGTTTTCCGCAGTTCTGATTTTCCTGTGAGTTGTCATCACTCTGTTATCTAATCATGTGTCGTAATTCATTTCGATTGTTCCGCACCCATTTATTAACCCACTCGCTACCGAATTTTCCCTTTGGTTTTCCAATTACTCGAATCTTTCTGATAAAAAAAAAATTGTGGCACCGACATGGTCACTTTTTGCAACTTTGAACTAATCTTTTCCGGATCGTTGGCGTCGGTTGGGCTTTACCAACTGATAAGATTCCCGTTTTTTTTGACAACCCTGATGGCCTTGTCCAGTGATGACAAGTGTTTTGGGAGTACATGGCGTATTAAACAAAAACAGGGAAGTCACCGATAGTGGACCAAGGTAACCGGTTGATACTGTTTGAAAACAAGAACAAAAAATGCGATAACTATTTATAGAATAAAGTGAACCCATAGTGGTGCTTCGTGGTGATAATGAGAAAAAATCTCGAGGACGCACGTCATTTTGGTGTGTTACAAGCTAGTTCTAGAAGGTTTACAGCTGATACTGTCGTGTAAGTTTACAAGTGCCCAAATCTCCTAGGAGATAAGTCGCTGTGGTCTAAATCAAAATGACGCAACTGTCCTCTGCCTTATCTCCAGGGCTCGAAAGTTGTAATTATGACAAAAATGCATTCCATCATCATACCAGCGGGTTTAAAAAGACGCCCAGTCTCATGACTGATAAGAGATTGCTTATCTTGTAAATAACTCTTCCTAGCGACGGGCCCAAGTTTTCCTTACTCATCGAACGAACGCGCTTATCATTGGCCGAAGAAAGCTTCTTGTTGCCGGTCGGTGAGTGACAAGCAGCTAATAAAACAATCGGCGCCGTAAAACATCGAAATTCCATCTTCTAAAGTTAAATAACGTGTGATGACCCAAATTGATAAGGGCAGCATACACGAGAATCTAACACGTCTCCTAAGAGAAGGAAGTGTGTACACATGGGTCATAAAACAGTTGCACCTCCAATGGCTGCCTTGATAATCTTGATAAGATTCACCCATTTCAAATCCCTAAACTACCAGTAAATTAATTATTTATTAGAGACTTCATCAGGTTCGGTTGAATTTCGCAACCCGTTGCGCTCAATGTACGATTTGGGCATTGTCCGTTCGCGGTGCGTAGCAACATCCAGCTGAAATTACTCCCATCGCTGTATGCTTTGTCTTTGCAGTGTTGCTATGTTACACGCGTTCATAATAATAATAATAATAATAATAGCAACAATAATACTGAATCTGGTCTGTCATCCAAGCAACCGGCGCAGCTACTCACGCGTAGAGGAAACCTCTTATGAGCCGACCAAATCAAACTGCCTCCTGCCTGCGACGGGTGGTTGACGGCTTAAGAGGCCAACGCGTCGGGGTGCGTAATCCGGGCAAGACAAAAAGGAAATCTTCATATGGAAGGTTTTTTTTTCGTCTTCCTTGCTTTAAAGAGTAGTCTGCAGCGGCTTTAGCTGAAACAAAGATCTAACAGTCGTCGTCTTCGTCGCCGTTGCCTTGGAGCACAGTGAGTGCCAATTTTAAGCAGGGATTTGTATAGGTCATAACTAGGAACTAAACTATATTTTTAAGCAGCACATCAAATTCAAAAATATTTGTGAACATATGCTTTCATGTATTCAAATCTTTTATTTGACCTACTCTATTGCCTAGTTGAAACAGACGGTGCAAGCGATTTGTTAGGCGGTTTTATGGATGCTGTTTGCCCTCTTCAGTCTGGCGTCGCTGATGGAGTGAACTATCCTAAGTGTGTAGGCTACCGCTACTACTACTACTAGTCATTGCTGACAATAGGATTTTAGGCCCTTATCATGAAATAAAGGCTAACTAAAAGTTAGTTGGTACGCATGAAAAGACCTTTAATTCGCGATTCAATAAGTTTTAAAATTCCATTAATGGTTTCTTTACAGTATTTTTATTAAACCTCCAAAGTTACAGGATTAGATGCCCAGGTAACCAATAAGCAGTTCCAAAGCGTCTTCACGGGAGCTGATCAAGCAATTAAAAGCAACGCCTTAAAAGCAACATAAATGCAACTTTTGGCCCAATATACGGCTGCTTTACTACAATGCTATAATAATGCTTCATCAATGCTATTTTACATTCAAAATGCTTATTACAGGCTACAAGCATTTAAATAGCATTTGAAATACAACCATGCAACAAGTAGCATTCAAGATGCTGATATAATGCTCATATAATGCTTGTACCATCTGAAATGCAGATTTAGGGTTGATTTACAGTGTGCCTTACAATAGGTGTCACCTTTTTTCAGGCTTGGCTTATTTCAGCTGGGTAATTTTAACAGCGGAATTGATTATACCCGTTTTGAGTGTATTCTTTTGACAGCTTATCGCTGAAGATACGTAAGTGATTCCGTTTTTTTACATTTATCAGCTACCATGCAAGCCATGCGGGAGCAAATTTTAAAATTACATTTGCAAATGCTTAGACCGTGTCAGATATTCAATATCCTTAAGCAGTTCGGAGTGAGTAAGCGTTTTGTTTTTCGTACCTTGAAACGGTTCAAGGAAACTGGGAATGTCCATCCACGAACTGCCAGAACGAAAAAAAAGATCAAATGTGCGAAGGAGCGAATAAGACGTAATCCGCCCATATCTGACCGTAAATTGGGCAAACCATTTCAAATGTCCCTTCCTTCAATGAACAGGCTCCTCAGACATGATCAGGAATGCAAACCGTACAAGAAACAACGCGTTCACGGGTTGTAGAAGCGTTGAAAGCAAGCCAGTGTCCAAAAAAGTAGAAATCTTTTGGTTCGGCACGGTGACTTCGAGATTTCATTTTCGGATGAAAAGCTCTTCCTCCTTTAGAACAGTCATAATCAACAAAATGATCGTGTGTATGGCAATAGTCTTGCCAATATTTTTGGTTTTGATTTTGTTAAAAAGTCCGTGCGTAGCGTAGTTGCTACTCCGTTACCGATCAGAACTAGAGTAATTGCATAGAGAACCACATAGATGGAGCTTGGGAGTAGCTTTACATCTTCAATGTACAAGTTTACTAGTTCATTCTATTTATAGGTCAGTACCGGCGCCGGCCACGTCCTCACGGTCTTTGGGGAGGGGGGAAGGATGATTAGTTTGACAATCGTTGGTTAGAGACCGTGTTTACCTCTGCGTCTCTACAACTGTCAAGGGAAGGATAGTTTTTGTGTTAGTGAGGCAGGTTATTTTTAAATCATGGATTCACTGTGGTAAGTGATGCAATCAATGAAAGCGTAGTAGACTACTTTTTATTTTAAATCGAGTGGTGATAGAAAGAGGCAAGTGACAAATGACAAGGAAGGGAACGGGCCTGGGATTGAACTCCCGACCATCTGCTCAGTAAACAGAACGGATAACCACTGAGCTATCCAGCCACGCCTTCATAATAGTCTTGCCAATATTCTAAGAGATAAACTAGCTGTAACGCTATCAGAATGTATCGAAAATCATAATATGGGGCGCCGTTTCACAAAAAGGAAAACTTCTTTTTTTTCATAGAACCTAACGTAAAAATCAACACTGAATATTAAACCGAGTAGGTTTTGAAGAACCATCTGCTTCCTCATGCTTTAACGCTGTATAGGAATACACCATAGTGGGCTTACTTTAGATCGATTCAAGAAACATTTGGTTGATATTTGGGACCATATTCCTCAGGAAATCTTGCGCGCCACCTGCTATGGGTTCACAAAGCGTTTGCGCAAAGTTATCAGCGAAAAAAGCGAGACATTCGAATTGAATTAATATAATTGATTTTTATAACATGTATCTTTCAAATGAAACATAAATACTATAATTTGGTTGATTTGTTTTGCTTTAATCCCATTTTGTATTAGTGACACTTATTGTGTGACACCCTGTACTGCATAAGCTAATGCTTACTGGTTACCTGGGTGGTTACATTTTTTTCCAGTTCGAACGAAATCTCGAACCTTCCTCTTGGTGGAGCCTATCAGCTCCCGCACAGTGGAAACGGACACGGAATTAGCGCATTTCTTCCATTTTGCCCGTATTAGCTGGATGTCCTTGACTGCCCCGCCGCTTCGTCGAAGTCGCTGCTTTGACTGCTTTGCCCAGTATTTTTCGATTGGTCAAAAATCCGTGCAATTACCACTCCAGAACCACCTTGGAGTAGTGGCAGCTAAAATATGCCTTTGCCCCTATGCTTACGGATGAACGGCAATATACGGGTTTTCAGGCATTTTTCCATGTAAACTTTGGATGTAATCGTCGAGGATGTGACGAATGATTCCGTTTGCAGGCCACAACTGCAAATCGCCTGCCAAATCAAGGCCTTCTTCGCAAACTTGTCGGCTAACACAAGCTTGAACCTTCCCGGAACATCCCCACATCCAGTCACGATTTAATACGTTTGACCTGGAAGCTGGTGAAAATAGAGTTTGACGTATGTTTCGTCATCGATCCAAGTGCAGTCCTTGTGTTCCGTCAATAGCCTTGCACACTCTTTGGCCACGGAATTCTCTTCATGTGCCGATTCGGATGTTTGCTGGCTTTGTACGACCTGTATCCTTCCCTGGCAAGGATGTTCCGCACCGTTTGAAAGTAGGCGTTGTACCTTCTGGCCACATCTCGGAATAAACGAGTGGCTGCGCACCTGCATAGCTGACAATTCCTGGTTCCAGTTTTTTTCGTAGGACCGCTGATTACTTTCCAAGCTCAGGGTTTCTTTGTAGGTTCAGGTGTTTGTGCACACTATTTTTTCTTCCTTCGAGTTCCATGCAGGGATTGTCGAAAAACACAGAGTAGTGCAAAATAGGCAAGTGCTTCACCCAATTTCAAGTGTACGTCTCCTGTTTCAGAAGAGCGCACAAAACGAAAGGGCGAGAGATTTCGTAGCAGCACGAGAGACAGATAGCCGCACATGCACTACTCTTTCAGAGACAAAGAGTAATGCACAGTGCTCTACTCAGAGCTCTACTCAGTGCTTTACTCTGTGCTTTGGCTTATGCTTTGGTAAATGGTAGCAAAATGAAAAGTTTTGATGCTAGTAACAAAAAGGCATTGTATGGGTTCATAGAGGGAAAATTTTATCAAAATCCTTATTCACATACTAGTCCGGCCCATGCAGCTGTGTCTGTTTTTTGCACTTGTGTGCACAGAGACGAGAAGGGAGAGTGCAATCTACCAACAATGTGCTCAATCAGAAGTGGAATAGAGACCGTTATAATTCATGGAATATCTAGGCAGAATTCTGATGAGTAATTTTCAAAAAAAAAACTCAATCTACAAGACAAATGAGATTTAAGAATCAAGCGGCATCTAAGTTTAAATGAAGACTTCAAGCTTGGTCTAACGCCCAGAATGAGAAACAAACAAACAGCGAACTGGAACTAGAGCAGCCCAAAATAGTTACGAGCGTTGGCTTGGCGGACTACGTAGTCCTAATAGTAATCGGCAAACCGTTGGAATGTTTCCAAATTTTGGTCGACTGAGGACTTACAAATGCATTCGACACGATAAAACCCTGGAAGTATCGACCAATGCATAGTGGGACGAATCAGATGTTCGAAAGAATTCGATATCTCAGTTTGGAGAGGCACACATTCGGTAAATAATACCGTAAAGAGTCTCTAAGGCTCGTATGAAATAATCTCATCCGTCGTACAGAACTGATTGTGGAGTTCATGAGCTCCATTAACACCGATTATCTCTACACTTTGGAGTAATTTACAAATTATTTGGTGGGAGTAACATAAGATCGATAATATAAGACTTCACGGAAAAAAAATCCATACCCAGATCCGTGAACTGCAGTCATGAATGAGAGAACAAGCAAAATATACCGTGAACTGAATCACGTAATCGAGGACTAAATAACGTTTAAAGGGAAAAATCCTGAAAACGTGAACTAGTTTACGGTTCGTTGTCATTTTCGGGAATGCTTGTTTTCTTCTGTGTAGTGCTAACTGCAATTTTTTTGGAAACAACTTCAAAGCCAGCTCGTTCTCGGTTACTTTAGGTGTTTTACGAAGTTTGGCCTTCATGATGGCCCAAAACTTATCAATCGGACGAAGTTCCAGTCAATTCAGGGGGTTGATGTCTTTTGGTACATAAACAACATTGTTATCTCTGTACCAGTTTAACACAGGCCGCACGTCACTACACAGGGTGCTAAATTCGGCCAAAATAGCGTCTCTCCTCCGTAACACCGCAGAAAGGGCAGCAGGCGCTTCGGGAGGCAGTCGGCTCAGTAGATTTGCCCATTCATGGTACCCGTCGTGATGCTGGTTCATCTCTCCACACCCACAGAAAGCTTGCCAAACCAAGACATTTTTTGGCATATTTGTCCACCTTCTTCTTCCTTACTTCCTCAGGAGCGGCCAACCGTGATGTGTTCACATTGATGTAAGTCCCGTAGTCAATCACGATGCACCTAGGTATCGTCAGCGGTACAGCTTCCTGGCGCGAATTTTGGCTAGCGTGTTCTTAAATATACTATATTAACAATATACGTCACTTCACATTTTTTCATGCCATTTCCTTTTTGCTATTGTGGCGTCGTTAGTGAGCAACGTGGCAACTAATACACTCTAATTTGACACGCTCATTATAAGCTTTGGTTATACCTAGCGAATAATATTTCAAAAGTACTCAACTGGCAAATTGAAACAAATCACAAATTGTAAAGCAAGTTCCGAAAAACTCGCCACAACACCGACAACTGTTGCTAGCTGCGAATGTCACGACAAAAGCCAATCGTGTCGATGGTTTGTTGCAGCTTGAACAGAAAAAGGACAAAGATCGTCTACTGGAAAGGAAGCAAGGTTTATGGCTTGCAATTATTATTTTTGATTACCATCGAATGATGTTAAAATATTACGAAGTAGAGAAATATTTTGATGCAATTAGATAAATTTTGGCCGGCAAGTGATTTTCAGTTTACGACTTGAAAAACACGCAACAATATATTACACAATCATTCGCAACATTCTATTGTTGGCAAATGGTTGGGACAAACTCATTTCGACCTACTCTTTTGTTGCTAGTTGTTCACGGGTTTTGGAGACAAGCTGATTCCTTAGCCCAAACAAGACGACATCAACACGGAAGTGGATTTAAATCATACTTGTCAACCTGGTATTGGTTCACTTCCTTTGTTAGACAATTCCGACAAGATGTTTTTTTTCTATGATGACCGAAGTAATTCAGTTGTCGCTGTCATCGCGTTCGGATAGTTACCTTTCATTGAACTTCTTAACTTTTATTGAACTTCTTCTGGTATTGATTGGAGAAAATAAAGTACACACAACAGGAATTGTAATGAAAACATAGTAAAATAATAGATAATGCCAGGCTTTCGCCTAAAGCATTGCATGTAAACGTCTTGACATGCTTCCGACGAGGTTGTGAAAGTTTGCCTTAACGATATTCTACTAGGCTTCTTTTAAAGCTGTGAACAGTTTGGTTTTGGTCGTAATTTCACCTTTATCAACCTGTCTATCGATAATCGACTACAAATTTTTCGATAGGGTTGAAGTCTGGTGATTGTGGTGGTCATTCCAACAGTTTGATGCAATTTCCTTTGAAGAACGCAGTTGATTTTCTCGAGCCCCATTTGGAGCAGCGATTCCTCCAAATTTTCATTGACTCTATCAATGTAATGATTAACAGTCAGAATGCCTTCGAATTGAACGAGATTTACTACGAGCAGCACCCCCACACTATAATACTTCCTCCACCATGCTTCACAGTATTCTTTGCGTTCTCCAACTTACGTTCTCCAGAGTTCATCCAAACACGAGGGCGCAGCTTCTTGCCAAACAATTCGAAATTACTCTCATCTTACCACACAACTTATCTCCAAACTTCAACGGCATTCTGGCATTGCTTCATTGAAATGGGTAAAAGTAATTCTCTTCTATATGTATGTATGATTGCACATCTTACTCCCATTGGCCGGCAATGGTATTATGGAAGAAATCTGTTTACAACAATCCTTCAAGTGATCTTTGGAAGCAGCTATAATCCGGGAGCTACAAATTGATAGCTCTACTGCAGATCCAGCAACCCATTTCAGAATTTCAGGTTACTTTCACATACAATAACCATGTAAACATTACAATTTGGATAAGAGCACTGCAACGCACTTCCAGGCACGTATTTAGTATTATTTGAAAAAAAAGAAGAAAAGATTATTGTTATATAGTTATAATCAGATAGATCTCACCCTTGGCCGCCTTTTGAATGCCACTATCTTGTTCATTGGTAAAAGTAAGATTTCCAAGTTGATTGGTAATTAATTTCATGCACTCGCGACAAAATAAGCGCAAAAATTAACGTAGTCAAACCGCCCGTTAGATACGTAACCTGCATAACAAAACTCTGTACACCACGTGGTGAATGCATCTGAAACTATGTGCCAGCCTTTCACGCGCGCATGTGCGTTGTCTTCGTTTGCTGCCTCTGACCAGCAAACGGCAGTTTTCTACACTGTAAAAGTAATTCTCTTCTAAACCCAAAATAAAAAAAAGCAAGCTTGTAATACAATTTTGCATGATTTTGTTTCATTTCTCGTAATGGATCGCAACTTAGGGAAACACCCATGGGCTCGTGGGCAAAAGAGCACAATTCGCTTTCAAAAATTAAATGTGTGCGTGAGGTTGTGCGGTGCATTAGCTGTTGCGTATGTCCGGAAGTTCAATAGCTCGCAAAAAAAAAAAACGATTTCGATTCCGTAACCGAGATTCAAACCGTGGCCACCAGCGTTACGGTTCTCGATAGTAACCATTCAGCAACTTTAACACTTTGAATTGATTCCTTTCAAAAGCCCTAAAGTTGAAGCAATAAAACAATTGTCGCTCGCACACACTTGCACGGCTTCGTGGATCATGATGGGCAATAGTGCCTCTTCTGAATTATGTGTGTTCTGAATTATTTCAACTTTTGGGTGAAGGAGTTGAAAACAGAACCTTTTGACGTATCGGTGTTATTCTCGAAAGTGAGTTAACAATACTCATAGAGAGATTATATTTGTTTTGCTGTGGATACACGGTAAAATGAAGTCAACCAAATGGCAAGGTAAAATATATCTTGATTGCCATTTTCATCCCTAGATGGTGCAACTGGCAGCGCTACGCGGGTCGCCGAAAATTTATATGTGGGAAGTGACTTATAAAGTTAATATAGTATATTGGTATTTTGTTTGTCGTTTCCGGTTTGGTTTTAACATTTTTTCGAACCAGATGGAAATGACTGCCATCTTCGTCACCTCGCGGATCGAAAGGTTCGGCCGACGCTATAAAAATTCTACACCGTTCTTGCCTTCACCGGATCAGCTGTTTTCGGTTTTCTGTCGGCGCACATAATTTTTTCGGGGACTGCTCTTGTTCCGATGCTTCATCAATAATCACTTGACCAACGTTAATTAATTTTTACTCACACACTAAAAAGTTACAACCTAATCATGGTGTCTCATTTTTTTTTTCGAGTTAACCTTTATTTTAATTTTGACGAAAATCGGTTTGAGGTTTTCCCACTGTGCCATGTAACGTGACTTACATTAGCGGAATGAAGGATTCAACACTTTTTTTGAGCACCGACAAACCTATTGCTCTATGGAAAGTGAGGTCAAGCCACAGACAAACGGAGCTGACTGCATCCAGTTATTGATTTTGGTTTTATGTGAGAGTGAAACATTCCGCAGTACATCGAAACCTTTGTCCAAGTTATCGAGTGAAAATCTCAAACTACATTTGGTGAAAAGTCCCCGATCTGTGATGTCGAGCACGTATGTAAGTCGCATTCGTTTCAAAGGTTCCAATTCGGACCTGAGCCAGACAGAAGTTGTCCTACGTCCTCCCCGGTCGGTGGTCAATCATCAAGACGCAACTGAGGAGGTGTAAGTAGTGCGTACAGACAGAAGAAGAAGAAGAAGAGAGAGAGAAAAAAAACGCACGGCCAGACGTTGTTACCACACAAAATCAGGGTCGCAAACGCAGCGTACCTGACCGAACAATGGATGGAAAGAGTGATATGAGCCTAATACGCGATCGCTCACTCGCTCGCTCTTTCTATCTCTTTGGGTCGCGATCGCTAAACGATCATTCAATCTATCGTGAGACGGTGACGCGGTATTGGATGATCGTGTTTAACCAATTTGTACCTTCTTGCACCATCCGTTCGCGTCGCACGGATGGTTTTTTATCGACCGAAACGGTTGGTCGGCAGGCTGGCCGGCCGGCCGGTATTTACGCACTGATCAACAAGAAGAAAGAAACAAAAAAAAAGTTACGAAGAAGTAGCAACCAAACGAAGAAGCAATCGAAGCACCAAAAATTGAATTGCTAGAGGCGTCTGAAGGCTTCCAGACGAGTAGCGTTCGCTTTTGCAACTTATTCAACATCCTCAACCCCCCTCCCTGTCACGGCTCAAGACTGCTTCAAGCTCCTGAAGTTCAACCCTTCCGCCAACCACTGGCTGTCTGCTTCTTCGTGTCATGAGTTTTAATGTTTAGAGGAGACTTATGTTGGAGCACAAAGAAACCTCATCGAAATAGGCCCATTGTTGTCTTTTCATGAATGAGAGACGTGTGCGTGCAAACAGCAACACTATCGAGGGGAGCAGGAGTGGGTCCGGGGCACAAATTGCTCGATTACGCGTGAAATATTTAAATGTTGTATCGTTTAGAGTAAGCACTTTTTGGGGGCTTCATTTGCCTATTGATTGATAATTACAGGTTACGACCGACCAAAATGAGCTACTTGAGACTATGACTTTCAATAAACACAGCAGGCTATGATTCTAATGATGGCAGCCCCCGACCTCGGTGGCACGTAGAATCATAGCAATCATAGCAGTCGAATATTATATTCCCTAAGAGGAGATGACCTCCTTAGATTCAATCAGCGATAAAAACGAAACGACTTTAAGACAGGAGTGGAGAGTCCGGAAGTGACAAATCAGTTGAATAAATCCCAATGATTGATTCGCTCCGAAATGTAATCGTTGTAGGACACGGGCAACGACAGGCCATCGCCATTACGAAACCAACGCAATAAAACAACCATTTTCGAGACAACATTTACAATTAGAACAGCTGCTCACAATCGAATCGGACGAATCCGGGCGATAAATCATTCTCCGTGTGCGTTGCCATGAAACCACACCGTGAATTGGCCGCTGCTGTGGGGCCTTACACTTTTGATGAAAATCTTATCATGGGTGGTGCGGCATCGCTTTCCCTAGGTCCCACCTATAATAGAGATACGATAGCTTGTGGTCTGTTGACAATAAATAATAAACAATCAATTCCACGTCCAGTGAAACTGCTGCACTAACTGATCGTGACGTGGCGATAGGCTGTCACCACGACGCCCGACTATTGGCTATTGAAAATGACGAATTGGCTGTCACAGACTTTGCACGGAAAGGGTTCTGGAGTTCTAATTGGCAAAAATGTTACTCGAACCAAAGCGCTAACATCACAAAATGCCCACATGGAGACAGATTCGGATTTCTACGTGTCCATTCGGCCGTTGACCCTCGCTCGAATGTGACAGCACGCGCCAAACGAAGGTGGTAATCAATTTCCGTGTCTTCGGGGGCTCTGTTTCCAAGTGGCACCGCTTATCATCATCACCTGAGCACGAGAAGCCAAAATTTGCCAGCGCGTGTGAGCGAAATTCCACGCAGAATTACAAATTCGCACCTTGAACAAATGATAAGCGTCCACAAGCGACCATCATAGGTACAAGATCGTATAGGCTGGGATAAGCGTCGCGATTGTACTGTATAGCAGCCGAGGTTTTATTTTAAATAAGCCGTTGACCTACTTTCCGTGCGACAGTTTCGTTCTTTTTTTTACATGTCAAATCATCTATCTTTCTATCAACACCAACACCGCCATGGCCGCCGTCTGCAATGCTTCAAAGCGAAATTACCCCCGTCGCCGCCAGTTTGGATGTCACATATAAAGATAGCACGCGCAAAATGTGTACACATAGTAGGCCGACGCTTTTCGCTTACCGCAGCCTACTTAAACAAACGCATGCTACATCAACCGGTAACGATGATTATTGGGATTGTTTGTAGCAGGCTGTCAATCATCATTTCCTTGCCTTCTGTCGCTGTCACCGTCGCGCCCCGTCAACGAAGTTGGGCATAGTATGCGCGGGTTGTAGATCTTTCACTAGAATTTGTAGGTATTCCAGACGAGGGAACTGAAGCAAAATTTCGATTAATTGCGTTTCTGATGATGGATGTGCGTGCGTGGGGCACCTGATCGATGGTTGCAACTAGTCCATTCGGGTGGTGGTGGTATGTATCACAACTTAGTGCCGAATGCCGAATTGGGGTTTGTCCGCTATTAGGTGTAATTGTTTTGAAATCGAGATGGACGCAGAATATTACTAGATTTTCCATTCCTAGGTTCATAGGAGAGATTCCTAGAAGAGATTCCTTCTGACAAATAGAGAAAATCAAGACAAATTGCATATGTCAGAAAGGCTTGTCAACTTCTAGACTGAATGAAATGTTGATAACTTTTCCTTATATTCGAGCAATATTCTTCTGATACTCTCGCAAATGATTCTTTAAGTTTATATTAGAAGTGATACCGAAGGGCTGAAAGACCTTCTGTCGATAGTTTGTTTATTTTTCATATCTCCTGAAAAATCTGTGAACTGAAGTTGAGAATTCCTATTTTTAAAATTTCCTTCAGATGTTTTTGTCTATATTTTTAGGGATGTTCAAATACAATTAAAGAAGATTTTCTAATGAACATCATCTCGTTCATAATGTGAACTTTCAGATTTTGCAATATGGATTATACAACGCTGGTACCCGAATGTCACGTAGGATCAATTTTATTCAATCCAACTACATATCATGGCTACTACAATGAGACCAGTTTAAGCTGGACCAAGATAATTATTTCACTTAAAAAATACGAGCGACACAGGATTCGACCATTGAAGAGAGACCAGAGTGAGAACGACACAGGATGGAAATTGCCAAATATGCTGATTTGTGTATTTAACAATAATGTGACATTCACGAAAAAAAACTATCATTGTACTATCATTGTACTTGCCCCAACTATACAATTTCATGCATTTGAATTGCAATGAACTGAAAATCGATTGGATTTGGAATGAGTTTGGATTGGATTTGGATTGCATATGGATTACGATTGGATTACGATTGGATTTGGATTGATTGGATTGGATTTGGATTGGATTTGGATTGGATTTGGATTGGATTTGGATTGGATTTGGATTGGATTGATTGGATTGGATTGGATTTGGATTGATTGGATTGGATTTGGATTGGATTTGATTGGATTTGGATTGGATTTGGATTGGATTTGGATTGGATTGGATTGGATTTGGATTGGATTTGGATTGGATTTGGATTGGATTTGGATTGGTTTGATTGATTTGGATTGGATTTGGATTGGTTGGATTGGTTGGATTGGATTTGGATTGGATTTGGATTGGATTTGGATTGGATTTGGATTGGATTTGGATTGATTTGGATTGATTTGGATTGGATTTGGATTGGATTTGGATTGGATTTGGATTGGATTTGGATTGATTTGGATTGGATTTGGATTGGTTGGATTGGATTTGGATTGATTTGGATTGATTTGGATTGGATTTGGATTGGATTTGATTGGATTTGGATTGGATTTGGATTGGATTTGGATTGGATTTGGATTGATTTGGATTGGATTTGGATTGGATTTGGATTGGTTGGATTGGATTTGATTGATTGGATTGGATTTGGATTGGATTTGGATTGGATTTGGATTGGATTTGGATTGATTTGGATTGGATTTGGATTGGATTTGGATTGGATTTGGATTGGATTTGGATTGGATTTGGATTGGATTTGGATTGGATTTGGATTGGATTTGGATTGGATTTGGATTGGATTTGGATTGGTTTGGATTGATTTGGATTGGATTTGGATTGGATTTGGATTGGATTTGGATTGAGTTTGGATTGGATTTGGATTGGATTTGGATTGGATTTGGATTGGATTTGATTGATTGGATTGGATTGGATTGATTTGATTGATTTAGTTGGATTTGGATTGGATTCGGATTGGATTTGATTGATTTGGATTGGATTTGGATTGGATTGGATTGATTTGGATTGGATTTGGATTGATTTGGATTGGATTTGGATTGGATTTGGATTGATTGGATTGGATTGGATTGGATTTGGATTGGATTTGGATTGATTGGATTGGATTTGGATTGGATTTGGATTGATTTGGATTGGATTTGGATTGGATTTGATTGATTGGATTTGGATTGGATTTGGATTGGATTTGGATTGGTTTGGATTGGATTTGGATTGATTGGATTGATTGGATTGATTGATCGATTGGATTTGGATTGGATTTGGATTGGATTGGATTGGATTTGGATTGGATTTGGATTGGATTGGATTGGATTTGGATTGGATTTGGATTGGATTCGATTAGATTTGGATTGGATTTGGATTGGATTTGGATTGGATTGGATTGGATTTAGATTGGATTTGGATTGGATTGGATTGGATTGGATTGGATTGAATTTGGATTGGATTTGGATTGGATAGATTTGGATTGGATTTGGATTGGATTGATTGGATTGGATTTGGATTGGATTTGGATTGGATTTGATTGATTGGATTGAATTTGGATTGGATTTGGATTAGATTGATTTGGATTGGATTTGGATTGGATTTGATTGGATTTGGATTGGATTTGGATTGGATTTGGATTGATTTGGATTGGATTTGGATTGATTTGGATTGGATTTGGATTGGATTTGGATTGGATTTGGATTGATTTGGATTGGATTTGGATTGATTTGGATTGGATTTGGATTGGATTTGGATTGGATTTGGATTGGATTTGGATTGGATTTGGATTGAATTGATTGGATTTGGATTGATTTGATTGGATTTGGATTGGATTTGATTGGATTTGGATTGGATTTGGATTGATTTGATTGATTTGGATTGGATTTGGATTGGATTTGGATTGGATTTGGATTGGATTTGATTGGATTTGGATTGGATTTGGATTGGATTTGGATTGGATTTGGATTGGATTTGGATTGGATTTGGATTGGATTTGGATTGGATTTGGATTGGATTTGGATTGGATTTGGATTGGATTTGGATTGGCTTTGGAATGAGTTTTGATTGGATTTGTAATAGGAATTGGATTGTATTGTATTGGATTTGTATTGGATGTGGATTGGATTTGGATTGGATTTGAGTTGGATTTTAATTGAATTTGGATCGAACTCGGATTGGTGATTTGTTTTTTGGACTAGGATTTGTATTGGAACTAGATCACATTTGGATTGAATTTGAATTTTATTTGGATTGGTTTTTGGTTTAATGTGGATTGGAACTGGATTGGATGGGATTGGCTTTGGGTTAGTTTTGGATTAGAATTAGATTGGATTTGGGATTGGGTTAAGATTCCAGGAATAAATTTGGATTGGATTTGCATACGGATATAACTTCGATTGAACTTAGATCTGATTAAGATTTAGGATATTGGATTTTGATTGCGTTTGTTTTGGATTTGTATTACAATTGGATTGGATTTCGATTGGATTCGTATCGGAACGGAGTAGAATTGGATTTGGATTGGATTGGTATTGGAATTAGATTGAATTTGGATTGGAATTAGATTGCTTTTGGATTGGAGTTGAATTGGTTTTCGATTAAATGTGGATTGGATATGGATTGGCTTTGGGTTGGATTGGATTGGATTTAGATTGCATTTGGTTTTGAGATTAGGTTAAGGCAGGATTGGAATGAATTTGAATTGGATTTGAAGTTGGATATAATTTGAATTTAACTTTGATCGGATTCAGATTAGTGATTGGATTTTGATTGGGTTTGTTTTGGATTTGTATTATAATTGGATTGAATTTCGATTGGTTTTGGATCAGAATGTATTTGAAATGGATTTGGATTGGTTGTGAATTTGATAGGGATTGGATTTGGATGGGATTTGGACTGGATTTGGATTGGATTTGGATTAAATTTGGAATGGATTTGGAATAGATTTGGATTGGAATTGGATTGGTATTGAATTGAATTTGGATTGTATTTGAACTGAATTTGGATTAAATTTGCATTTAGGTTCAGATCGGATTCATTTAAATGTTTGGTGAATTTGATTTGATTTAGATTACGATTAGTTTTCAATGTAGATATATTTTTATTTGGATTGAATAAGAATTGGGTTCGTATTTGGATTCTTGAAAATCGTGGTTAATACATAACTCTCACTAAAAGCACATGATTTTCGGTTTTAGAGGATAGCATGGGATTTTGTCTTGGAACTGAAGAAAATTAAGCGTGGTGATCGTGTTTCCCTATAACAGATATCGCCTCTGAGTACGGTACGACACATCAAGTAACTTGAGTAGCATTCGAGTGACTATCAGAAGGCGTTCGGTGCTTCGGATGGAACATTATGTAGGTCTCTCCGCTTAAAGCACAACAACGATATGATTATGATGGTAACAGGGCCTAGTAAGGACAATGTTGTTGGGGTTTTCTGAACACGATCCCGAAGTATAAAAGGAAACTATCTGACGGATTGTTTGCCGATGTGGCTTTTCTTTAGGATTATGAAATCTTTCAAGATTTATTTGGTCCAGTTTGGCATTAATAGCGGATTGCAATTCATCAAAGATTTCTATGAAGGAAAGTTTAAAACTTGTGAATTAAAGAACAAGAAATCGGTGCGGGGAATTGTCAATTGAAATGATTGAGGTCAACTATGATTCTCGCAATATCCAAAAATTCGAAGCAAAAGCTAGACGAGCACTTCAACAATTATGTTACGTTCTATACAACTGGAATATGTACATTTAATTTGGTTGGGTATCCGAATGATAGATTTCATATGTATTGAAAAGCTATGAATAGGAAATCATTGATACCTTTTATGTTTGACCTTTTTGTTTTCGGAGCTTGAAAAGGCCGTCATTTTGGGAGACAGTTGAGTTATAAAAAAGAATGTGTTTGATAAGACAGTTCTGCCATTCCATAAGTAGGGCCCGATTCATTCCTTTCGTTTCCGAGAAGTTCCTAGTTTTTTTTTTTGAAAATATCTCCCAAACCAGTGGTCGGTGAAAAGGGTTCTGATGACCTAGAAAAAGATTCCGGTTTCGTGATGTTGTAGAAGCATTCAAAACTTTTCTTTATTTTTATGACTTAAAGGGGGGCAACTCGCAACGGAGTGAGAGACACGCCATAGTGATCTATAGACACTCCAAAATCTATTCTATAATAAACTTTTTTAATGGATTTGAAGGTAGTTTCGTTAAGAAACGGCAATTTGAAATTCCCCGGAATTTCGTCGACTTATTTGGACCATGAGACCATGGACCATGACCATAAAAAAAGAGCTTGGTAACCGAAATCATAAGTTAACCAAGTGCCAAACATTTGACCTTAGGAAACGAAACTCTAATTCAATAGACCCGCTTAAGCAAAAAAAAAACAATTAAATGTGATTTATTGCTTCCGTTAAGTGGAATGATTGCAAACATGGTTTACCGAACAACAACTAGGGGTTGTATTGTTTTTGGTTTCGAAATCTTAGGACAAAAAAAAACAATATATCTATTATACAACCCTTCGCACGTCCGGCAATGAAACGTCGCGCCGCCGCGGTGGGTTGAATTATGACAAATTGATTAACTTACCCTTTCGGGGGGCTCTCATTGGCAACAAGTAACCTCGCCGGCCATTCCAACAACTTGCAAGCTGCTCAATTTATGCTGCCCTGTGTAGACCCGTCCGTCCGTCGTCTACTTATTGATTTATAAAGGCGGCTTCGTCTCTGCACTGGTGATTAGTCATAGTCCAGCTGCCCGAATCGAGCAGTGGAACACAATTTGCCACTAATTAAGCTGTTAAATGGAATTGGCAGCATAAGTTTCCCGCTTCACCATCCATATTTTCGTAATACAGATCGGTGATGGCCGATAAGGCCCCAACTTTGTCTCGAGGTCATGAAAAAACAAATTACAGCCCACTCTCGGATGGAAATATATATGGTTCGGATTACTACGGCGTGAACCAACCGTGCGCAGTAGTCTGTGAAATCTATCGGTTAGGTTCAAAGTTAAACAGAGTCTGATCCTTATCATCAGGAAAAAAAGCCAATCTTTTCCGCTTACTGGGGCACGCTTTGAAATAAAATATTGGCTTGATTTTCTTAAAGCCGCAGCTAAAAATGGTAGCTACTAAACGAATCGCACCACACAGACCGCGACCAACCAAATCGTCAGACAAATGCTCGAGAGCTGGCGGCCCTGAGGAGGGGTAAAACATAGCAGGCGGTGTAATTTATGCTGCACGCATAACTAAAAACTAAAATCAAGCAACCTTTGAATCCGGGTTGCTAAGAAAATTTAGCAGAAATCTGCGAAAAGATAGATGCAAATGATTTAAATGTCTTCAAATCTGGCACCCTTGTATTGTCGATCGAAGCAAGCCTCGCATACCGTAGACATGTAGACTGGGGGGACGTTCCTAAATGTCAAAATGTGTAAACGCATTACCGGGTGGTTGTGATGGCGGCCAGACACTTGAAATCTGAGAATAGGATTTGCGTCGATCGGCCGTGGCAGTTAAGTGGATTAGCAGGGTCACTTAGATCTCGATGGACGAACAGCTGATCCCTCGGCACATAACCTGTTATTAACTGTTCGTCGGAGGAAGCATACCAGGAACAGTAGACCGGTTCTCCTTTCTTTTTTGTTACCATGGTCGTAATCTTCCGCTCGGAGACGGCTCCATTTACAATAGGTGTCTCGTTGATTTTGCGGATAAGGTCGCGAATCGAAGCGGTTGGTGATTGCGAAAGGTTCACCACGAGATACGACCCTCAGGCTAGATATCGAAAGCTCTCATCGAAACGACTAATTTATTTATTACGCACCACCCGGCCCAACAACCAGTCTGCCTGTCGGTGACAAGGTACCTTTTTTCCCCTAACGAAAGGTTTCGACTTGTCTATCAAGAGTCTGTATAGCTGATTAGGTTTGTTTGGATTATCTGGTGTGGTCGTCCCTGCCCAATAGCCAGCCGTCTCATGTTAAACTCCGTAGTCGATTGAATATGCGCGTCGCAAACCGGCTGATCTAGGCAGGGGCCAATCGGTTTCGCATATTAGATTATGTATACATAAATTAGATACCGAGATATACTGCGGACAGACGGGCAAATCGGTGGCTGGTGGGAGAAGAGCAAGTTATGAGTTGGGCGGCATTTTTCTTTGCCAGATATCGAAGCACCCTGGGGAGTCTTTTGTTTACGAAACAGGAGTTACGGAAATGAAATCATAGTCGGCTGGTGCGAAACGGTTGCTAACGGCGCTCGTCGTAGATAGACTACATCTCACAAATAAACGTCGCTTCGCAGCAGGCGTTGGAATTCAACGATGATTTTTTTTTCTTCTTCGGGGAAATCGGAATCGGCTCTAGTTGCTATACTGGCGGTTCAGCTGTAATATATTGATTCAACGGGAACAATCGATTCGCAATCCGTGGTTACCAGGTAACAGGAATGTCTGCTTAGGTTGATAATCAAAAAATGAAAAGTGACAAGCGAATTTTGACAAGATGAGTGATTGAATAGATGCTTTGCTAGATGGCCTTCCTAAGTTCTAGAGGAAGGATCTTTTTAGAATTATTCTAAAACGTATGTTTGACAAACCAATTTTCTTAACTCCGCAGAACCTCTGTTTCATAGGTTCCTTGTAATCCTAATCAAGGTACTACTTGTACTCTAGGTACCTTAGGGAACGTCCATTAACAAGTGACTCTATGAAACCCCCTCCCCCTCTGTCACGTTTATTGTACACTGAAAATTTATATTCGTAGATTAGCTTTCATACGCTTCGTAAACATGGATTTTGTATACAGAATAAATGTCTCGTAAATCGTATGAAACATTCATATAGCTTGTCGTCTAACAAAACGCTATAATTACACCTTTTTTTATACAATGCACAAAATTAATTTCGTGAATATCAGCCAATCGCTGCTTCTCTTCGATCGTTCCTGGTATTCCTGCTGGGATGGCGGGAATCATTAATTTATCCCAACATAGAAATGAAAGCGCTGTCGAGAGTTACAAAATCATTCGCAATAATCAAGTGACTTCTCACGAGTCAACATGGTTGAGTGAGATCAACCACGGACTCAATATCAACTCTTCCTAAAAATATAGGATCGAACCTCATATCAGAAACATTAAAAAATTATACCCCGAACCCTCGTGGTGCGCTTTCTTGTCAATTACATTTTAAGCCGATAAAGTAGATGTCAGCCGTTCATGCTTCACCATAGAGACTTTTTTTTTATTGGTAACCAATTCATCGTAGTTTTTTGTATTGTTTTCGTAGAATGAACGAATGTTCTTTCTGTGTCAACAAATGCTTAGTGCTTTTGACAGTTGTACGTGTAGCATTAAATACAAATGTGGCTTCTTAAAAAGCACAAATCAGGTTCGTTGCAGAAAACAACGAATAGATTTGTTAGTCCCACCTTCGATTTCGTAATATAAACGAAAATTAATGTTCAGTGTATGGACCTTCAATTTTTTTTTGTATGGATTGTCACGTTTTCCCAAACCTCCCTCCCCCTTGTCATGTTTTTTATATGGAACTTCAATTTTATTTTATCCCCCCTTACTGCGTGACAGAATTAACGGACCTTCCCTTTTGATGAAAAAAAACTGTCTGTTAATGTTAGGGTATGAGTTATCCTCCTCTTGAATAAACAAGACTTACAAAATACTTAAAATCATTCTTCAGGCTCTGTAAAATTACACAGACAAAATATTATGAATTTTATTAGACGCGTAAAAATACGTTCGTTCAATTGCAAGCGAAAGCAAGCATGAACAACGAAATTGCATGCAATCTTCCATATAACAGACCTGATTTAGGCGACATCTGGCTAGCTTTTGCATACAACATTATTGACAATGTATGGAATGTCCCAGAGTGACGCTTCATTTATGTGCATAATATTGAACAGAAATTCACAATACTCCAAAATACTTCGGAATCGGTTCCAGTGAAGCTAAAACCGAACACTTGCAGAACCACAAGTACTGGTACCGTTCTACGGTTTTAAATTCCTGGTTTCTCACCTATGGACATCGTAAATGGTGAACTATCAAACTACAGCATCAGCGTATGATAAACTATTAATTTCCTATGTTCAAATTAATGCTAGCTTACAAATCGCTAAGGAACAGTATAGATTCAAAATGATTGAAGTTTTCGTTGACAGAAGTCAGAAACCCGTAGCCTCCATCCTACTTGATGTGTGGTGCAAACCTGTAGGTTATTATTGTCGGTACAGGAGAAATCCAAAATATGGTGAGAACGACAATCGATTGTACTCTGATTATGCATAGCGTCGGAAGTAGTGCGCTGTATTTCGCACTACTTCCGACATTATGTATAAATGAGAAATACAGTCAAATACGCTGTCAAATACTGTCAAAATATCCACATTATTTTTGGATTAGAAGCGGCCAAGTAAAGCTGGAAATTTTCGACGTCGTTGTTCGATGTTCGGCGTCGTTTGGAATCCAAGATGGCGGTTCTGTTTTGGACAAAGTGAGTCAAACCCTGCAACATCGATATATTTCAATTGGAAATTGCGTAGAATGGCTGGAAATCGATGTCTGATGCGATTTTGGAATCCAAGATGGCAGCTTTTGATAAATTGGTGATCGACTTCATTTAGGAATCCAAATTGGCGGCTTTAGCTCCGTTAATAGTGAGATACTGCCAAAAAGCCTACAATATGGATACTTTTGGATCAAGCACGACATGAACGGCAATGGATGTTTGACTCCATTTTGTTATCTAAAATGGCCGCTTATGTTTCAGGAAAACTGGGAAATTCTTTCAAATACCATGTCATATGGTTACTTTTGGAAACGGCGTGTTGGAACGATCATGAAGATAAGTAACGGTGCAAACAAAGAAAAAAGGAAAGAAAGGCTACACAAGGTGTCGGAAATCAAAATTGTCACTATTTTTATTTTTTATTTTTTTTTAACTCTTTATTTGTTCCAAATTTATCAATAATTACATTTCATGTTAATCTAAGTGCTCCAACTACTACTGTAATGTATCAACCTTAATTGTTAAAATATATACCTAATTTTGTTTACATGGTTCATGCCTTAGCAGTTCAGTATTTTAAACAGTTTTTAATGCTTGCGTGTCAGTATAACAATAATAATCTTAAAACTAAAAACAAACTAACATTATTTTTAACTAAGCATAAAGGGAATTAATCTTTGCAAAAGAAGATAGCAACGATTTTTGTCTGAAATTATTAATTATTTTGTTGAACATTTGCTCTAAAGTCTCAACATTCGAAATTCTATGCACTTCGTTTGTACTGTACCAAGAAGGCAGCTTCAAAACCATCTTCAGAACTTTGTTCTGAATCCTTTGAAGTGTTTTTTTTTCCTGGTAGCACAACAACTAGACCATATTGGAACAGCAAAAAGCATGGCCAGTCTAAAAATTTGTTTAAATATTAGTAGTTTGTTCTTCAGACAAAGTTTTGATTTTTGTTTATAAGAGGATATAAACATTTAATATATTTATTACATTTGGCTTGAATGCCCTCAATGTGATCTTTGAAGTTTAATTTTTGATCAAGTACCAGACCAAGGTATTTCACTTGACTTGACCAAGAAATTGGAATACCGTTCATAGTAACTGTGTGACTACGACTAGGTTTCAAAAAAGAAGCTCTAGAATTATGTGGGAATATTATAAGTTGTGTTTTGGAAGCGTTGGGAGAAATCTTCCACTTCTGTAAATAAGAAGAGAAATTGTCTAAACTTTTCTGCAGTCTCCTGCAAATGACACGAAGGCTTCTTCCTTTAGCGGAAATGCCTGTGTCATCGGCAAACAAAAATTTCTGACAACTTTGAGGAAAATCAGGGAGGTCGGAAGTAAAAATGTTATATAATATCGGCCCAAGAATACTACCCTGAGGAACTCCAGCTCTAACAGGTATTCGATCAGATTTGGAATTCTAATAATTTACTTGCAGAGTTCTGTTAGTTAAATAGTTTTGAATTAATTTCATAATATAGAGCGGAAAATTAAAGTTTTTCAATTTAGCAATCAAACCTTCATGCCAAACACTGTCGAATGCTTTTTCTATGTCTAGAAGAGCAACTCCAGTTGAGCAGCCTTCAGATTTGTTTGTACGTATTAAATTAGTAGCTCTTAAGAGCTGATGAGTAGTTGAATGGCCATGGCGAAATCCAAATTGCTCATCTGCAAAAAATGAGTTTGTATTGATGTGAAGCATGATTCTATTCAAAATTATCTTTTCAAAAAGTTTACTTATTGAAGGAAGTAAACTTATTGGTCTGTAGCTAGAAGTTTTAGCTGGATCTTTCTCGGGCTTCAAAATTGGAACAACTTTGGCATTTTTCCATTTGTCTGGAAAATATGCCAAATTAAAACATTTATTAAATACTTTTACCATGAAAGACAAGGTACTTACTGGGAGTTTTATGATGAGTGTATAGAAAATTCCATCATCAACTGGAGATTTCACATTTTTGAACTTTTTAGTAATAGATTTTACTTCATCCAAATCAGTGCCCCAGAATTCATCAAAAATATTTTCCCGGGAGGAAATATTCAGATAATCACGAGCAGCCTGATTTTCAATAGGACTAGTAAGACCCAAACTAAAATTATGGGAACTCTCAAACTGCTTAGCAAGTTTTTGAGCTTTTTCCACATTTGTTAACAATATTTTATCAACTTCTTTGAGCGCTGGGAAAATTGTCACTATAACTTCACAAAGCCTGAAACGATGCGTAAAATAAGTTACCGAAGCAGCGGCGACACAATATTCATTCGAAAAACGTGACGGTCGAGTTAAAGTGAAACAAATACGACGGAGATTAATGTCTAAAAATCATTCGAATTTCTATTCGAAATTCTATTTAGACGATTTAATTGAATAGGATGTTAAATGAATTTTTAACAAATGTCAGATTCGCATTGTTAGTTATATTTTAAATCCAAATACATTCATAAATTTTATATTATGTTTATGTTTTTATTTTAAATCTAAACATATTACTGCAAACGTACAATGATACTTGGAAAAAAAATCAAAATCACTAGCTTTTACCGCAATAAAGGTAGAGCTGTTTTAAAATGTCGATTGGCCGAAATTGACGCCAATACACTTGGAAGTTCTACATAAGATCGATTTCGACATCAACATTACTTGATGTCACCTTCAACTGACCAACGATTTGCGACTGACTGTTCTCAATCGAGAATCATAATGGCCACACGCGAATCCCCACTTGAAAGAGGTCAAAGACCCCCAGCCGGTTGCTAACAGACTTTGCTGCCAAAAATGAAGCTGACACCGATCGGTAGAGGGACGGACGGGAGGGCACCCGTAACAATCTGTCACCTATAAATAACGTGCATTCCCAACAATAGCTTCACACTGAAGCACACCCGAGAGGAGAAGCCAGGCCATAAAAGCATGTATAGATGTCAGAAGATGTTGCCAGCTGCCGTTTATATTTACGGCCCCATCAGCTCCCACCAGCGGACTCAGTCGTTCACCGTCGTTTTCCAAATCTTGATCTCTAATTGTCTTCTTTGTAAAACCACATTGTCGAGAATTAATTTCATTCCTTTCATCCGACCACGGACGGACGGACGACTCGACGACGACTCGCAGACGGGAGACGCAAATCGTAGCGGCCCTCGCCATCTTCCGACCGACCATCCGGGAGAAAGATCACGTTCTAATACCGCCGCTCGACCCACGGCCTGCTTCGATAGGTGCTGAAATAGATGCTGGGAGGGAGGGAAAATTTATCGCTTCATTTGTCGCAACCCGTAGTTTTTGACGCTCATTTACGCACAGCCTCTTGTGGACGACCAATGTAAACAAAAAAAAAAAAAAAAGAGAGAGAAAAAGAATCGCGGGTCACTACGATCTGCTACGGGAAAACTAGGAAATGATATTAAAAATGAAAACTATTTTTATTCGTTCCGTTGGAGATGCTGCTATGAGAAGCACGGCTCTGTGGGGAATTTCATCTCATTTCACTGTCCTACGCAGAAACGCACACGTTATGACCGTAAAGTTGATATGCGCAATTAAATTGCTAACCAAGAATGGGAATGCCGTATTTTTTCTTCCCGTGGAAGAACCCATAGATACCAATCGAAATGAGATTAAAATGGGGTAGAAACATTAGAACCCTTTCCCTGGTTGTGTTATTCAAATGTAATGCAGTAGTTCATTAATATTCAAATCCCATCCACAGCCATAAGTTGGTATTATTAAACAGGGGATTAACAGGGAATTTACTTCGCAGCTTTGGAGTAGGTGATGACTCAACTGGAATATGACATCAATGTTATAAGAAATAGTATCTGAGAACGATGAACTAATATTTCCTTTCAAATTCGAAGAATTGACATGAACTGTATCGAACACGGTACCCATAGTTAACGAACAGAAACGTAAGCCTCTATCTCTCAATCACCGATAGCCACTAGCTTTCAATAATCTAGACGACCAAGCGTTGTTACCAAGCCGTCAAAAGTACAAACCGCGATACCACGAGAGAATAACCGGTTCGCAATCAGAACTCGCCATCATTAGAAATTAATGCCAATGGAATTTAGCAACTCTACACATTCCACAATCCTCCGAAAGGCGCGTGCCATTCCCGCCGCCTACTGCGATGTCCATGCGAGGCTCTGTATATAAGTGGGAAACAATCAAAATCTCATCACCGACTGTTAGCAGTTCAAAGTGCAAAATCATGACTGCTATTTTTAAAATCTATGGTGATTTCAATTTGCATTTCCCACCATGAACAGAATCCGGGGAACTCCCCTGACGTACGCTTAGAGTAAACTAATCAACAAAATGCATTCAGATCGTATCTGGTGCATGGTTTAATGCCTCATCGAGATAAAATCGTTCGTAAAAGCTGTTCGAGCTCGACTGTACTGGTGTGTCGTACTGCTGTGAGCGAATGCAGTGATTTGCATTCTTCAGCAAACTGCAAATTACTGGGGAATACCCGAGAGCGGGTGTTTGTGAGATACAAGTGCATGCTTTTGAAAGGTTGCCTCTATGGGCGCAGCAGAAGGGCGCAAGGGCGAAGGGTTCGGTGGAAAGCAGTGAAAGGCAGTTGGAGTGTGGCGGATTGCACTCAGAGCGCATTGCGGTCAACGTTTGATGGGAGATCGTTTGAGACACCTGTTGCGAGTGGGATGGCATGGCACTGTGGTTCGAAAGGAAAATTTTATGGCGCGAAAATGCAGTTTCTATTGAGTTTTGTCAGAAGGTCAGTCTTTTCGAGAGAGTGGTTCGTTTGAGGAAACTATGATTGATTGTTTTCATCAGGTTGTATTTTCATGTTTGCTTACAAAAACAGCAACGTCTCTTTTAAAGCGGCAACTAAATGTGCTTAGTTAGCTCTGATTGATAGAAAATTGAGATCGTAAATTTAAGAAACAAATTCAAGAACAAAAACGTTGAAGCAAACCAAAACCAGGTCGTTGCGAGGCCTACTTCGACTGATCATCTTCATGATTATCAATTTTGCTTCACCTACGAAGTGCTGATTAGCGACCTGTGATAAGTATTAATGCACAAAGTTAAGTATGATATGTACTACCACCCATTGTAGCACGGAAACAAAGTCCGACAGCAACGGCCTCTCCTCTCTGTTAGACTTGATCAAGCTTTAATAACCACTGATTATCCTAATCATGTCATTGTATGAAGGGCCAAAAACGCCGTGGGTGGATCGATAGGCAACATCAGTTATACGTTTCCACAGGGATATAAAGAAACTCCTTCCAACAACAAGTATGATCAATTGGTCAAAAGAGCAAGCAATCCAATATGAGGATGCCCCAATGGGCGGGGAAAGAAGTCCGCCCTCAATTTACAAACTGTTAGCAATGGGGAGTTGGCATTCCCGCTCTCCCCATCCAGAGTGCTTCAATCGGGTGCCCTGATGGTCCCTCCCGTTCCCATGAAATATTTATATAATAGTGTATATATTTATGTAAATGAAAAATAATACAATAATTCATATCTATTATATACGATCTCCATTAGGTTGATCCTGAAATGCAAGAACTGTAGTCAAGTGTTTTAGTGTAGAGTTCCGTGGTTCGCGATTGAGCGCGTTTTCGTTCGTTTTCACTGGTGTAAGCATTTCACCAAAATCTTGGTTTGTGGCATCCTGAAAAAGTTTGTTAAATTTTACAGAACTAACATTTATACATTTTAATTTACTATTGCCATGGTCACTATTTGCAGCTTGATGTTGATTTTATAACATGAATCCGCTTTTATTTTTGCTGGCCTAATAGTTATTGCTCCTGTGTTGGGAAAGCAGGGAAGAATTAATTGACAGAGAGTTAAAGACAAATGGACATAAAAAACAATAAGCAATGGTTAAATCATCTATGAAGTAAAATCGATAAAACAATATCATCAAATATAATAATTATGGTACAGTTATGCCAAAAATTGAACTGTAACATCAGACACTAGCAGAATGGTAAACAGCGCTGCACGAATCAAACCAGCTCAGATTTGGAAGAAGGTCTATTCGCAAACAGGAAATGAAAAACACATTAGGTAATAAGTACAAAATCCTACCATAGATTCCGTTGCAGCTTCTTTTAATCAAGGTACTAAAATGATGAAATAATGACAAATATTGAACTGTAAAATCGGACCCTACCCAAGTAGCACACTATGGTCATAATTAGTTGTAGTAACTTGATTATTACTTAGCAAGTCATATTTATGTTATCTCAACTGAATGGCAACAACTAGGGTAGCCAAATGGCTCACAGAGCTGCATAAATCAGATCAGCTCAGATTTGGTAAAACGTCCATTTGCAAACCGGAAAGAGAAATACATTCAGTAATGAGTGCAAATGCCTAGCATAGATTCCGAAATTTTCATAAGCCTAAGGTGTGGCCTAGTTAGAATTGGAACATAGACTAGTGCGCATGTCTCGGATACACATTAACAACATAGTATTCTGTTTCTACTAAAATGCTTAACTTAATTTGAACTTTAGAGGGAAAATACAAAAAAAACGATCATCTCGATTTCGAACAAATTTGCGGACGTTTCCCGGAATACGTTCCATCAGCCGGCGCACATTATTCTCATCCATCGTTTCGGCAATCTTATTCCACTTGGTTCTCAATTCATTGATACTTTTGACGACACTGCCATTCACCTTCAGCTTCCTCTTCATAATAGCCCAACATCTCTCTATCGGTCTGAGCTGGGGACAGTTTGGTGGGTTGAGTTCTTTCGGTATAAACTGAATCCCGTTGGTTTCATACCACTCTAGCACTGTTTTACTGTAATGACAGCTTGCAAGATCTGGCCAAAACATGACAGGTTCATTGTGGGATCGCCATTGTGGCAATATTCGCTTTTGGAGACATTCCGTTCTGTACAGCCCTGAATTAAATGTCTTATCAGTGATGAAAACCTTGGTCTTCCAACCGCAGGTACAGATTCACACAAACATTAATTTGGCAGGAACATCTCCCCGAGCCGAAGCCAAGTAAAAGTTCTGGCCCGGTAGTTGTTTGAAATCGGCCTTTACATAGGTTTCATCATCCATGAGGAGACAGCCATTGCATTTTGTCAACACCTGATCATACAGTTTTCTGGCACGGATCTCGGCTACATTGTTCTGCTTTTGATGATGATGAAGATGTTATACTACCATCTATTGTAGCAAGATAACTTTCCATAGCAGTGGAATAATCTGAAAAACGATTTGATCAGGGTTGTTGTTTGTGATCCTCAAGCTCCTGTTTGAAGGGCCAAAAACGTTTGGGCGGGCCCGTAAACAGAGACACTTACGCAAAACCCGCGAATATAGGGAAGAGAATCTCCTTCCAAAAGCAAGTTCACACACACACAGGGTCCTTCATTTGCTCAGTCAGTAAAGGCGCAGCTACAGAGCAACACCATGCTGGAGGTGGCTGGGTTCGATTCCCGGTCTGGTCTAGGAATTTTTCGTTAAGGAGAATTTCTCGACTCCCTGGGCATAGCGTATGATTGTACTTGCCACACAATCATACTAATGCTCCCTATCCAAATCCCTATCCCATGCTCCCTATCCAAATCGTTTCACTTGGGTGCCCTGGTGGTCCCTCCCTTTCCCCATTATTTTTTATTTAATCTAATGTTTTTTTTTTGTGTATTTTGTTATGGTCATAGCCACATTGTTCTGCTTTTGATCCCTAAACATCTGTAGGGGAGGATGGGAGGACGCGCAGTTTAAGCAACATCTTGAATTACTAGGTAATGGAAGCTGAAATTTAGAAAGAAGCTATTGAGTATGATGCATTAAGATGTTTTCGTTGTACATCAAACGTGATTTAAATTCAACACGATGATTTTACATGATTTTTTAAGCCTTTTCCAATTTGACGACACCCAAAGCGGATAAAACGCCGTGCACTACAATATTGGGATAGCATGCACCGCTGGTAAAAGGTAAAAACACGGCTTTGAAAAGTTACTCATTAGAGTTGTAAAATGAGGAGGTTGCAAAACATCCTTTCAGCTCTGTTTACTAATCAAGCAGCCAATGGGTAACGAATAAAAATAGCAAAACATTGCCCAACTCTTCATTATACACACGCTTAGAAAAAAGTACCCAACGGAGTAGTTATGTGCGGGAATCCAACGTTGAGTATAATTTTGTTTACCTACCATTGGGTTTAAATTAATTACTTCTGGGTAGAATTTTACCAGAAGTAAGTTATTTATACCCAACGGTAGGTCAACATGATTATACTCAACGTTGGCTTCCCACACTTAACCGCTCCTGGGTGTTTTTTTTCTAAGAGTGTTAATATATTAAGCCATGGTGCGTTCTGCCCTAAGTTTTTGTTCTAAATATTCTGAAAATACGTGGAAATATAGTGATATTTTGAAGTTTTGTTGTGTGTGATACATGTGAAGTGAATTTATTATAAACCATTGATATTATCGCATGGTAAAAGCTTCTTTGAATAACACTTTTATTTACATATGAGGTACAATCATGACAATTTCTTAAATATTGATCATATTTTGGTGTATTGAGTGTCTTATTGTACTACAAAATTATAAGTGATGCTGTTTTATGTAAAAATTAATAGAGTATCATTCCTTTAAAGCTATAGTTTTGAAAATTTGAGCATATTTATTGAGTGGGTCATTCTACTCCACGAGTGCATTTTTTACTGTTCTCCTCTATACAGCATAGGCCACGCCGGCCTTAGTCTGATTAGTAGGGTATGGTAAGTAACTCTTAAGGATTCCAACTCAATGTTCAAATTTTATTGATTCTTATAGTTTTCATTATTTTTGCAGCTGAACATGCAAGTACAGGGTGTTTGATAACTTCGAATACAACTTTTCATTGTTTTGTAGGTGCACAGCATGTGCAATCTCTGTATTGGTATTTATGCCAGCTTTAGTCTCATATAGAGGCTTAGCGACGCGCACGGCGTCGACTTGCCGTCATGTGTTGATTGTTTATCGCGCGCGATGAAGAAGTACCACGACGTCGTAGTAAAGTTGTTTGCGAGAGGTGAGCGACCTAGCGACATATTCCGGCGGTTGAAATCCCACGGGGCAAAGCGGAATTTCATCTATACCACCATCTATCGATACCGGGAGACGAGCTCAGCCAAGAACCGCGCGAGATCCGGGCAGCCATCAAAGTGGTGAGGGAGCGGGTTCGTCGAAAAATGAACCGCTCGATCCGGAAGACCGCTGCTGACCTGAATGTGTCGATCGGAACTGCCCACACCATCATGACGAAGGACCTGGGATACAAGCTGTATAAGAAACGCAAGGTTCACGGGGTAACGGAGTAAACTGATACAGGCAGGCTCGTCAGGAGTTCGTGTTTTCTGCTGAGAATCTCTTTTTTTCCAATAGCCACAGAATGATCGTGGCGTGACGCGTGCGATTCTTTTGAGAAACGTCTCAAGCTCGTCAAACAGAACAATGGGGAGATGCCCCCAGCAAATATGCCGTAAAGGTTCTCAATAAACATAAAAATTGACTCAGAAAAGAATATCTTGTATTTGCATTTTTTAAAAGCATTTTTAGAGTGTATTCGAACTTATTGAACATCCTGTATAGTGTGTTTAATATATTTAAAAAAAACTGTGAATAAATACATATTTTCAACACGATACACACGGAAAAAACCGTTCCCAGATCCGTGAACTGCATCCATGAATTCGAGAACAAGCAAAAATACACCGTAAATTGAATCGCGCAATCATGAACTAAATAACGTTTAAAAGGAAAAATCTTGAAAACGTGAACTGAAAAGTTGAAAAGCTCACGATCCGTTTTCAGTTTTGGGAACGCTTTTATTTTCTGTGTAAAATTATGAATATTTCGTCAAAGTTTACGAACGATTTCGTTCCATAAGAGGATTTTCCAGTATTTTCACTTGAATGACTATAAAGAGGAATGTCAGCGTTTTTTAGAAGCAGCTTAATATTATTTCAGTTTTGTAGCACCTTTAGTTTACTGTAAATCTTTGACAATAATACCTCTCTGACTAACTTTCACAGTTTGTGCTCAACATCTCACAGCAAGAGGGAAAAAAACCTAAAAGACATTTCGAGGTAATTCAACCTACTGACTGGTCGAACTTCCATTCTGAGTGATAATAGATGTAACCGTTCCGCCCGGCAGTGAATTAGAACATCACCGCTAATTAGCCGTAGAATGTTTGTCTCCGGACAGGCGGCATACCTCTAAACACTCGTCTTCGGACAAAACCCGTGAGCAAAGCGGAAAGCAATTAGGAAATTGGAGCTGCTGCTGCTCGCAGCATTCCCCCCAACGAAAGCATCGAAATAGGCGGCGCTCGACAACTCCTGCTCGAGGCCTTCTCTGATATTCCACTCCCACTCGGTTTGTTTCGAATGTTTTTCTTCTGACAAGGTGCGTGCCTACTGCGATGAAAGAGTTGTAAAAAACGAATGCCGCGGCGATGATGATGGTGATGCTGATGACGGTGCGTCTCCATCGATGTCGGTTTTTTTTTCTTCTTCCGAGAAGTGAAAATTTTATCCCGGCTGTAAAACGAAGCAGCGAAACGTCCCAAGGGGTGTAGTGTAGGCAAGTAACGCGGAAAATGTAACGTACACGGAAGGTTTCAGGTCCAAAAATAATCTTTCTAGGTCAAATAACATTCCCCCAGCGTGATGTGATGCTACCGGGGACGTCGGGACTGACTGCTGCCGACAATGATGATGCTGGCTGGCAGACAGCATCCGTTGCCCCCCTGTTCCAAATATACCGAGGATGACAGAGCGGAGGTTAGAGACATATTGTTATATTTTCCCGAAATCTTTTGGGGCCAGTTTTGCCGCGGGTAGCGCCGGAAACCCAGTCGGTCGGGGAGTTGCCAAGGAATGACAGACGTTTCTGAAATAATAATAAATAAAGGTCGAAAATGAATACGCGTTGCCTTGACGGATGGATTAGCTGAGGAGATTTAGTTGAAAGCGCTGATAAAAATTGCGCAAAGTAGCGGGCTCGGATCAAAGCAGGCGTTAGACTGAATGAAAAGCGAAAGTTTTGCGCTCGATTTTGAACCATATTGTTAGTGACTAACTGGAACCAAACTCATTCCACTTTACATTGCACGGAGAATCATCGTCTCAGTCGTAGGCGATGATCGAAAAGTACGGAAGCAAATTCTGTAGCAGCCGTGGGTTGATAATTTGGTACCACCATCATAGCAGGCGCAGCGAAAGCTGTCAGATGACTATACTCGAAAGCGATTACGCGTTCATATGATCGCACCCATAAATCTTACCACACCACACCCCCGTTGGCAGCGAGACCCACTCCACGGTGAAATTCAGTTTTTTTTTTCGCACGCAACCGAGATTGACCTTCAGACGCGTCGCCCGCCGCATTATTACGGTAGATTTATCAAGTGGCCATTTCTGTTAAAATTAGATCCCGGTAGGTGGTATCCGCTTCGAGATTCGCGACTAATTTAGTCGGATTAATGTCTGAGGGGAAACATCCAGCAACGGTCAAAGTTTTTTTTTACCATGGCAACGCGGAAGTTGCTCAATATGCTTTTTCTTTTCTTGCCTAGTAATCAAATGTGTTGACTGTTTTGTTGATAACAAAGCAGATCAAAGAAGGCGTAGCGGATAAAACAGCGCGAGAGGATTCAAAAGATGCCTCAGACGTCATAAATTAGCACGCTGAATAAGAACTGGTACTCTTCGCAAGAGAGTCGCATTTGCGGTTCGATAATTTTATTTGAAAGTATTCTGATGATGCTGAATAAAGCCAACTAAACTGAATTGAGTTGTCAGGCAGATTTGCCATTAACGACGGAGCTCAAAAACAGTTTTGTTTCTAGGCTAACTTTTTGTTTAGCAGCTCATTTGGTAATTCACACCGCCCAACAATGTATGGTGAATCGAGTGAAAAAAAATTTGCTACAATCGGATGATTGGACATCTGATGGCCACTCGGTCTGTCGGTGGGAGGTATTTCGGGAGAGAGTTTCGAAAATATCATGGCGTGGCGACGAATTCACGATAAAATTAATCGTATGTGGTTTTAATAAATGTTCTGCGTTGTTCGCATTCTCAACGATGGGGCGGCAGAGCATTTGGTTGGGTAAAAGAGTTTCGCTTGAAATTCGACTTTGTTTGAAAGACAAAAGATGGATTGGGAAGTTTTCACTAAGTGATTACGGGTGGAGATATGCGTATATTGTTGTGTTTTCACCCAAAATTAAGTACCAGTTGGCGAGGACCGCAACCTCTGATTGTTTTGATGCTCTACAATCGGGCTGAAACTTTCGGGGATTGTTTGCCTGCACAAGAGAATATGGTTTGCTGATGTTTTTTTTGTTTTGGTCGAGTGTGGTAAAATTGCCTACTCAAAAATCGTCAAAATAACAAAACCTGCACAATAATTCACAGAAGGGCTGAAATTTTGTATGTCAAATTTACTCGCAATTCCAAACGCAAATACATTTGGGATTACTTACATGGTGATAAAATAAAATTTTTCTTTGGAAAATTTCCAATTTTCAGGATTTTAGTTTTCTTTTTAAAAAAAATAGAGCACACAAATATTAAAACCTTTTTTTAACAGGGCTAAAATTACAATTTTACACACAAAAAATACGTCGTTGTAAGCGTAACAAAGGAAACATATTTTATCATTGATTAACCTAGACCACTTTGAAAGGAACGGTAGCCTCATGTTGATGCAATGTTCTAAAAAAAAACAGTGTTTACAGACAATGAGAATTTGGTAAGCACCATTTCAGAACAATACACCTTAGATTACAGTACAGCCTACATTGGGAGCAAAAGGGAAATTTGTTCAATAAATTGTTAATTTGCAGGGTTTAAATTAGACGTTTTGTTGGGTTGTTCAAGAGCCATAGTTTGACCTGTTAATTTGCGGCATTGTAAATTTTTTAGAGATTTGTTCTGCTCCGAACTTGATTTGCATTCGAATAGTAGGGAAGCGGAACCTATCTTGAGCTCAATAAGCAGACCTCCAGTGGAAATCGGTGAATATGCATTGAATACCGAAAACTGAGTACACAAATTATTCACAATTTATTCGTTCACTTACCGTTAATCGTTTAGCAACACACAAAACATTCGATTCTGATAATGCTCTTTCAATTTAATACGAAAAAGTTGCCACTGCTATGTATCTATTTTAATAATATCCAGAAAAACCTTAATCCCATCTGTGTACATATGTTAATCATGCTGATTTTAATCAAGAAAAAATATTAACAAGTTAACGCTCTCCACTACTACACCCGAAAATGAAGTACATCATTTGACAGCCCTTCACCTGTGTTGGGTAGCATGCATATAACCAAGACAAAATGAAAGGGTTTGTTTGTTATTCATCCATGAGAATATTGACAACAAGACTCACCATAACGTTGGGCATAGAATGCTCTATGAATGATTGAACACGCACACTAGTGTTGATGTGTATGCTATACACTATGTGAACAGTGCCGCCAGCAGTCAACAGAGATGGAAAAATATTATTAAATGTGGAATTTTATTTCTCGGTAAATATTGAAAAAATCTACAATTAGAAGTATGTTATTATTTATTTTATCTATGGAAGAATAAAATATTCATCTTTGGGCGATTTGTAGCACACCCAAACCCATTTCATTCGAATAGGACTCATAATAAAATAGTTTGGCAACATCAAGCGATTACGTCGATTGTAAACACTGTACAGAATAGGTGCAAGCGTATTTGAATTATTGTGAAAATTAATCCCATAGTTTGCTAGTTTTTTTATCACGTATTCGTAGATTTTCGTGTGGCTAGTGTAATAAGTGAAGTGTGATTTGTATAGTTTGTGCAATTACGCAACGAAAATGTGTGAGCATATAGAGTTCAATTAAAGTGAAAACTTGGAGCCTGGCTCGGGTATATTCTCTAGTACGGTTAGATCAATACGACGAATTTGTAATGAAAAGGTAAGAAATAGTGTTGAAAATCTTCTTGCTCATTATTATTACGAAATTTAAGTCTGCGAAACGTTTTTGAAGCTTTGAATTATATTCAAGGTCTAATTTTATTTTCCAGGATTATATATTCTTGATTACTGCGTCCATTTATTGGAGAAATTAAACATCTTTTTACGTTTGAAGTTGAATGACTGCAGAATGTAATGAATATATGTATTATGGTGAGCATAGGTTCCGCTTCCCTAAATGATAATCAATTTATTAGTTTTCAGATCTTTCGCCGGTTCCTCAACATGCGTCTTAAAAATCACAAAAACCTTTTTTTCCGCAGCTTTAAAAGTTGATTTTTTTTTTTCAGTTTGGAAGCCGGGTCCAGATGTCAATTATGATGACTTTATACTTTAACTCATATAAGGTATGCGCAAAGCAACATTTAACCAAAGAAAAACTCGCAATATAACATTATTTCTATTCATGTCTAAATTCGAAAAAAAAACATCGTTACAAAGGGTTAATTTACAACTCATTTATATCCAAATATTATCTTCGGACTTGTTGTATCCGTATGCTCTAACTTTATGTTTGATACTATTCATTAAGTTCTGCAAAGTGTCGTCAATCTCCTTTCTCACTTTCTCACTTTTTAGAAAAATTATTTTCATTATATGCATTTTATTATTAGCCTGCCAAACCATGTACTTTTTAGAGAACTTCGACAACTTAAAATGACCCTTAACCTTGCCAAGTTGTAATGCGGTATAAAACTTAAGACCCGGAAGCTGCTTTGAGTCTTTTTTGACGTATGTTTCATCATACCTAACAACACTGTCAAATTTTTTGTTAGCAATTTGTCGTACAGCTTTCGCGCTCTTGTTTTCAAACTGTTTCCGACTTCTCGTTCCTGTTTGGGGTTTTTATTACCTTGAAGGACCTATATTCTGCCGCTTTCTTCACTTTTTGAACGAAAGAATATGATATTGTGATCTTTTGAGTCGCATCTCGGATGGAATGGTTTAGGCTTTGTTTAATTAGCCAAAGCACTGCATCCTGCTGGGATTTGAAGTCGTCGTTCCGCTTGCCACCAGATCCTGGTTTCCGATCGAGAGTTAACCGATGCGTTTGCTAATTGCTGTTGAACGAGGGACTCCGAGGGATTTTGCTATGTCATGACGCGACATTCCACACTTTTGTGCAAAAAAATTTCACGAACTTGTTTTTATTTCGACTCCAATACAATACTACTTCAATACAATACTTTTGTGACTGCAAACCGTATGTCAAAACGCTTACCGAACAAAAAACATTGCGATAGCGGTATTGGTGAAATCTCTATATTGAAAAATAAAAAAGAACATTCATAATTTAAATAGAAAAAAGATTTGGGGATTTGCAGGGACCATCAGTGCACCCGATTACGACGATTTACTAACAGTTCGTGGATAAAGGGCGGGCGTATCTCCCCGCTCATTGGGGCATTGTCCTATTAGACGATTTGCTTTTTGACTGATTGTTTGATCATGTATCTGGAAGAAGATTTTTTTTCTAATCCGTGTTTAGGTGACTTTGCCTATCGTCCATCCAATTCGTTTTGGCCCTTATAAAGTGACATGTGAGGGCGACCAAAAGTTGTTAAAATTGGTCAAATCATATAAGGCAAAAAGCCCACTGACATCAAACGTAGCTTTAAGCCTCGAAAGAAGTATCGAATTCGAATGGTACGATATCACATGAGTCAACTCTTTCGTAAACCATTACCTCAAAAAAAAAATCGATAAAACGGATCATGGTTTCTTCCATTTTGACTCACCCACCCAGGCAAAATGCACCTGCTAATCAGCCGATTGGTCATGCTAATCACACCCTGATCACTTCCTTCTTATCGAAAACCGTGCCCATTCCAACCTCCACGGTATGATTTGATCCCACCCCAAGGCTATCAACGTGTACACATGCGCCGATGTCAAAAGGTGTGACACGTTCTAAGAACCATTTATCAACTCTCGGCGCCACTCCTAATCAAATTTTGCAACACGGTAATTTATTGGCGACAGTTTTGGCGGCGTGTGTCTTATCACAATTTCTAATGATTGCATACAGCAGTGTTTCCCCAACTAGAGAAGTGGTTTTTCGTTTGTCAGAGATAATGGCGTCTTGCGAGCATTTAGACGGAGAATGCTCGGTTCTTTCCGCCTCCCGCATCAATCGAAGACTACGATTGCCGTCAGTGGTTCGCCAAATACTTCCGGTTATGATAGTGATGGCTCAGGAGCCAAATCAAAACAGTACAAACAAGTTTATTCATAAGAAAAATAAACTCGACGGTGTCGACAACAGAATGCGCCAATTGCGCTAGGGATGTTCGAAAATAGTTCTTTCTACAAAAGGATACCGAGTTGTTCAGTTCACGAGGAAAAAAAATAATAATATTTTGGGACTTCTAGGTTGATTTCCGTTGGCTTATTTCAGAAGTCAAGCCTGTCAAGGTGGCGGATTCGTTCCTGCCTTGACCTACCCCGCTTTTGGTATGTAAGGCAAAGGAATGCGTGCTTGGTTTGAGTACTGCTATGTCCAAATCCTTCGCTCCATTTTCAATAATACTATTAAATTTTTACAACCTGCCGTACACTGACGAAACTATCAACACGTTCTCTTCATATCTTTCATTTGAGCAAACATTACTGTCCACTCTTGGAACCTCATGGTAATGAGCAAACATTTCCTTCTACATTATTTCCTTCTATTTTTTCAAGTTCTCTGGTAATATACTAATTGATATATAGTGTGTTTCATCAAATATCCACAGGGATAAGAAATCGTTTTTGAATACGTCAATCTCAAGTCACGAATTTCAGAAAAAGCCAAATTTTCATTTACGAAAGTACACCGTGAACAATATTCATGAATACGTGAACTTTGTTCCGGAAAATTAATATAACACTAGAATGACGTAATTGCATGCAACGAGTGTCATGAAAACGTGAACGTTTTTCTTGATAATCATGATTTAGCTCACGTATTCATGATTACAGTTTCTGAAATCGGATTAATATCGGGATATAGTTCATAAAAGCAGGCACATAGTTCATGGACTGTACCTATTTGGAACGAAAATTTTGTTCATAAATGTTAGAACAAAATTGACGATTTTAACAAATAACATAAAAGTATTGAGCATGACGAGTAGAATAAATGTTAAAAGCTTTCGATAGTAAGAACACAAGCGTAATGTATTTTATTGTATGTGCGAATTATAAACATTTAACATGAAAAGATGAATGTATACACCGTTGGGCAAGCATAATATTTCGCAATGTTGAAGGATTCCTCAGGGAATGAAGAGTCAAGGTACACATTTTTTTCTGTGGAACATTCGTTTTTAACGTTGTTATTTAGAGTTAACTTGTTAGAGTTAACTTACTATATAGTGTTATATATAAACCAGATCAGCTAAAAATTTCCGGAGATGAATTCGATGGCTTATGATGTGGAAAAACAGATTGATATCATATCTCTCCATGCCTGAAAACACCTGTCAGCTTTTAATGCCATCCACATTTATAAGACTGTCATAGTAGTTTGCCAGAAGTTCATCAGAAGAATTAAGTGCATCAGTGGTTGCGTCTGGAGGATTAAATTTATCTCCTTCTTCAATAAAAACATACTGATTTTTTTCCTGACGGTGCAGTAACTTAGATTCAATATTCAAACTGGTTGTTCAACCGCTCCAGTTAAAATGTTATCAACCAATGGTTCAACGGATTCCTGCTTGATCAAGGCTTTATCAAAGTTTTCATTTGACTGCAATTTGCGCAGCAGCTAAGCGGTGATTTCTTCTTTTGTTGGAATTTTATAAGTTTCCTCCTTGCTTAGAACACCTCACAACAATCACTGACTAGAGTTTTTAACAAGCGTTACAATAAAATGGCAGTTCACGAAAACAGGAACAAAATCATGCAAAAGGATCTATGAAGTCACGTAATTATGACACGAGGATCATGATTCCGAGTCATTTTAATTCTTTTCACGAAAACAGGATTTAAGGAATCACGTAGATGAGTATAAATTCACATACATGGGGTTGATGTTAGTTCACACTGTCGTGATTTTTTGTTCTGAAAGGAATATGAGAACGGATTTTTTCCGTGCATTAAAACATTTCTTCTTTTGGGATATTTCTAAAAATTTCATTACAATTTCAATTTTTTTTTCTTGAAACTATTATTAGTGTGACTATCAGACGTCTCGCGTTTTTTAATTACACCGAAAATCCTTTCAAAATCCGCAAATTTTCTTTATTTTTTATTTTTTGCTTAAATGTTTCTAAAGTGAGACCTGCTACCAGCTTAGTAAGTGAAATATAAATCAAAATATTAAATATAGGTTTAATCTTGAGCATCATAATAGTTCGCTTAATTTTGATTTTGACATTAGGGATGCACTATCCGTTCATCCAGGCGTGAACATTAAAATATACAGTGCGGGAAATAAGTATAAGGACAAACTACTTTCTAAAAAATTTCCTATTACATTCTATTCTGTGTAAACCAAATGCTTTTCAATACATACTCAGCATCAAGTTTAAAGTTCATCATCAGTAGTTTTCCCTTTGAAACGAGTTATTTCAAAACAATGCAAAAGTTCATTTTTTCTCATGGGAAATAGATATAAAGACAAGATCAAATATTTCAAGAGTATCATTTATTTATCGCGTTTCAATTAAAAAAAATAACAAATTAGTAATGTGTAGCATTTCCATGTTTAGAAATAACCTCCTGCAGACTTGGCATAGAAGTTATGAACGATTTCAATTCATTCGTATCCAGTTTAGACCATTCATCCTGAATCGCTAACTTTAATTCTTTCACCGTGTCATACTTTTTTCCTTGACCCTAAACCCTAAAGCATGCCCCAAACATTCTCGAATGGATTTAAATCGGAACTGCATGCCGGCCATTCCAGCACAGGGATGTTATGAAAGTCCAAGAAGTTTCTGTTGCTGTCGATGCATGACAAGAACCGTTATCCTGTTGAAAGATCATGTTCTCATTCAATTCATTGTCAGCTAATGGAATAAGAACTTCCTCCAGAAGCTGGCAATACATTTCCGAGTTTATCCGTGTTGAAATGAAACAAACGGGTGTCTTTGCAGATACGCTAAATCCTGCCCAAATCATAACGGTACCTCCACCAAAATTCCTTTTTGCTTTAGTTGGCCTGTTTTGCCTTTCATCACACCAGCGACTGTTGAAACCATCCGGCCCATCTAGTTTGAACTTTTTTTCATCACTGAACGCCACATTAGACCACTCATCCTCCCAGAACTGGTATTTTTCAGCAAAGGCAAAACGGGCCTTCTTATGGCGATCAAGAAGTTTTGGTGCAGGTGCCGTTTTTCTGAAGGAAATACACTAAGGTTTTTTTTTTGCACGGTTTTTTTTACACGGGTTGTTTTCGGCAATAACTCCAGACCGGATAAACTTATCGACTTATATAATGCGCATTATAGACCCGGGTCCAAAATACGCATATCAACTAATTTGATTAAAATGATTGATCTGCCGCTGCCAAACCAATTTTTTATCTCGTAGACAAATAGGGTAACGCATATATTTTGGACTTGTATATATTATAACCACCTTCAAATAGAAAACATTCTAAACGCATCCGATGTGTAACAACACCTGTGTTGAAATCTACCTAGCTACAATCTAGGTATTAAATAAAACTATTACAATCTGAGATGCAGTTCCTCATATTTTTAGGGACGATAGGGGATGATATTTCAGGAAAAAATTGTTCTATTATGTTATTTAGCAAGATTCTATTTGGACTGCCGATGCCAAACAATTGGCGTAACCGTAGCAGAGATGACTATCTACTAACTCTTCTGGAAGCCGTGTGATACTGTTTTGAAAACATTTGAGCTATAACATTCTTCTCCTTAGACACCAAGCAGCGCGGTAATCAAGTGTGCTGTGCGTCCTGCGCAGACATTACCACGGTTGGGTTGAATGCAGGCACAACATGTTGCATTCAAATTAAAAAAAAAAACTAAGCAAGATAGAAAGTTTGTGTCAAAGAGAGAGAGAGAGAGAGAGAGAGAGAGAAAGAGAGAGAGAGATAGAGAGAGAGAGATATGTAGAACACGGTTAAAGCCGTTTTTTTGTTCTATCAACCACTGCATTTTTTTTTCTTCTAAAAACATGAAAAAAAACCCCTTAAAAATGAGAAGTTTAAAACATGTTTATTCCTAAGACACTAAATTACAACAACTCAACATTTGTATGTATGTATGTATGTAGGAAGCCACCATCCTAGCGTGGGCCTTGCCCTGCATGCGGTTCCACTTAACAGAAAGATCATGCTTTGTTACCTTGTTCTAAATTCAACATACTGCTGTATGAAGGGCCAAAAAGGGTTGGGCAGGTCCGTAAGCAGAGACACTTACGCGAAACCTGCGAGAATAAGAGAATCTCCTTCCAGCAATATGATCCAACAAAACGAATAACAAAATACGCAATTCAATTAAGCTTTCCACTAGATGGTTTGTTTGAGAAAGGCGCGTCAAATTCATTACAACTGTTGGAGTGGAATGTAGCAATCATGAATGATAGACACATCCCCTCCTAGACTCCGGTGGTTGGCCATCCACTCCATTGTCCAATTGAAACTTCAATGATGCCCTGATGCACCCTCCCATCCCAGTATTTATATGTTTTAAATCAATGAAATATAATCAGGTTCATGCAATATATATCAAATATGAAATATATAAATGAAATAAGTATATATAAGGAGTATGTAAATTGAGACGGAAAAATTGATAGCCTGTTCTGTATGTTTTCAAAACTGTATACCTTGCTTGTCGAAATTTCCTTTCTGCTGGTTCTTGGGAGCAATATCATGTATTATTTTGCACTGCACCCCGAAGCAACCTAAACATAAAATCATATATGATGAAACATGAATGTTTTCAATTAATAATATCTATGAATAAATATGATATGTAAGAAAATTTAAATATATAAAACGAAAATACATGTACATGTATACAACGTTGAAATTCCACATCCTGAAAATTTAATATGATAATAAGTAATATACAATGATATGATGAAAATAGTAAGATATTATAATATAAATACTAAATAGTATACATTTTGAAATAGTAAACATGTATGTACAAAATACATCAGACATCCATTGGTTTCTCTCTGAAAATAAAAATCAGGTAGGCCCTAATATCTCAAATGTCCTGGAAAAGCTGAAAGACAGGTTAAATCATCACCATTATCATAGATAATATCATATCATTTAATATCTCAACATAAAATAAGAATCTGACGTTATAATGTCAAATAAAAATACGAGCAAGCCAGTAAACTATAGTAGAATATATATCCGTAACTTAGCTGGTCATCGAAAGACTTCCGCTGTTGCAGCTTCGATAAAATTAATATCTATTAAGAATTTGTTTTCACAGTTATAGTCAAATAACATAATAAGTGTAAGTATAATATATATCTGTTATCCACTGGTTTGTAACTGAAAAAACAAAGATTAGATATGTTTTAATATCCTAATAGTCTTGGGAAAGCTGAAAACAGCAAACAATTATGAGAAATAAATTTTACATAAGCATGAATAATGCCCAAAACCGTAGATTAAGTAAAACCAGACAAAAAAAAAGTCCGATAACTCTTATTGGTCTGGATCTATAAATGATAATGGGAAACAGGAAAGCAATGATTATAAATTATATAGTTTTGGTGAATAAGGGAAATGCTTTTTTGAGTAGAATTTGTCGTGTATAATGCTTCCTACATTTTTTTTCAGTGAAAATGGCATAGAATATAGATAAAATAGCGAAGGGTTGTTATAGTATAAAATGATAATACCAATTTTAATTGTATTCACATATCTACAGATTGTGATCCTGCTGCAATTGTAGACGGGCCCGCTCATGCACTACTAACCTCAGATAAATTATCACAACCACCGAAAAAACAAAATATATTTAAAATTATTTAATAATACTTAGGAGTTCCTTGGATGACCTGAAATTACAAAGAATGCTATATCTACAATATCGATGTGCTGCTGCTATAAGACGTGGCTGGATAGCTCAGTGGTTATCCGTTCTGCTTACTGAGCAGATGGTCGGGAGTTCAATCCCAGGCCCGTCCCCTTCCTTGTCATTTGTCACTTGCCTCTTTCTATCACCACTAGATTTAGAATAAAAAGCAGTCTACTGCGCTTTCATTGATCGCATCACTTACCACAGTGAATCCATGATCTATAAATAACCTGCCTCACTAACACAAATCTATCCTTCCCTTGACAATTGTGGAGACGCAGAGGTAAACACGGTCTCTATCCAACGATTGTCAAACTAATCATCCTTCCCCCCTCCCCAAAGACCGTGAGGACGTGGCCGGCGCCGGTACTGATCTATAAATAGAATTAGTGAACTTGTACATTGAAGATGCAAAGCCTACTCCCAAGCTGCATCTATGTGGTTCTCTGTGCAATTACACTAGTTCTGATCGGTAACGGAGTAGCAACTACGCTACGCACGGTCTTTTAAAAAAAAAAAAAAAAAAAATATCGATGTGCTGCTGCTATAGTGGAAAAAATAATTGATGTGATATAACCACAATGGAACTGACTCTTAGCTTCGGGTCCTAGAATCCCTACTGAGCCCTTGCGGCACGTCAAGCCGGCCAGTTCAGCGCAAGGGACTAAATTAAAACAACTCAACATTTCAATAAAAATTTTAAGTAGAAAACTTTCTTAGCTTTCGAATGAAGGAAATATAATCTTGCTTAATAACATATTGAGTTACAGCCAACTTAAGACTAACACGTACCATAAAAATAAAAGTTCAATAACTCCGTAAACTATGAGCTTGCTTTTGTGCGTATAACATTTTTTTTTTCATCACACTCTTCACACTCAGCTTATTTTATAGAAATCTGTAAAATTTTACCGAATTCTCAACAGCTGAACGTTCGGTAATCCGATTTTACGGATTTCGGTAAAATTTTGACCGAAATCCGGTAGTTTTTTTTTTACAGATATCTGTAAAATTTCACCGAAATCCGTAAAATCGGATTGCCGAACGTTCAGCTGTTGGAATTCGGTACAACTGTACAGATTTCTGTTAAAAAAATTGAAGTGTGTAAAAGCATGTAAGGTCAACCATGAACATTTAGTCATATTTTGAAATTCAACAATTCTTCAAAACACCGCCGGTCTGGCTATTGTTCTTCAAACGTGGCAATTTCTGCTCCAATTTTGTGATCGTAGACAACTTCTTCAATTCTGCGTTCTTTATGCGTTCAGCTCGTTTTTCATCAGATTTCGTTTTTTACTCAGATTGATTACTTCATTAGATGTTGCTGCATACGAACCTTCACGATGCGGCTGGGAGCGATCATCCAGATTATCTGTATACACTATTTTCAATTCTTGAATATTCCTCATTCCTTATGAAATACTTTTCTACACAACCATTATAAAAAAGGCGTACTAGGCAATGACCAAAAGCCTCTATAAGGGCAAAAGCACCTACATGAACTTTATTCCAGTCTTCGACCTATAATACAAAACTTGAAAGGTTTGTACAAATGGGTCGAAAGCGAGTGCTGGCCCTAATTGCCAACTCCAAAACGCCACCAAATTCATCCAATCTGATCACTTTGTATTGGAAGACTTTGCGTTTGGTAGACGGGCGTTTCGTCAGACCAGCTTTTCCCGAGACAATACTTCACGGTAGAGCGTGGAATTTTATACTGCTTGTACGCTTGTTTTATCAGAACATGGTTTTGAATCGCTCGAATTCACTGTTGCACTTCAGATTCCGTTTTTAGAATGCTTACATTTATTAATTTTTCCCATTTTGATCAACAACTTCCACTTTAGACGGTGAGCATAAATTAAGTTCAGTTTGCTTACAAAAAGAAATGAGGGGTTGGAAATAGGCAACAAAGCACTTCCAATCAGTCGTATAATGGACCCTCAAAGTTTATACATTTTTTTTACAGTTTTCCATTGTTTTTATATCTGCATAGTAAAATTGAGTATAAGTACTAAGTATTAACGTGTTGAAAATGCCTTTTTATTATCAACAATTTATTCACATGATCAGTTTCCTTTTTTATCTCCTGTAACGAAAATTCTTACAAATCACTGTACCATGCAGTGCTCAGGTAAAAATAATTAATAATGATGTTTTATGTGTGAAATTTGTGAGGAATCATATTCTTACCTCTGTTTTAGTGTTGATACTAGGTGTTTTAACTGACAATGCTTAGGTTAAATACGATAATAACGAAATAGTTGCAAAAATATGGCAGGATGTCCATTATACGCATACAATCCCTATTTATTTCCCGCACTGTACAAACAATTACAAATGTTCTCAGCTCACAAAACGATATTAAAAAATGGATGCACAAAATTTAACAAGTAGTCTTCTGAACCCTTAACTCTAGATTTATTAAACTAAAAAAAAACCCTAATAGGTAAGTAATTTTTGACCATTTGTTCATTTATCCGAAATAACGAAAATGGACGAATCCCTCAATACACGTTCGATATGTTGGTTCTCCAAAAGAACGCTGCCTTATTCGTTCATAAAAAAGGGAATTAGCACCGCTCGCAAACCAATTGCTCATCTCTAGTGCAAGCTGAGCAGAGTGTGATCGAACACAAACTCCATCACACAAATAGCGATTTCCTCTACCACATACTATACGTATATTTATGAATGAATGCCATTGCTTGATCGGCCCGGACGCATTGAAAGTGACGCGTGACACGCCATAAACGTCACAAAAGTCGTGTTGCCACCACAAAATAGCTTAGAATAACATTCCGCGCGCCCTCCGCACGCTCGTCCTAACAACTGCCATGTTCAAATTGGTCAATGCAAGCCATTGTGTGCCGTCGTGGTCGCTTCCTCCCCGGTTTGTGCATACATTATATGGTATTGTCACGGTTCGTTAATCGGCCTGCTTCGGGAATGAGCAGATTTGATAATTGATTTGCGCTCGAGTGAGCTCCCTTCTCCTTACTCTCTGCACTCCAACGATCCGAACCACAACAAAGTAGCCAGTGTTATGAATGGAAACATGCAAATTAAAACCCTCTCACCTAACCTAATTTTTCTGGTCATTATTTTCCAGTTAGTCGATCTTTGTTCCGCTCCCGTGATTTGCCTGGCCCGGTCGTGTCAAATTGGGGCGCCTCTCAATGACAGCAGCCAATTTGTCGTCAATGGTTCGGCGGCGGTCCGTAACACAATCATTACGGCGAAAGTAGCAACACCCGCCGCTGATTTAAAAAGAATCACGTGCCTCCATTGAGGTGGCTAATTGAAATATCCTACAACCTAAATGACATCCAATTACCGAACACAAAAAAGGCAACCCGCTTACGCCAGTGCAATGCATTGAACCTGTGCACCTGTTCGATCACCGGGCACTGCACTCTCGTTCAAGCCAAGCGAGCTCAAAAACCGGCAAGCGGCACTTTATTCTCATTCTACTCCCACTGGATGATACAAATGCAATTTGTTTGAAGTAAACAGGCGAAAAATGCAACCGCCTACTGTTCTCCATCGTAGCTTTCCGTAAGCTCGAGCAAAGTCGTCATCGGAATTCCCAAAGCTAGGCTCTTCCTATCCGACCCGACATCGCCGTCGTCAGAAATCATAAAAACAAAATCCAAGTCCCAAGTGCACTCAATGCACGCGATATGACGCGGGTGGAAGCAATGCTCTCCTGTTCCACATCAAGCGCAGCAGATTGTGTAAAAATAAAATTTATGAATGAAAATACGCGCGAATCGGTCGTCGTCGATACCGGCTTCCTCATTGCCTCCTTAGTCGCCACAGTGCGGTTGAAGAAAAGTGCCGGAGTGGGGAGGATCGCGTCTAGCAGCAGCATGCAGAACTGTTGCGTTTTGTGATGATGTTCTACCGACCGCGGTCGCCGGTTCGGTGATTCAGAGCGTGTGTGTGTGAAAGAGAGAGAGAGAGAGAGAGAAGGAAAAAGGCTCGCACTGCGCTTAAGCCAAGCCGTGCAGTTTGTGTGCATTTAGTCTCGTTCTCGCGTTTGCTTCTCTCGCTGCACACTGTCTGCACTTACGGGGCTGCTACTGCTGCCGCTGCTCGTGGGTGGTTGGACAGTCTGTCATAGTAGGCGATGATGATGATGATGATGATAGGTAGGTATGAGTATTAGACCGATGCATAATTGTAAATTTTTGCTCCACAGTGCTTAAATGATTGCTTGATTTGAAACTTACATGGAAATGATTAAGCCTACTATGTTTTTTGTTCAATGTTAAAACGAATTTTCCCCAAATTCTATTGAACGATCTGACGATCTGACGAAAAGTTATACAACTATTATTATTGGAAAATTTCTCAACTAAAATTTGGTTGAGATCGTTTTCGGGAAATACGACAAATGAAGTAGCTATTAATTAGTATAGCGATTGAAAATCTTCTGCATGATTGCTAATCAGCAACACTGTATTGTGCCAGGTGACACAACAGCTATGATTTTTGTACACTATTCCACGAAGTGAAATTTCCAATGTTGTCCACAGGGAAGAAATTTGTTCACAATTCAACGACAATAGAGATTTGAATGGATAATACACTTTCTTCCTTTTATTCATTTGAAATGGTCTTCTTCAGCAGAAGCATGTTGGCTGCTTGAGCACTAGTTGAAGTATGTAGTATTGAACCGTACCCAGGTAACCAATTAAGCAGTTCCAAAGCATCTTAACGGCAGTCTATCAAGCAATTAAGTCACCTTAAATGCAACATAAATGCCGCTTTTGGCCTAATATACATACGACTGCTTTACTGCAATGCTATGATAATGCTTCATAAATGCTATTTTGCATTTGAAATGTTTATTAAAGGCTACAAGCATTTAAAATTCAACTTTAATGCAGATAGCATTCAAGATGCTGATATAATGCTGATAAAATGCTTGTAGCATATGAAATGCAGATTTAGGGTTGATTTACTGCATATGCTAATGCTTATTGATTACCTGGGCAGTCGTATAATGGAAGCTCAAATTGTACTCCATCCTAAATGTCAGCTCGAGCTTAGTTTAATGATTTCTAATGCTTCCTGGAGATAACACTCAGGGCCGTCTAAGTTGATAGTCCCAGTGCTGAAGTCATCTACATAGCTTAATAGTAGCAGCTAGATTTCAAAAAGTCATGTAAATTACCAAACAATAATTCTAAGGGACGACATTTGGCAGTCAGTCAGGTTGCCTTATGCCAATGGCGTTCACTTTACTTAGTTTTATATAAATGGAACTGATTAGAGTTTTCTGATTAAGCAGGCTGTACAGTTCCATTAAAACATACATACAATTTCCTTTCCTACTACATACGGCTTACGGTTTCCATGATACTTTCTGATTTCTAGAGTATAACTTGGGCAGTATTCAACTCTTGAAAACCGGAATGAACTCTGGTTGCTTCAAGGTGACTCACTGACTCAGGTATACATAGTAGTAATTGAGTGCAAAGGAAAACAATAAATACAACCAGGATTAGTTGACATTGAATTGAATTTGTGTCAAATTGAAATGGAACCAAAGCTAAACTGAAATAGAATCGAAATGGAATCGAAACGGATTTAAAACGTAATCCAAATGGAACTGAAATGGATGTAAGGCGGAATCGAAACGGAAGCAAAATAGAACCGAAATAGAATCGAAACTGTTTTTTTATGGTATCACAGTGTTCGAAGACCCTTACTTTTAATTTGCACTGTACCCTTTTATTGGTAAAATTCGCTTCTATTTTTGGTTATTCATTCCATGAAACAAATGGATAAATAAAAAGTTGCCACGAAAATGAAAAAAAGTACCTTTAGTCGTTTCCCTTGGATTGAAAGTAAGAAGTCAAAGAGTGAATTGCGGCAAAATCCACCAGTATCACACCTGTTGTTAGTGCCTTTATCTAAACGTTCTACAACGTGGCAGTTAAAAAATGAATAGAATAGTGATACTTTCACTAATTCTTGGTCTTGGTCATGCATGTTTATAGCATGAGATAAGCCCTCTCACCCACGAGAGGGTATTTGTTCGTCGTTAGTAAATGAGACTTTGGGAGATTTATAATGACATAACATGAAATTTGCAAAATTTACATCAGTCTAATGAGTATTGCAGAGTTATGACGTTCACTTGTTTCTTCGAATGCTGAATCATACCGAAGGAAAGAAGACCGGATCCATATTTCACTTCAATGCTTCGTATTAAGAACTCAAGTTTTGAGAGTGAATGTTCGTCATGAAGTTCATAATATTTTTTTTTAATGGCACATAAAGTTATAAGGAGAAGAAGCGTGGATAATTTTTAATATCACATGAGTCGTATTCGAATAATTAAAATCAGTTACAAGTCGTAACTTTCATTCTGTAAGCCAAATCTTTCACTGTATGGTCACCGATCCCTTCATATTGCATCAGTAGGGTTGTTCCTTATTATAGCTTATCTTTTTGGGAGTTGTGTTTCTTTCAGGAGGCTTATGAAAATTTACTGTTGGTCACATAGGGGCGATGAACTAATTATGAAAGTGATATTACTTACAACATTTTTCAAGATTTGTACCTTAAAAAATGTTCCATTTCAAATATGGGAAGAGGGGTCATGGTAGAAAAAATCTGAAAAAACGACTTAGGTTATTAGTACCAAGTAACCAAATAGTCCTACGTTGTGAAAAAAGTTCCAATATAGAGCTGATATACGGGTTATAAGTCCTATGTCAGTCGTACACCAGCCCTATATTGTAATAACTTCAAAATCAGCTTCTAAGAGTTATCGGCAAATGGATTGCGTCGAAATGACCAGTAACGACACTGATCCCTACTAATGTAATGGTTATAAACAGCCACTAACTCCTATATAAGCCGTAGATCAGAACTATAGGACAATAAAGGCGAAATGTACGAGGTGATTTCTAATTGATAAATACCCTAGTAAGCCATGAATTATTGTGTTCGACAGAGTACCCAGGAACCTTTTAAGGTTCTACACTATGAAATTTCATAGTTTATTTTAAAATAGGAATCTGAAATTCAGTGTCATATTAGTAAAAGTTGAAAGGTAATTTTTTGCAAAAAAATCAGTTGTTGTAGTCACAAGGGGGGCCGAAAGGAAGGACCTCGATTTTGTTTACCCCTTAAGCGCTAAAAAGGATATCCTGGTTGCCACCAAATTCAAATGATTGTTAGTCAGGAAATTATCGACATATTTTAATTCTTTTGGCATCGTTAGATTCAAAAACTCATTCTCTTCATGGGCATTATCTGTAATGATCATTGAAATTCATCTGGTTCCCGGAAATCCGGGGCTGTGGTCCGGTACGGAGACACGATGTGGGAATATCAATTGAATTTCCGGGAATAGATGTCAAAATCTTTGGAATAATTCGTAGAAACTACTGCTTTTTTATTGCTGGCCATATGCTGACTAGTCCTGGGAACGGCCATTCTGTAACAGGTTCCCGTGGGACCTAGAGTGGCCACGAACATTTTCAGAAGAAAACCCTGCCAATTTGGGCATCAAAATTCGTAAAATGTCTCTACTAGGATATTTTTCAACATTTAGTGGCAACCTGATAATTTGTCTCGGACCTGTCATTCCGGAACAGGTTCCCATGGGGCCTCGAGTGGCCATGAACATTTTCAGAAGGAAACCCTGGCAATATGGGTATCAAAATTCATGAAATTTCACCAGTAGGATATTCCGCAACATTTTGATAATTCATTTGATGATTTGTTGTTTGATGTTTCCAAAACAGGTTCCCGTGTGGCATCGAGTGGCCAACATAGCCCCGGAAACCCGGATTTCTGGGAGCCAGATGAATCCAAAGGAACATTGCCGATAATATCCATGAAGCGGATGAGCTTTTGAATCTAACTGTGCCAACAGCCAGAGTTACAATCATTTGAATTTGGTGGGTCCTGTCGAACACTTAAAGGTGGTGTTATTGTCGAACATATAAGGGATAAATGTAATTCATTTTGTTCTGTTACAACCTCCAAATAAGACGTGTTTTAAATAGGTAATGGGCCCACGAAAATGGCAAACTGCGTTTCAAGATGACGGCATGACGAGGCGAAATGGAATGCTACAAAAACTGACCTGTATCCGCCTTTCCGAATGCTCTTCGATAGACCAATACGTTAACGAGCTGATGTCAACTAGCCACACGTTGTCTGATGTCGTTTGCAACGTCGTCTACACTTGGATCGACAACTTGGCTTGATGTCAAGCGTCCGGATGAAAGACCTAGGACGAGCTGAACAGGCTCTAGATATGAGAATCGCGCAGAAGACGGATGCTGTGATGTGAGACCGGCAACGAGATATTGAAGAGTTACTTTTACAATTCCCAATGACCGCTTGCAATAATACGAGGACCGATTTAAACTAACAGTACGGATGCTGCTGGGGCCACTCACAAGTGTGTTTAGCAGAATACAAAAAATATTTTAAACATCGAAGTTGACGATCGATTTAAACCACCAGTAAGGATTCTTTTGGGACCACTCAGAAGAGTGAATGGCTTATTTTAATGGAATGCAAGAATACATTAAAACTCGAGTTTGAGGACCGATTTTAACTAGAAGTAAGGATGCTGTTGGGGCCATTCACATATGTGGGTGGTTTATTTCAGCAAAATACAAAAATATTTGAAACATCAAGTTTGAGGACCGGTTTAAACCAGCAGTAAGAATTATGTTGGGGCCACTAACAAGTGTGAGTGGTTTATTTCAATTAGTGCAGTGGCTATATCCTGTGACAACTGTAGTGCATTATTTCTTGCTGAGAAGGAGATCGGCTATCCAACTCGCACAAAGCATATCGACATGCGACATCATTTTGTGAGAGAAGAACTGAACGATGGCAGGATTCAATTACAACATGTCGAATTGGATTTCCAGAAGGCTGAAGTATTCAGGAAGGTGGTTCCAACTGCAAAGTTTCCTGAAACAGCAAAGAGTCTAGCATTATCTTAAAATCCTGGTTAAACAAAAGGGGAGTGATAAATACCCTAGTAAGCCAAGAATTGTTTTGTTATTAAAAAATTCAATCTGTTCTGTTACAAGTTACACACTAGACGTGTTTTTCAATACTTACACTCAGTAGCAAAAAAAAATCCGAGCAAAATTTTGCTTCCAAATAACGCCATGTTCAACCTTCTGTAACTTTGTCAATTATCAATATTTTTGGCTGAACATTTGACAACACTATAATTAATGTATAGAACTCATATGACCAAAATTTCATGTAGATAAAATTTATAAACTTGAAGTTATCGTAACATATATGAAAAAAGTCATTTTTGGACATAGCAATTTCAAAAATCCGTATTTCTGTGAAAAATTTAGGTAGCGTATTAAAAATTCCTCCATAGCTTAAAAAAGTGAAAATAATGTGGTCAAAATTTGAACTGTTTCCATCAAGTGGTTTCGACTACAGCTGGCATCAAATTTGACGCACCAACGTGAGTATTTCCCATTTTCACCCAATATTGGCCTTTCTGAAATATCGGTGCAAAAAAAAAAAGCCGAGGTGACTTTATCTTACTAATACACATGATTTGTTACGCGTGAAATATCCCAAATAACTAGTGTAACCCACGAAGAACTTTGAAAATATGGCATCCAGTATATATTGGTTTGTGAAAACTACGTTTACAGTATTATATACTATTATTAAAAGAACAAAACATGAAATTTTGGTCATATAAGGTCTATACATTAATTATAGTGTTGTCAAATTTTCAGCCAAAAATATTGATAATTGACAAAGTTACAAAGGTTGAACATGGCGTTCTTTGGAAGCAAAGTTTTGCTCGGCTTTTTTTTGCTACTGAGTGTATCTATATGTGAGCTCGGCAGTGTAATAACTATCTGAAACAGATGCTTAAATTCAATTGTGAAGTGATTTTTCAGTTGTTTAATTAGCGTAGAGGAATTATTACGTTTGAATGGAAAATGATTTACTTAAAAGATACTGTGAATTTCGAATAAATCTAAAGATATCTCCGTTTAGTAGGATTAAAAATATTAAACATTTTAGACAGAAATAACTTTAGCAAGCCTTCTTCACAGTTAACTTAAATGTTGTTATAAAATCTTATGAAACGAATTTGAAAAAAAATCATAAAAACTACATGTTTAACTAGTAGAGAACTGATTGATTTAGCCTTGTGATATGCTTGAATGGACCGTTATCTTTGGAAGAGCGTCATTAAGAAAAAGGTTTTCCGGTAAAATGTGAATTATAGTATATACACCGATGAAGACCAATTCTGAACAGGTAACAATAACATAGGTCACAAAAAATGCCCTAAAAACGGAGTATGACTTCTTCTATCATAGCACAAGTAATTAAGCCTAGCGACGAGTCTGCCTGGTAAACCGCGATAGAAAAACCAATTCTTTTTCCAAGGTGCCGCTCATTTTCACGTGAAAGCTTGGCTCATATCAGTTATCAAGCAGCAATAAGGGAACAATAGAGCACGCGTGACCGCACTCCATTCAAATAGCAAAAGGAAACCAAACATCATGCTGATAATATTTTTTACAGACGAACGATGTCACGAGATGGTGCATCCAACTTGGGAATCCCATGTTTATTTTTTCAAATGAGAAATTGAATGTTAATACAGTACCATTTCAATCTTTTACCCTGGTAAGAAAATCATACTAGATCAAATGAGATTTTTCGAATTTTAGAGACAATACGAAACTTATATGTTAAGATCCGAAACAAAACTACCATTTGTTTCGAAATTCTGTGATCCAATCAAACGAGTTTCTTTTTTTTAATGGGATTTCCTCTCAAGAGTCCGTAATTTAGAAAACACCAGTAGCCAGCAAAAACGACGATGGGAAAAGAACGAATGAACTGGGTATAAACAAAAAGTTGACTGGAGTGGAGCTGCATTTTTAAATTGAAGAGAAATATGAACAGAGAGAGAGAGAGAGAGAGAAAGAGAGAGAGAGAGACAAAATAGTCCAGTCGCAACAAAGTGCATTTGCCTCGCATTTTATGAACCTGAGAACATTTTTCGGGCGGCAACGTTGATCGCAAATGTGGCTTTTGCTTTTCGATTCAAGATTATTTTTAAGAAAAATAATTTTTCCTACTATAATTATCTTAATTATGATTGAGAAAAGTTTACCCACATAAATTCAAAACGCAAAATCATTCTGGTGGTGTTAGAATTCAATTACCAGATCGACATATGATTTTTTCGTACCTGCTGAAGCATTATACTAATCAAAAAATTGAACAAACATCAAACTTTTTTTATTCTAAATGTTGCAAAATCTTCTATAAACCATGACCTACATTCAGTAAACACCATAATGCTTGAAATGCCAAAATAAAGAGCGAAATAAGGCCACAATTTGTACTGAATTCACACGACGAGCAACTCAAAATAACATACGACTAATACCGCATAATTGTTGTATCCGCTAGATCGTCAGAAAAACCCCACATAAGACACGTTTCCAACTACAAAGGTAAGCGAAAAAAAATTAGCACTTCCCTACACCCGCAGAATGGCTAAATTATGAGCGCATAGTGGTGCTGGCTGCCATTTGCCGAAACCGGCCGGTACGCAGACCGACCAAACAGAAATTGCCGGCCGGCAGAATGTGCATTTCATGCATCGCCTTTTCATGCCACATAAACATTCAAGCAGTAGGCTGCGACGGCGAGTTCATTTACCGGAGAAGCCATAGTGAGCATCATCAGCAACACTCTGCGCCGCCAACTTCGATGCATAAGTGTGTGGCGTAGAATGCAAGATTATGATAAATGTGTGTACGAGGTAGGTTAATCGAAATGAGGTGAACAATCGATTAACTTTTGCGATCAGTTTCCCACTCTCACACAGTTGGCGAGACTGGTGCAGGATGTGGTCGAAAATCTGTGCGATGTAGATTTTCATCCTTTAGATCTTGAAGTTTATGGTGCGGGGGGTTTTCAGAAAATTCATTTCATTTGGGACAGAATAATTGAAATCGCAATCACGCTGAAACCCTGGGGATATTTTTCACATTATATCGACTCCAACCTTCTAAGAGAAAGGAACACATTTTCCAAACTGGCTCCGAGTCTGGTCACAGTGAAAAATCTGACCGGCTGCCAGTGCCAAACCGTACGTACCTCTACATGTATAGCTGCTGCACTTTACAGTCTTCCGGCTGTACGCCAATTTCCCACCGCCTACTGTGAGTGTGCGTTCTCTCCCAACTTACGTCATCCGTCGGAGGTGGAGGAAAATCGATTTTTATTGTAACAGTTTTCCTCCACTCCAAGGACGACTTGATGCTAACATACCAGCCAGCCGTACGGCACTGATGTAAGGGAAAATACGACGCCTACTCATCCGTCGCCGGCGTTGGTGTCGCGTTACGTAAACCGTACGGATGCGCTTTGGCCTAAGGTTGCTCTTGAGATATATCGGAATGAATCTTGAAATTAGTCATAAAACGCCATGTACATAGTTTCGTAGGGAAGCTAGTTGCGTCATAGTTGCGACTTATTTCAGCTTTCCCCGCCCGTATCAGCGCAACGAACCGAGTGGAATGATATCAACGTCTTTTCCCACATCATTTTAAAATGCTTTCAGTTTAAGTGAAACTTTTCCTCATCGTAGGAAGTGAATTAAAAACGTTGATCAATTAAACAAATCAAACATTCAGAATCGCTCCCTGCTTTGTCTGATTGATTATCATTCTTGATGGGATGTCAACGGCTGCTTAAGGTTGCGGGAAGCACTTATTCGACGAACTAGTTTCACCGACCTGGCTTAAGACTGGGCAAATGCAACGAGCTCCATACCAGCACAGAATTGCTTATTTGGTTAAATCGCATTAAAATTCTATGAGTGCGATCAAATCTCCGTCTACCATTCTGCGACAACAGCCAATATTCTTTTTACGTGGTTCATTGTTTTGAAATTTTGTCTGTCTTGTTGACAAGAATGAATCCAGGAAAAAATTCCTGGACAAATTTGGACAGTCCATTACTGTAAGAATTTTATCCACAGTGCTAGGTTCGGTCCACGGTTTCGGTTAAAAGACATGTTTGACCTAGTGATTCATCGGTTTGAAAATAAAAGGAAACGGTGAAGGTCGTATTAAATGATTATGTCTTCACAAAATTCTTTCAAGAGTCACGCGAATCAGCCTAAAATGACCTATAATTCGGGCTAATCAAACATATTGTGTTTAAAGAAAGCTACTTGGTGGACTAGAAAGGATTCAAGAAATTTCTTTTGACAATCGAGAAATACCTAGTCGAGGCAAAATTGATTTGACACGCATTCACCAGGTGGTGCTAGTGAGTAAACAATATTGTGAATTTCTATACATCACAAACCTGACGAGCTAAAAGAATTGCATCGTCGGGAAACTTTAGCTGACGGTTAAAGGCTACCTGAAAGTGAAAATATTAGTTCAAAATTCACACACCAGGTGATGCCATTGAGCAAACGTTTTGTGAACATCGATATTTCAAAAGTGGTATAGTTCTTTCTTATCAAAAACTATTAGAATCGTATATTTTTAATAACACCATAAGGGTCACCATTTTCGTATGGGAGTTATAGGCTCAACACGAAAAGTATTGTTTAACGATCGTTTTTCAGGGTTAACTGTACTGAAGTCCTAAGGACGTTATATGATACAATATTAGATAACGGAGTTCGAATCTGAAAAGTGACTGACTAATGACTAATGATGACAAGTCGAAAGTCTTTTAAGAGAAGTAATAGGGAGCACACTATCGTGCTCAGGTGCTTAAAGCCTGTCCACGTTAAATTTTGGACACCAAAATAAGAGCAGCAAACAAAATTTTACACATAATTGAACAATACCGATTGTTTATGTCACAAAAATAGAGTAATATCTACAGGAGAATCAGTTGATTAGGGTATTAATATGATGATGATGATAGTCGCGCCACTTACCCCTACAAAGGTTTGAGATAGCCGATTTATCTATTAGATAATTTATTTGAAAACAATTCAGCATGCCATAAACAACGAACTGGTTTCATCTATAGATGTTAACTTCTTCCAAAACTTCATTTGATTTACAGCGATATAATTGTGAAAAGCTATTGACGTCAACCACAAATCCTATTACAATTCAAATTACAGAATCATGTATAAGACATTATTAAAAGACAAGCCAATATCCGACCATGCCCGCTACAAAGCCAATGTAGTTCCACCACTAATGAAGCGGCCTGCTTACTTTTGGGCTGACCAAGGATATCCCCAACCATAGAAATAGAGTAAGTTTTCAAAGCCGAAAAAATCCACGGCAGAATTGACAAGCATGTCCCCGACAATCAGCCAGACCTTATACGGGATTAATCTTTCTGTAAAATTCTCGAACTATCTCAATCTTCTCTTGAAATCATCGGTACAATTTGCTTTCTTCTTAATTTCCGCTTAACTAGAGCCCAGTACTTCTTGGGTTGTCGGTTTTTGCACCTATTTGACCTCTTGTACCTTATCCTATTCCAGGACGGATTTCGCATAGTGATATGAGGCACAATCAGGCAAAAACAGAGCTGGAGTGTCGTGGTTTCTGATAAACGGTAGCAACCGCTTTTGCAGACAATCTTTCTCGTACACATCCTTATTGATAGTTCCGGGCCACAACTACACATGGCCTGCCAAATCAAACACTTCTTCGGGAGTTTGGACACCTTCTTTGCCCGGAAATGCCCCACAACGGCGTTCTTTTGCATTGCGGTATAAAAAGCCAGACCCGGAGCTGTTTCAAGTCTCCGAGTGCGTACGTTTCGTCGTCCATTATGATACAATAAAATGTTTGCATTTAGCAACTCTACTCAAAATACTGATCATTAATTGCTCATCATTTTGTGCGAATTTTCACTAGAATTTTTAACGTAATTTTTTTCTGATGTTTTTATCAAAAGGAATTGTAAACATTCAGTGGTTTTTGTGCACTTCCTGGAGGCAGCTGACCAGTTTTTTTTTTAAGTCAATCATTTTTTGGCACCTGCTTTTTCAGGTTCCGCTTGACGATGCCCATCGCTACTGGGTATCTTTTCTCAAAATCAACGTTGTGATCAGAAAACTGCTGTTTCGCAGAAAAACAATCAGATAATCTGGCATAATGGACAGAGGTCAGATTTCGGCTAGAAGAGAGAAGGAATCTTATGCTTTCGATACAGTAAAATAGGTGAATTTCTTTCTGTTGTCCTTTTGGACCCTCATTTTGGAAAGACACTTTGGTACTGCTGGAACTGCTTTCTTAAGACACAACATCATCTCGATGCCGATCCTGAACTTTTGACCAAATCTCGAGAAGAGACTGATTTATTCTCCTGAATGTAATCGACGACTTTTTGGTCCAATTCGAGATTGCTGGAACCAGATTTTCGTCCAGTTCTCAGCAGATCCTGAACGGTGTACAGCTCAGCATACTTTTAAATCACTCATTTCACACTTGCTGGATGCAGTTTTTTACACCAAACAATTTCTTTAGGATTCTACAGCTGTTTGCGATCATCAAGCTCCTGTCTGAAGGATCAAAAATGTACTGGCGTGCCAAGTAGAGGCACTTACCCGAAATTCGCGAATATAAGAATATACGAAATGATGTTCGTATGATTTTGACTTCCCAACTTTGCGAGCCACATTTCGCACAGAAAGATTGGGAAGATTTTCTCAATAATGGCTACCACCTTCTTGACCATATGTCAGGAGCATACTTTTCGATATGTTCCACTTTCAACCTTCCAATCCACAGTCAAGCGCTGATCAAATGATTTGCATGCACAAAACAAGGTACTTTTCGGAAGTTTTAATTTCTTAGCAAGATCACGTACCGATAATTTCGGATTTTGCTGCCGTTCGTACAAAATACGTTTGCACACTTCCACTTGATTCGATGCCATTTTACTGAATGTAACAAGAATGTAAACATGTTGTACCATGAAATAAAGTGGAGAGTTTCAGCGACCCGTGAAATAATTCTAAATCTACACTTAAAGATTGTCCATTTAACGTGGACAGACTTTACAGTCTAAAATGAAATCTTTAATCTCAAGAAAAACGACGAAATACATTAATTACTATTCCTTGGAGTGAATAAATTGAAAAACTTCCTGCAATAAGCATATTATAGTATGTGAATTGATAGTGTAAGGTAAGTGAACTTGTTTAACTCAAGTTTTGTATTATTGCTCTCTCCTTCTTCTATTTTTTCCTGTATATCTCCTCCTCTTCTTCTTCCCTCTCGAAGATCATGGTTGTCACTTTGTCGTAGATGGAAGACCAAGAACATGATCAGTAGTGATAGTATCACAATCTGCTTTCTTTATATTGCCACGTCGTAGTACGTTTATTTAAAGGCACTGAAGAGATGTGATACTGGCGGGTTTTGCCGCAATTCACTCTTACACGCCTTGAGGCCATAGAACAATTCTTCTTAATAACGGTTAGCTTTACTTTAATAGTTTCTTGAATTATGAATGACCCCTCTTGTGGGTCAAAGAAAAGGATTAATCCGAGAATTAAAATTTCCCCGATCATTGGTATTTTTACAAGTATAAAACCCAAAGAGAGAGAGAATTTCAGAGTATATTGTGTTATTAAACTATTTTATAACAACAACTGAATGTACTATGATGCAAATTTTAAATTTCAATCTCAATTTCAGTGAGCGAGATAAGGCCCTATAACCTAGGCAATTATTTCCAGGCTTTTGGTTCAAATGCCAAAAGTTCACCCACAGACAAAAGGAGCATAAACTAATCTTTCCAGAATCTATGCTCCCAACGATAAAGTGCAAATTATCACACTGTTTAACTCTACATGGAAGCGTTTGGGACGGGAGGTCCACGCTTTCTTCCTTCCTTTGATTCAAAGTAGTAGAGCGATTTTAGATCTTCCGGAATCGCTCTATTTCTTGGAATCCTCTCTGCGGCACATGCTACGCAGATTGCCTGGCCGATGACAAGAAAAATGATGTATTCAAGAAACCATAATTTTCCAGGATACTTTCAAGAATTGGCTGCGTTGGTGTGAGATTAGATTAGATTAGTATATCTCTTTCTTCTTCTTGAATTGTACATCCCTGGTAATTGAATTATTACTTATTCTATCTTTTCTAGTTTTAAGGCTTCTAAAGGGTGTCTACAGTTAAATTGAACCACTTTCAATAAGCGGCAACATTTCGCCCTGTGGGTTGATTTTAACGAAATTTTGGGTGAAATGACCTCAGCGTGTATTGTTTACACTGCGTGAGTTTCATTGTGAAATGTGTCGTTGTTTTGAAAATGGAGTCGAAGGAACAGCAAGTGCGCGAGAACATTTTGCACACGCACCTCGATAACCCACTTCTTTCGCACCGAGCCATCGGAAAGATGTTAAAAATTCACCAGTCTACCAGTCTTTCGTGTCATAAAACGTTTCGGGGAACGTTTAACTGTCGATCGGAAGAAGGAGAGTGGTAGAAAAAGTGTTCCGTACTGTGTGAAGGATCACAAGCGAGTGGTTGATGCCTTTAAACGCAAACCCAACTGTTCTGTTCGGGATGTCGCGAAAAAGCTGCACTAAGCCAAAAAAATTGGTGCGGAAAGCCAAGAAACGAGCCGGGCTCCGTTCATTCAAAGTTTAGAAAGCTCCAAACCGCACTGAAAAACAGAATAGGACAGCCAGATAGGCTAGGCCGGACCTAGCCGCTTGTCGTTACTTCAAGGATATTCTGGAGTGGTACAAGACGAATGGTGTCAATTTCGTGCCGAAGGACCTTAAACCCTCAAACTCTCCAGAGTTGTGGCAAATTGAAAAATATTGGGCTATTGAAGCACGAACTTCGTAAGCATCCAAAAGTTGTCACTACAGAACAGGAAATGTTGAAGTCATGGTTGAATGCGGAAAAAAATGTCGGTTCAAGCTTTGTACAAAATTTTATGCGTGGAAATATGAAGAAAGTTTGGGTCTTTGGATTTGGTCAAGAAATACAGTGAAATAAAAATACCTAAGCCAAGATTATACATTGTATTTTATTCCCACGATTTCATATTTCATGACAATCGGTTGATAGACTTGTATTTGAGGACGAGTTTAAAGTGATGCAATTGAACTGTGGACACCCTTTACTACCGTTAAAGCAGCTATTTTTCATCAAGAAAACTATACTGGCCTAATGCAATCGTTCGAGAGCAGTCTGGAACGCATTATTTAAGCCAGCTTGAATTAAGGTTAGCCTAAGGACCTTAAGTCGTATTCGCTCACTGTAATTACTTACACTGGTAAACTACATTTCTATCTTAAATTATTTACAATATAACTTCGTGTGATTCGTCTTTTGTTGATCGTTGGCCCTGCGCTGCTCGAGTGATGTTCGAAAAAAAGAGCCGGTTGCGTTCGTTTGACGTCTCTTGCCCGAGTACTGAATGCAAGGTCACTCTATGTTGTAGGACGAGATACGCCAACTGAGGCGTTGTAATACTGCTGCTGTGCCATTTCACAGCGCACACTGGTGCCAAAAACGCCAAAAAGTGATCGGAATTGTTTTGACCTCGAAAACTAAATTTTTTATTATAGTATCTTCAACAAAAAAAATATCCAAAAATTATTGTCCATCCTATGAAGTTTTTAAAATTTGATGATTAATCACACCCTTAATGAAAAAAAAAATTGTTTAGTTTAATTACTTCAGTTTTTTTTAATTATAACATCTCGTGGCGTTTTTCTGCAAATTTAAAATGATCTACACTTTTGTTTATCATATAAAAACACACAAATTTGCTGAAAATAGTCTATTGTTATATCTTATGTTTTTTTGGATATTGAGGACAGCGAGAGACGAACGATTGCATCTAAATTTAACAATGATTGGATCATACTTTCATATGCAAATAGTTTGCGGACATTTGCGGATTAGTATGATTATTTTACGTTTAAAAAAAGCATTACTTTTTTATAAAAACTCAATATCTTACAAATATAACAGATAACAATAGACTATATTTAGCAAATTTGTGTGATCGTACATGATAAACAAAAGTGAAGAACATTTTAAATTTGCAGAAAATCGTCACGATATGTAATATTTAAAAAACTGAATTAAATGGATGTTCAATATAGAATTCCCTACTTTTACAACAAAACTAATAAATAGGCGTATGAAGGCATCGAAAAACTTGTTTTGTATTAAATTAGCTATAAATTTGCCGAATAAAGTTCATTTTTATATGTATAAATTAGAAAACATTTTTTTCTCACTAATAGGCCTTTGTTAACAGTGTGCAGCGGTTGAAAAAAAAACAGTTCAAGTATTAGAAAGTTGTTGATCCAATCAATTTTCTTGTCTTTAAAAGTGTGTGAATTAACATCCAAGGCCAGCAGAGGCATTATGAAAAACAGTTAAACTTAATGTAGATTAGGTTTTCATTTCAGAATATCTGGTATTTCTAGTCCTAGACCATTTCCATACACAATAAGCCTATCGTGTAAATATTTGTATCAGATATCGAATATAAGAAGGTAAAATTACCAAATTTAGTACGTGTTTTTACAAATCGGATGGATCTCACATATTTCGCTTACGAAATAACATCAGCTTATATGCATACCACATACCACCAAAACACGGTACTGTTACGATAACGATAAATCATCAGTTCCAGAATGAGTAACCAATGAGCTCATCTCCTGTTTCAACACAGAAAAAAAGCGTTCCCGAAAATTAAAACGGACCGTGATCTAGTTCACTTTTTAGGATTTTTCTCTTTAAACTTTATTTAGCTCATGATAACGTGATTCAGTTCACGGTGTATTTTTGCTCCTTCTAGAATTAATGACTGCAGTACACGGATTGGAGCACGGATTGGAGCACGGATTCTAGCACGGATTTTTTTCCGTGCAGTTCGTCCGTTCTTACAACGTTTCTTTGTCAAAACTCGGGAAATCATAACAAGTTTTTTGGTTCTTAGCATGTTTTGAAGATCAAATATTATGATCACCTGAAATGTGTCAACAAAACGTAAACCTTTACCTTACAAGATTCGAAGAATGCTATCCATAGTGGACACCACTCTGTGGCGCATCGGCATTGAACACGTGACCTGGCTGCGGCATTCGATGCAGTTGACGCAACGCAGTGAACTTCTCGTGTGAGCCGGAAATACATTGGCCGAATGCAAAAGTTTGCATGGTAAATAAGCAGCAGCAGCAGCAGCAGCTGACTGTTGCGCGATATCGCTGATGACGACAACAGGAAGAAGCCATTGGCCATTCAGCCAGAAAGTGAAACGGAACGGCAGCTCCAGAATGATTAATGAGCTTCCGGTTCTGTCGTTTTTCTTTTTCGTTTTTGGGCTTCGACCGTGCGCGTCTTTCCTGGCTTGGTTGGGCCATGCTGTTGGACAGTTTGGAGTTAGAACATATAACCGGAATGTTTGATTTCAGTAAGGAGATGTTTCATAGTTGTGTAAGTCAAGCAAAGTTTTCATTTCAGCTCTCCAACAACAATCTTTTGATGATAAAATGTTCAAAATTGTCAGCATATCTTACATTTATGTTTTAGATGAGAATTGTAATTCCATAATTAATGTTAACCAATATTGTGAACAAGCTTATTTCCGTGCAGGTATATTTTTAAAACAATGTCGTACACATAATCTTCTTTTGTGAAATCAAAAATTCGAAACGACAAAACGCGACATACCTCCTCTAACCATCACATCCCTTAATCGCTGATCAGAATCGTAAACCGTTAGCAGCAAATTACTGTTTTGAAACTGTTTACTTTAATTCAAATCTCATTCGAGTTGGCAGCAGGGCGCGATCCAATTTAAACAATCAAATTCTGATTTTCTATTTTCACCCAGCAATTAAAAAACTTACAGCTTTCGACGCATGGCGAGCCGGCGGCCGTCCCTTCCTGAAGATGTGCGAACCAAACGGCTATAAACCTCCCTTATGTTGTGGGTGGCACGTCGTGAGAAGCAATAAAAGAAAAAAAACCGCATCGCACCGCCACCAGAAGGAATTTCACCTCTCTTTTTACGACCTAATAGATGTTTGATTCTTCACCGACTTATGTCCCAACAACACCATCGTAATCATCATCATCATCATCATCCGCATCTTGAAATCAGTTCGGCGGTGAGGTTCTGTTTCGGTAAATTTTACGATCTTCGCCAATAATGTTTGTGTGATGTTTAGTTACGGTATTCATTGACGCGTCCGACTTTGTTGTCTGGTTGCCACGACGACGACGACGACGATTGTTCTGATGGTGTCAGACGAACCTGATGGTTATGATCATGGTGACAGTTTCTTTCATTTACCAAGAAGAATTATTTGCCCTCCGACTTGTCTTGACATGATTTTAATTAGTGGAAAATAAGAAGCAGTAATCATATGTTGGCAAGTTGCTGACACCGAAATCTCAAATGGGAATTTAAAATCCTAAATTTCCCCCAACGGAAACACAAAGCAACCCGGTCGTCGGTGTCAATGAACAAGACAAAGACGGGATTGCTCCCTGGCAACCACCTTCTACCGGTGGCCTATGTGCCATTCCGGGAAGCAGCGTAATGAATTTTTAATCAAATTTTTCACTTTCCTTTGTTCGCTTCCCTGGCGGGAGGAGACGATGGTTGTATGTATTGTTTCTTGTCTCGAACAAGAAAGGGTAACAGTCAAGTGGAAAACAATAGCTCGCTCGCACAACTGGAAAACTTAACGCCAAACTGAGAATAAATCAAAATTCACTCGATAGTTGTTTTTTTTTAGCTTCTTCAATAGTTATTCCCATGTTAACTTCAAAGAGCAATGCAGAACAGGTTCGCAATGAAATTGGTTAAATCAAGTTAACGACCTAATCTGGTCTCGATTGAAAGGGTTGATGTGTTGAATCGTGGAGCCACTTCTTCACCGTATTGAAATACCATCGGATCGAAAAATAGAAAACAACCTATTTTTAATTCAGCAATGAAATATTTTCATCTGGAATTCATAGAAACAACGTCAACATCATTTTTGCTTGAATCAAAACTTACACAACCATAAGCCTTTTTCCGAGCCACAATATTTCCCAAAAATTAAATACCTAGTAGAAGTAGAATTGTCCTACGACAGCCGTGTTTAGGACACGAACTCTCCTCTAATATTTTTGATTAATTTTATAAAAACACCGGCATTACGAAGATTAGATCCGTTTTCAGTTTCGATGGTCTGGAAGAAATTATTAAAGATCCAGCTCAAGAAACAACTCAAATGCAAATTGGTTTTATTAATGTTTTATGGTTGTTTTGTGGTAGTTTTATGAAAGCATTATGGAGCTCATCCGGTTTCAACATGGCATTTTCCAAGTAAAGGTGGTTTTAATTAGCTAACAGTTCTTACGATTGATTAAACAACACTTGAAGAAACCTCCATAAAACTACATCATTCATAAGTGTAATTTACCTTATAAGTAATTTTATCAGATACTTGATCCCCCTCTCAAGACATCCAAACAAGCGATAGTCATTGCCACAAGGACGAATCTCAAAGATGGAAGAAGTGCGCTGAAATCGCTCAGTAATACATTACACAGCGCACTTCTTCAGCGTATAGATCAAGAGAAGAATAATTTTCGTGATGTTTTAGCCGTTAATGAAATATTATAAACTGTTCTTCTTCCCAGATCCATTGCACATTGGTCCGAAAGGGCGATTTTCAGGAATAAAATAAAAAGTGCACTTAGATGACGTGTAATCGATTTGGTGTCTTTGAAGAAGTTTTTGATAAGATTAAGGCGCATCTGAAAAAGGGGTCGTCCACAAACTGCGTTCATTGGGGCACGATTTTTTTTTTTTAACTTTTTTGTGTGACGTTTTAGGCTTTTAAAACATTCTACAAAATTGTAGAACTCACAATTTCCATAAACTTTGCATAAAACACCAACTTGCTATCTTTTTTTTTATTGAGATATGAAGCATTTTATATGGGCACCCTTTTAAAATCGGTTTTTTAGCTCTAACTTTTTTCTTTGATTTTTTCTCGGTCTACTATGTTCTAAAAAGTTTTTCCTTTTATTTAGACACACAACTTTTACGAAGACAGCAATACGCTATCTTTTAGAACTGAAATGATACAAGCGTTTTGTTGTTCAAAATATGCCATTTTCCAAGGGTTATATCTCAAAATGGCGCAAACATTTTGGAAATAAAATTACGTGACATTATGGTAAATATTTGACTTAACATTTATATGTTTTAATATATGGGGGGTAATTGATAATTACTAGGTGGGCATGTATCAAAGAAGTGTGGTTTTCGGTGAAAATACAGTCTTCAATGAGCTTTTCAATTGTAATTTCTTACTTTGAGTTTTCCGCGGCATTCTATGGTGAAGAAAGTTTTTCTTTTCACAGAAACACACAAAGTTTTGGATGATGGCTGTACTCTAGCCTCTAAATTTGAAAAGATACAGGCATTTGTTTTTATCGAAACATACTGTTTTCAACAATAACAATGAAGGGAGGCGACATGCGACATACTATGTGTTGAGGAAATCAAGTAAGCCATGGAATCGCAGGAAGAGAAAATAATTCACTATCCTAACAATCGTTGCTGAGTACGGTAATAAAAAACAATAATTATCAATCGGAAAAGTGTTTAAAGAAAACTTCATGCCGAAGAAATAAACAGCTACAAAAGAACGAAAACAATTTGCAAGCAACCCAACCAAAAGCAAATAACAAAATTATTTCAAGTTTTGTTATTCAGTTACGCTGTTTTCATAACAGAGGTTGTTAGAATTTAGATCGCAGATGTTGTTAAAATAACCGAAATTCTAACAAAAGATACTCTAGATATAACAAAATTATAGCAAACTATGATATACATATAACATAAACAAAACAAATTTTGTAACAGTTTTGTTACGATGTAGCAAAAATCATATCAGCTAGTGCTAAAATTAATTCACTTTCTTTACGCAGCTTGTGCCTCCCTGGGCATTAAATCATAGTTTGTTATAAGTATGTTTTACAATTATCCAGATGAATTTTTATTTAACAAATTTATATCATAATCAATTAGTCGTAACAAGGTTTGTTATAATTTTGTTATTTTTATGTTATACGCTTCTGGTCGGGAAACCATCTGAACAATTGGTCCTCTGTCTAGGTGAGTGCCCTTTCGGAAGCTGAAACTGAACACTATGATTATGAATGATTTTTTTATAGAAATGTCCATTACAATATCCAATATCCAGAAATTGAACGCTTTCTGGATATTGGATATTGTGATGGACATTTCTATAAAAAAATCATTCGCAATCATAGTGTTCAGTTTCAGCTACCGAAAGGAACTCACCAAGACAGAGGAACAATTGTTCAGAATGGTTTGCTTGCAAATTGTTTTCGTTCTTTTGTAGCTGCTTATTTCTTCGGCTTGAAGTTTTCTTTAAAAACTTTTCCGACTGATAATTATTGTTTTTTATTACCGTACTCAGCAACGATTGTTAGGATAGTGAATTATTTTCTCTTCCTGCGATTCCATGACTTACTTGATTTCCTCAACACATAGTATGTCGCATGTCGCCTCCCTTCATTGTTATTGTTGAAATCTTTTCAAATTTAAAGGCTAGAGTACAGCCATCATCCAAAACTTTGTGTGTTTCTGTGAAAAGAAAAACTTTCTTCACCATAGAATGCCGCGGAAAACTCAAAGTAAGAAATTACAATTGAAAAGCTCATTGAAGACTATATTTTTACCGAATACCACACTTCTTTGATTCATGCCCACCTAGTAATTATCAATTACCCCCCCCCCCCCCCCCCTATATTAAAACATATAAATGTTAAGTCAAATATTTACCATAATGTCACGTAATTTTATTTCCAAAATGTTTGCGCCATTTTTAAATATAACCCTTGGAAAATAGCATATTTTGAACAACAAAACGCTTGTATCATTTCAGTTCTAAGAGATAGCGTATTGCTGTCTTCGTAAAAGTTGTGTGTCTAAATAAATAAACTTTTTAGAACATAGTAGACCGAGAAAAAATCAAAGAAAAAAGTTAGAGCTAAAAAACCGATTTTATAGGGGTTTCCATATAAAATGCTTCATATCTCAATATAAAAACGAGATAGCAAGTTGATGTTTGATGCAAAGTTTATGGAAATTGTGAGTTCTACAATTTTGTAGAATGTTTTAAAAGCCTAAAACGTCACACAAAAAAGTTAAAAAAAATAAATCGTGCCCCGATGAACGCAGTTTATGGACGACCCCTTTTTCAGGTGCGCCTTAATCTTACCAAAAACTTCTTTGAAGACACCAAATCGATTACACGTCATCTAAGTGCACTTTTTATTTTATTCCTGAAAATCGCCCTTTCGGACCAATGTGCATTGGTAGCATATTCAAGTTACAGTTATGTTTTCTATACTAGGGTAAAAAATTTAAAAAATCGGATTGCGCCCGTCACAAAAAGTGGTCAGGTTTTGTGCAATAATATCTCAGTCATTTCTAGAAAAAAAAAAAAATCAAAATATTTTCACCAATCGGTTGGAAATATTTATATCCATCAACATCAATAGAAAATTAATTCTGGACCATATACTATTGTAAAATATATAATTGGCTTTTAAGTTATTAACCCTTTCAGCCCCTAGGCCTTGTATGACCCTTAAAGGAAAATGGCTGTATAAAATCTCAGACTGAATGAAAATGTACACTGTCTTGAGCAAATTTGTTCTACATCAATTCTTCTATCTTGGAAATATAGAAAAACATATGAGTTTAAGGCTTTATTGACGACCTATAACATCCAGAATATGAAGAAGTTTAGGATGAAAAAATAAATGCCTTATTAATAGTATAAATTGATGTTCTAGAATATGGTACATATGCTTACGTATTATTAAATTTTTGGTGATAAACGTTAAATATTTTTGTATCTTTCTAGGATGTTCTTGGTTATCCAAAATGTTCTTGAGTTCGGGACTTAGGATCTACAGTTGTAACCGTAGGTTTTAGGGGTATATTAGATTATGATATGTATTAAAACATATTGAAAGAACTTTTTAATTAATTGATTTGTTGTGTCATTATTTGATAATTTTGTGATGTTCTAAGTCAACAAAACTGTCCTTGAGTTGAATATTTTAGAACGTAAACATTCATTACGAGATAAACTGGAATGATCGGGATTATAATATGTACATTTGTGACAGTAGGTTTGGAGTATGCAATGGAACAATATGTATTTAACAATATTCATTGAATAGTGTAGAAGGTCAACAGACATAATGCGACAATCTTGGGATATTCTAGGTCATCCAAACTATCCTAATGTTAAGTTTTTGAGATTTACAGTTGTAACAGTAATTTTAAGGCAATACAAAGTTAAAAAAAAATTCAAACATACTAAATTAATATTCTTAAAGGCCAACAAACATAGAGCAGTATGACATGCTCTGTGTCATCCAAACTATCTTTGAGAACAGAACATATGACCTACAGTTGCAACTAAAGCTCTCTGTGCTATGCAGAGCTACGCTGTGTATTAAAAGATATTAATTGAATTTCTTGGTAGACCAGCAGGCATGATTAGATAATCGAGTTATCCAAACTACGGATCCAAACTATGGAACTGGAATTCAAAACTGAAAATCTACAGCTGTAACTGTAGCTTTCTGGACCAAACAAGGTAACAATATTTATTTGACTAATTTACGTGAGCATTCTGGAAGGAAAACAGATGTAATGAGATATCTTGGGATGTCATAGGTCACCAAAACTACCCTTGAGTTCAAAAATTAGGATCTACAGTCGTAACATTAGCTTTAATACCTTTGAAAGGTGGCGAAATGCATTCAAACACATTCAGTTAATCTTCTGTAAGGTCAGATTATCTTGGGATGTTCAAGTTCCTAAAAACTGGCTTGAGTTCACTTGACTTAAGACTTAAGATATACAGTAGTAAGTGGCCTCTTAAGCTATACAAAACTACAATAACTAATCAAACATGTTCAATGAATATTCTGAAACGTCCATAGACATCATAGGACAATCTTGTAAGTTTTAAGTCAGTCAATAGCTTAAGGGCTGTACAAAGTTAAGTTAGTTTGGTTGGCATGAACATGCCAAGATTAGCTCATAATGTCTGTTGGTCTTCCAGGGCATTTTTTGAATATGTTTAAATAAATATCATAACATTGTAACGCGGATAAAGCCACTGTTACTACTGTAGATCTTATGTTTTGAACTTAAGTACAGTTTGGACAACTTAGCACATCTCAAAACAATATATCCTACTTTTTCCAATCATTTGTATGATATTGAGCACCAATTCAATCAGAACAACCAAATTGCTTGTATAAAACCGATTAGAAACTTTTAGGCCTGAAAAGGTTAATTCAAAAAATATTGCATTGTACAATCTGAGTGGCTCACATTTAAGTGCGTAATTCTACGTCATCATTCCGAACAACCCAATGGGGCTGAACCTTATAGTTTTTATTTCTCAAATTCGATTGCATGAGATTTTTCATCCTTCAAAGATAAAGGTTTATACAGTCGAGGTCCTTTAATTGCAATCAATGTGAACTGCGCTACATACATAAAAAAAGACTCGAAGCGTGCGGGATTTGAACTAATTGAGGTTAAACTCTAAACTTGGAGTTATTCGAAAAGATGGCACCCTGATAGTAGATACTTGGCGATCTCCTGGTTGCATCAAACATCCAGTAAGGCACCAGCTGTACCTCCGGGAGAGCCGCAACAATTGAAAAGTGGTCAATTTATCAATTTTTTCCTAGAACTCTGCATTTTTTGTTTCTCTAAAAAACTTCTTAACATAAACATTGCACTCGAAAAAATGCAACAGAATGATGACCAAAAATTCATTTTATGTCGGATAGTTTTGAAACTCTTAGGGAGTCTCTGGGTCCTCCCTCAGCTCAGTTGGTAAAGACGCGGCTACAAAGCTACACCATGCTGGAGGTGGCTGGGTTCTGGTCTGGTCTAGGAATTTTTCATTAAGGAAAATTTCTCGACTCCCGGGATATAGGATATGATTGTACTTGCCACACAATCATACTAATGCAAAAAATGTACATGGCATCGAAAGCTCTCAATTTATAACTGTAGAAGTGTATTTAGAACATAGTTAAGAGCAAGCAATAAGCTAATTGCGATGGCAATAAGCTTGAAACGCTAAGAAAGAAGGGAAAAAATAAACACATATTAGCTATGTTTTTCCAGGCGGTGCATGCTAAAAATAAACCCAACAGCGGGAAATTATTTCTCACCCGTGTTAGGCAGTATTGGGAAAGGGACAATTCTCTAGAACCAGAAAAAAGCAAAAGGTACTATAAGAGCCCGATCAGTTGCATAACCTTTTGTCAGTTAAGGTTATTTCCTCACCCTTGCCTATCCTGCATGGAGTAGTATGGTAAAAGGTTCTGTGCCTGATTCGGATACTACCTTTCAAATGCCCTCCGCTTGTTTTCAAACTTGTATCTTTCAATTTCAAAGCCTGCCGTTGCCCTATACGGAACTATCAATACACTTTCTCTTCATGTCTATTTGTTCTAGCAATAAATTACCGTTCACTCCTAGCGCTTCGCATGGAGATGAGAAATTATCTGCGTCTGGCAAATTTCATATGTTTTTCTGCAAAGGCTAAATGACCACACTTTGGACCCGTCACATCTTGTGCAACACTCGCGCCATCTTTCTTACACACTTTCATAAACGCTTTCTACAAATCCTTGTTGTTTTCCCGAGCTTGCCGTTCATAATCGCCCAACATTTAGCTATTCGGCGAAGTTCTAGCGAGTTTCGCGGATTTGCCTTCTTTGGTACATAAACATCGTCGTTGGCTTCGTATCACTCCATCGCCGATTTCGCGTAATGTCACGATGCAAGATCCGTCCAAAACAAGGTGTTACCTTCGTGGGACCGGAGGAAAGGTAGCAGGCGGTTTTGGAGGCATTCTTCTTTATATGTTTGGGCACTGATGGTGCCGGTCAATATGTACGGCTTGCTGAATTTGCCGCAGCCAGAGATTGCCTACCACACCAAGTACTTCTTGGCAAATTTGTTTACCTCCTTTTTTCTGAACTTCGCCGGAACAGCCAGGCGGGACTTCCCGACAAAAAAACTCCAGGCCGGCGATCTGCTCGGTGTTCGCTTTAATGTACGTCTAGTCGTCCATTACGATGCATTTCTGCTGCACCAACCATTCGCGGAACAGCTTCCTATCTGTTTATCGGTTTGGTAAGACGCCTTCCTTACCTTGATAACATGAAGTCCGACCCGCTTCATTATTTGCTGTACGAACCAGACAGAAGAATTGACCTTCTTGGCTACGTCCCGAATCCAATGGTTCGGATTGCGCTTCACGGGGTTGGTTGTCTTCGCTTTTCTTCCGCTGCTGCTGTTGCTGGGCATTGTGGGTCTCGTTGAACGATTTTACCACAATTATGGCCTGGATTAGGAAGTGAAGTTTAGTTTAGCTTTTCCTAGTTTTCCAATCCAGTTAGTCTTTATCCTGATAACTGCAGCTATTCCAGAAACTTTGGAATGTCTCAGAATCTGCTATTCAGTTTCTGTTGTGATGCTCAACCTGAATTTGAATACCATGAAATTAACGAAACATGTTCGCCGATCCTATAATTAGTCCACAATCTAGAGGGATTCACTTGTCATCTATCGTGGTCTTCACCGTGCCTAATTCATTATTCAAAACAACCTTTGCAACTACTTGGACGTTCTTTTGCTGTTGTTGTTTGTTGAAAGGCTTAGATACAAATCACGACGACACTGAAAATAAAAACTACTTCGTATTATACACGAAAAAGTTCGAATTTTTTCGCAACGAAGGAAATTCGTACTTGGGAAAAATCTTTTTCTTAGCCGGTGCGGTGAATTGTATACTTACTACAGAGATGATTTCGTATTTAAACGAAGTGATTTATTGAAAAAGAAAAAAAAACTTTGAAAAACAATTCAACCACCAAAAACAAGAAATTTAGTTGAAAAACTAGTTTGCCTTGTTCCCGATATGTTTACAATGCGAAAACAGAAAAAAAAAAAACAGACACGTAAACGGCCCCTCTTTCAATTGTTAGCAACACAACGAAATTGTTTCAATCTTACATACAACAGACCTGATTTAGGCGATATTTGGCTAAAAATTCCAAAGAAAATCCCACGAATTTATGCCAAATCGAGCATTACATATATTTGCATTAGACCACGCATAAAATGACATAATTCTTTCGTACTGTTTAGAGTCAATTCCACTCTGTTCAAAGGAAATTGCTAGCTCAAATGTTGTCATTTTGTAGGGTAACCGACAGTACGAATATTTCGTACAATCGATATTCTATTCACGAGATCATGTTCTTTCCCAACCAACGAAGACAATATTCTCAGTGCACCCGCAGACGGCACAGACTATCCCCGAGGGCATTCGCGACTAGACGCTTCAACCTCAAATATCAGATCATTTTGGAGCTTGATTTTCAGGTAGCCCGTAGACTGGAAACTGTCTGGTAAGAAATCCCAAAAAAAAAACACTAACATTTCGCAAAATGCGCATAACCCGTTGTCTTCGAGAGTGGGAGATTGTATGGGGTACAGATGTATCCTTTTCGCCGCCCGACCCAGAAATAAAGGTGATTAAAGCCGCGGATCTTTTTTTTTTTTTAACTGCTGCTTTGTCTGATGGGGCAAATCACCGCCTCCGTCTGGTCGGTGTCTGCGCGCACATATTATAAGTCAAAAGAGTGATCGAGAAACTGAGACGGGAGTTTCTAGGATTCTCGGAAGGGCAACCGCGCGGAATGCATTGAAAAGTAAATTATTCAAAAAGCAAGCGCCGGCCCGATAGCGCAGGGGAACGTCATCCAAGGTGGCCGTGAATAGCCCATGACTGACAGCCCGCAAATGGGAAATCGTAAAAATTGTGTGGTTATGCGCGTAAATCAAATTACGCCCTGCTTCGGTGATGGGTGAGCATTTCTAGGAATAAGGAAGGAACACGCTTTTCCCCGCAATTTCGTCGAGAATTCGATCGGTGGAGGGGTGGAAAAGGTCTGAGAAGAAAAGTGGTCTCTTTTAGTGTCAATAAATGTCGTTGGTAATAAATTTTTGTTATTGTATCCATTGCCTAGGCCTCTTCGGCTGTACATACGGTTGCTTGGGAGGGGGAAATGGAATGCGGAATTTGTTCAAGTTCATTTATGGGTTACTTTGGTTTTGATAGGTTGGATTGCAGGGGTGCGCCGTCGGTGCAATTGGTTTGTTTGTTTAATACAAAACAAGACAAAATAGGACAGAGTACATTTTCCTCAAGATTCGGATAGTGGGTGGGGGAGTGTTTTTAATATAGAAGGCACATAAATCGAGGCCACTTTGAGGTGAAATTGATTAAATATATTATTTTTTTTTTTAATTCTTTGCGATGTATAAAAGAAGAGCCAATCTGCATCTCCATATTCTTCAATAGTGCACAAGTTTCCTTTAATATACCTTTAACTATCTCATTCACTCTCAAAGAAAAGTCTCGACCGTCGTCTGAAGTTCCATCCAAACCATTATAGTAAAATGCCTCCAAATAATCTTCCAGGAAGTTCTACAAAAAATCCTCTAGAAGTGTCTTTTTAGTACTTTTCACAAATTGAAATTCTCACGATTTAGGAAAATTAACTAATTTAAAATATTACACACCGGTTAAAAACACTGACACCGACAAACCTCAAACCAACCTGACAAAGTTGCTCGCTGTATCCTCTTCCCTGGAATCAAACAAAAAATTCGTTGCTAATGACCCCGGCAGACAATGACAAATGTTACATGACAACTCAATCTGCGCATCCATCGTTCGCGGCAGCAGTCAGAAAAGTTTAGCACCGACATCACTGTCGTCTGGGCGGCCCCCCCTCTCGGGAGATGGAAGAAAGTGTGTAACAAATGTCATCAGCCTCTGGTTGGATGGCGACTTTCGAGTATCTCTATTTTTAGGCCTGTCGCTGTATCCTACTCGGCGAAACCGTAGAAGCTGTCCCATTTTCCACCCATTACGGACTTGACAGTCTATATCTGTTTCATAAGTACCACCGACCTCGGTTCCCCATGCTTCAACCATCCGACCGAAAACAGCGTTATTTCCTAAGAATTGCTCAGGAATTTTCCTCTGTCGTAGAACGATTGTTTACATTGCAGAGTGAGCGGGCGTTGAACCGTACGTGCAGTACGGAGTGGGATCCAAGCAAGCGGGTTGTGTCTACACACGTTGCCAGGTGCTGACCAGCGATTTTCCCCGTATGACAACGGGAAATAAACGAAGGAAAACCGCATCTACAGCGAAATGGGGAAAACTTTCCACTGACGTGTTTGAGGTTTTCCGTTCTTAAAGGTAGGAAATTTCGATTCCTAGTCGATCAAATTATTTTCTGACTCGTTTTCCTCGAAAGGGGATTGCTTGAAAAACTTTGACCTTTTTACCTTAACTTGAAAATCTTCACTAACTTGACTACAAACAAATTTTGCTCCGGACATAACCTCTTTCTGGTCCGAATTCACACCGAGAAAAGGAATATAAGGAAGAATACAGGGTGCCAGTTGTTTAAGAATTCCGGAAACCATGTTGACGTGGTGTAATTTCCGGAGCAATTTGCGATAAGGGCGAACATGCAGAATGTAAACAGAAGGGGAATGATGATCGTAATATTGCAAGTAGAATTTCAAATCGTAGTTTACAAATTGACGTATAAATACAAATACCGTCTAGCATACAGAGAGAGAACAAAACATTGAAATTTGCTCATTTTTAATATTCGCATGTCAATGCTAGTATGTTTGATTGCGCCTTTTTCAATGTTAGCCCACAAGTACTGGAAATAATTGTATCGCCCTAAAGTATTCGCCTGTTTTTTGGACATTTTCTTAGGTTTCGCCTTTTACTTTTCGCCCTTGTTTTGATTATTTTGTCGGTATCGCCTTTTACTTTACGCCATGTTTATGTTTTGATTCAAATTACGCCTTTCACTATGTCAACAATCAATATGGCGTGCACCTCAAAGCAAATTGTTTTGATAATGAAATAACTCTACGCCCTTTGCGAAAACACTATTTAACGAAGAAAATTAAAGCACAATCAGGACAAAAAGTTCAAAACTCTTGATTTAGTGGTTAGAATGATGCAGTGCATTGAAAAATCTTTTTTTTTTTGCATTTTGCATGAATTAGACCTAAGAGCAACCGTACCGCTCTTTGTCGTTTGCGCTGTCATTTTAACTCATTCACCCATCACCACACCGGTCGTTGGTATTACCATACCCAGGTAACCAACAAGCAGTTCCAAAGCGACTTTACGGAAGCATATGAAGCATTTAAGTCGCCGTAAATGCAACATTAATGCTACTTTTGGCCCAATATACGGCTGCTTTACTGCAATGCTATGATAATGCTTCATTAATGCTATTTTGCATTCGAAATGCTTATTACAAGCTACAAGCATTAAATAGCATTTGAACTGCTGCTTTACAACCAATAGCGTTCAAGATGCTGATATAATGCTAATATAATGCTTGGGGCATCTGAAATGCAGATTTAGGGTTGATTTACTGCATTGGCTCATGCTTATTGGTTACCTGTGTAGTCATTCTAATTTACTGTTGTCCATACCGGAAACATCTAAATAAGTAAAAACTAAAATTTAATAAATACAATTGGCAGAACGGATTAAAACAACTAACTATGCTTGTAAATTGGCAATGGCAGTTTTTCGCACCTTCTGTCGTTGGAATCAACCGACGATGATCTGAACTTCATGAGCCGAATGTGGACTCAGACACAGTCCGTGTTACCTGGAAAAGATAAGAAAGGGTTTTTGTGAGGATGATGCAATATAAATTATGTATTTTCACTTTTTAACTATTATTTATAATTATAACTTATCATACAAAACCAACTATTATAATTTAAAATATCAAGCATACATATGGTATAATCAGTAAAGTTTTGTATTAATATTTTAATTTATTATCAAATTGAAAATTGAAATTAATTTTCAACTATAATTTTTGAAAATAATGTAGAATTTTCCTGTATAAAAACAAAATATTAACATTACTTTTATTGCTTATAATGATTGTAATAAAATTAACAATTGTATTATTTTGACATACATATTTAATTAAAACCAAAATAATTTTAAATTGAGCAGTTGAATTTATTTCATTGAAAAGTCAACAACAATTGAATAATTTACACGTTTATTTTAAATTCATAATTATTCATATTAAATAAATATTATACAAATTTGAATCAGATAGCAACATTAAAATAAATTAAAAAAAATCAGAAATGCACTGATATTAACTTTAGGGGTTGAATTTTATTTTATTTTTTATTTTATTTAATTTATTTTTTTTAGTTCAATTATATTAAATTTGAATGTATGTACAAAAATTCATTTAATCTATTATTTTTTATTTAACTTTTTTATATAAAATTGATAATTACATTAATTTAAACGAAATTAAATTAAAATTATATATATTTTTAAATTTTGAACTTGTTAATAGGGAGTGAAATTTTAATTTTATGAAAACTTAATTTTAAGTCAAGTCGAGTTATTAGTACGAAATACGCGTATCTGTCAAGATAAGCAAAGGTAGTTGGAATTAAATGGAAAAAACTATTTTTTCTTAGAATTACATAGCAATTATCTATATAATAAAAATGAGTTGGGGTTTCCTTTGTCACGATTTAACTCGCGAGCGGAAGAACCGTTTGGCATGAAAATTAGTTTGCACGGGTTTTTGAGGCCGGAGAACAATCTTATAATGGTTTGAGACCCCTCCCTTCACTGGAAAGGGGGGCTCCCATACAAATGAAACAGAAATTTCTACACAACTCGAGAACTAATCAAGCAAAAGAAACCAAATTTAGCATGTGTGAGTTTTTGAAGGCAAAACAGGTTTTTTATTGTAGCTTGAGAACCCTCCCCATCATAAAAGGGGGGGCTCCCATACAAATAAAACACAATATTCTGCATAACTCGGGAACTAATCAAGCAAACGGAACGAAATTTAGCATGTGGTGGTTTTTTAAGACAAAAAATGTTTCTATGTTGGTTTGATGGGGGGGGGGGGGGGGGCTCCGATACAAATGAAATACACTATTCTGCATGACTCGAGAACTCAAGCAAATGGAACCAAATTTAGTATGTGGTGGTTTTTGAAGACAAAAAATTGTTCTTTTTGATTTGAGTCCCCTCCCCTTTCTGAAAGGGGGGGAACCTATTCAAATGAAACGCAAATCCTTGCATAACTCGAGAACTAATAAGAGAAATGGAACCAAATTTTGCATGTGGAAGTTTTTGAAGGAGGGAAATGTTTCTATGGTGGTTTGAGACTTTTCCGTCATATGATGAGGAAGGGGGGAGGGGGTGCTTTCAAACAAATGGAACCCAAATTTCTGTACAACTAGAGAAATAATCAAGCAAATGGAACCAAATTTGGAATGGACGAGTTTTTTAAGGCATGAAATGTTTTTATGGTGGGTCAAAGCCCCTCCTCCCTCTAAAAAGGGGGGCTCTCATACAAATGAAACAAATTTCAACCAAACATGAGAACTATACCTACTGCTTTGCAAATTTGTATTCAGTGGTTTTTGGGTCCGGAAAAGCATCCTATGATAGTTCGAGAGCCCTCCCGCTTCTAGAAAGGGTGGGATCCCATGCAAATGAAAAACAAATTCCTGCATAACTCGAGAACTAATCAAGCAAATGGAACCAAAATTGGTATGAGTGAGCTTTTGAAGGCAAGAAATGTATTTGTGGTAATTTAAGACCTCTCCTCACTCTGAAAAGGGGGGCTACCATACATACAAAACACAAATTTAAACCAAACATGAGAACTATCCCTACCGCTATGCAAATTTGTATGCAGGGGTTTTTGGGTCCGGGAAAGGATCTTATTATAGTTCGACATCCCTCCCGCCATTAGAAAGGGGGACTCCCATGCAAATGAAAAACTATTTTCTGCATAATTCAAGAACTAATCAAACAAATAGAACCAAATATGGCATGTGTAGGTTTTGTAGGCAAGAAATGTCTCTACGGTGGTTTGAAACCCCCCTCCTCTTTGAAAGAAGGGGCTCTCATACAAATGAACCACGAATTTGAGCCAAACATGAGAATTATCCCAACAGGTATCACTATTTTTATGCAGGGGTTTTTGGAGTCGAGAAAGGTTCTTATGATGGTTCGAGACCCCTCCCGCATCTGGAAGGGGTGCTCCCACATGATTGAAACACGAATTCTTGCATAACTCGAGAACTAATCAAACAAGTGGAACCAAATTTGACAGGTATAGGTTTTTGAAGGCAAGAAATGTTTCTAAAGTAACTCAAGACCCCTCCGCCCTCTGTAAGAAGGGGGCTCTCAAACTAATGAAACACAAATTTGTGCATAGCTCGAGAACTAATCAAGCATATGGAACCAAATTTGGCATGTGGAGGTTTTTGGAGGCACAAAATGTTTCTATGGAAGTTTGAGACTCCTCCGCCATCTGAAAGGAGGAGGGAGGGGGGTGTCCATACAAAAACAACACAAATTTCTGCCTAACTCGAGAACTAATCAAGTGAATGAAACCTTTTTAGCATATGGGGGTTTTTGGAGACTAGATTTCAATAAACATAAAAATGAATTTCTGTCTCTCTGTCTGTTTGTCAGACCCTTATAGACTCGAGAAGTTCTGAACCGACCAACGTGAAAATTTATATGAAGGGGTTTTTGGGGCTGGGGAAGGTTCTGATGATTGTTTGAGACCCCTACTCTCTCAGGAAGGGGCGCTCTCATACAAATGAGACACACATTTCTTCATAGCCCGAGAACTAATCAAGCAAATCGAATCAAATTTGCAATTGGGGGTTTTGAAAGCAAGAATGTTTCTATGGTAGTTCAAGACCTCTCCTTTTTCTGAAGGGGGGGAGGGGGGCTTCAAAAAAAATTAAACTCAAATTTTTATTATAATCTATGAGCCCAGTGCGATGGTTCGAGAACTAATCAAGCAAATGGAACCAAATTTGGAATGTGGGGGGTTTTGAAGGCAAGATTGTATGGTGGTTTGAGAAACCACCCCCCTCTGGAAGGGAGGGCTCCCATACAAATGAAACACAAATTTCTACCAAAAATGAGACTTATACAGCTTACTTAAACACAAAACGTGTGTTTCTCGGATAAGAAGCATGTTTTGTTAGAAGTTTGAACCCCTGCTTGGTCAAGAAAAAAAAACTCATTTCGAAAAAATACCATAAACGTGCCAGTTATATTAAATTTTCTTTCATTTAGTTGCAAGCGTAGCAGCGCACGCACCGGGTTCAGCTAGTTATTTATAAAATAAGAAAAATTAAAAAGTAATCAATTAGCTAAATTCTATTTCAAATAATTACACATGAATACATTTTTTAAAATATATAAATAGGTATAATAATTCGACTTAAATAGATAAATGCGAACCAGCTTCAGGCTGAATGTCTTATAATAAAGATAAGATAAGATAAGATACGATTTGAATAGATTTTGTAAACTATTCATAAGATTTGATAAGAAGGGAAATTTTCAAATTTAAATTAATTGGTCCATTATATTTTTGACTAGCTGAACCCGGTGCGGACCTTGTTACGCTTGCAACTAAAAGAATGAAAATTTAATGGAGCTGGTGCTTTAATGTTTTTTTAGCAATGAATTTTGTTAAAATATTTTCATCTTCTAATGTGTGTAATTTCTGCAAACGTTTATAGGTGTGTGTGCGTGTCTTTTAAAGGTAACCCTTGGATCATTAGTTGCTACCATGGTTTTTCTCTCTGTGTAGAAATATTTCATACACGGTAGGAATCGAAAACCCATAATTGGATAAAATATCACCCATTTTTCAAACCTGTATACAGCTGTCAAAAATGGGTAGATAAAAAATCCAGAAAAAGGGTGAAAATATAACCCATTTGGATAATATTTTATTGAAAAAATGAGTATTTTTTACCCATTCATAACTCTTAAAATTATTTCAAATTTTCTTTTGTTAGCTCTTGCCTTCCACCATATATCTTTCCTCTCATCAGTTTTCCGAAAGTGATTGACTATGGACCTCTTTCTTGCCCCTGTTTTCAAAAGTTCGTAAAAATCCCTTGAGAGGCTGCAGAATAAGTAGGACAAGGTGTTATAAATATGTACGGCATAAGAATAATTCTTCATTTTGCAGGTTTAAAGGATCGCAGCCGGCCACTGGACAGCCTCCATCAAGGCTATGTTGATGAGCTCAAAACTCCTGTTAAACTTGACCATAAACATATTTGTAAATTGTGTGTATGATGAGAAATAAAGCTTAGGTTTAATCAAATTGATGCTTGCGTTTTTTCCCTATGCGTTAGGAATCAAAAACCCATTAATTAAACAAAAGATACCCCTTATCGAATAGATCGCGCAAAAGTCAGAAAGTGGATATTTATTTTACCATTTCCAAAAAAAAATTTTTTTTCAGAGATGACTGAAAAATGCCCATTACTTGAAAATTATGATTCGTACTAATAAATGGGTAAATCGAGTGTGCCCATGTAAAGGGTTGACTCCCTTTTTAAGTAAATGAGTGAAATTTTACCCATTAATGGGTTTTTGATTAGACAAAACATTAATTTTCAAACTACGCTGCATCCTGTCAGTTTGAACGTTATTTTCTATTGCATAACCAGAGATTAACTTCTTGTGCATAATGTAACACAGAGAGTAACCCAAGCATCTCCCATTCTTGACTAAGAAGGGGTTCAAACTTCTTAACCGAGAAATACACATTTTGTGTTTTAGTTGCCTGGATAATTCTCATGTTTGGTTGAAATTTCTGTTTTATTTGTATGAGAGAGCCCCCCTCCTCCCTTATAGAGTGGAGGAGTTTCGAACCACCTAAGAAAAAAAATCTGCCTCCAAAAACCCCCACATGCCAAATTTGGTTCCATTTGATCTCGAGTTATGCAGAAATTTGTGTTTCAATTTTATGGGAGCCCCCTTGGCAGAGAGTGAATGGGTCTCTCAAACCATCATAAAACAAAACCTACTTCCAAGAACTCCTAGATGCTAAATTTGGATCCATTTGCTGGATAAGTTCTCGAGTTATGCAACAATTTTTGTTTTTATTTATGGGAGCCTCCTCTTCTATACGAGAAAGGTGTCTAGAAGCATCATAAGAACTTTCTACGGCCCTTCTGCATACACATTTTTATAACAGTAGGGATAATTCTCATGTTTGGTTTAAAATTTTATTTCACATATAAACACGCCTACACCCCCCCTCCCCCCCCATCCGAAGAGAGGAGGAGTCTCGAACCACCGTAGAAACATTTCTTGTCTTATTGAACTTCCACATGCCAAATGTGGTTCCATTTGTTTGATTAGTTCTTGAGTTAGGCAGAGATTTCAGTTTAATTTGTATGAGAGCCTCTTCTCCTAGAGAGTAAAGGGGTCCCAAACTACCAAAGATACATTTCTTGCGTTCAAAAACTCTTACATGCTACATTTGGGTTTCTTGGCTTGGTAAGTGCTCGAGTTATGTAATTTCAGTTTTATTTGTATGAGAGCCCCCTTCTAAGAGTGGAGAGGGGTCTCGAACTACCATAGAACCTCCAGAAAACGCCACATGCTAAATTGCCAAATTTGGTTCAATTTGCTTGATTAATTCTCGAATTTTGCCAAAATTTGTGTTTCATTTGTATGGGAGCCCCCCTTCAAGACTGGGAAAGACCCTCGAACTCTCATAAGAACTTTCTCCGGCCCCAAAAACTCCTGCATAAAAATTTTCAACAGTAGGGATAATTCTTATGTTTGGTTAAAATATGTGTTTCATTTGTATGATACCCCCCCCCCCCCCCTCGAACCACCTTGGAAACATTTCCTGCCTTCAAAAACCTCCACATGCCAAACTTGGTTCCATTTGTTTGATTAGTTCTTGAGTTAAGCAAAAAATATGTGTTTAATTTGTATTGGAGCCCCCTCCCCCTTAGAGAAACGAGGGGTCTCTAACTATTTTAAGAACTTTCGCAGGTCCTAAAAAATCCTTTTTACAAAATTTTACGCCGATCGGTTCAGTAGTTTTCGATTCTACTAAATTCAGTACTAAACTCGAGTTATCCAAAAAAAATCAGTTTCATTTGTATAAGAGCCATTCCTTCCTGATAGGGGAAGGGACTTGAACTAACATAGAAACATTTCTTATCTCCAAAAACCACCACTTGCTGAATTTGGTTCCATTTTCTTGATATGTTCTGGAGTTGTGCTGAAATTAGTGTTTCATTTGTATGGGACCCTCCCCCCCTTCCCCTTCAGACGGGAAAGGAGTCTCAACCATCATAAGAACCTTTTCGGTCCAAAAACCCTGCATACAAATTTTCATTTACAGGAGGAAGAATTATCATCTTTAGTTCAAATTTGTGTTTCATTTTTATGGGAGCCCCCTCCCCCTACCTGAGAGAAGAGGGGTATCAAACCACCATAGACACATTTATTGCCTTCAAAATCCCCACATGCCATATTTGGTTCCATTTGCTTTATTAGTTCTTGAGTTAAGCAGAAATATGTGTTTCATTTATATGGGAACCCCCCCTTATAGAGAGAGGAGGAGTCTCGAACCACCATAGAAACAATTCCTCAAGCAAACCCCACATGCGAAACTTGGTTCCATTTGTTTGATTAGTTCTTGAGTTCAGCAGAAAGATGTGTTTCATTTGTATGGGAGACCCCCCCCCCCTAGATAAGGGAGGGGTCTCTAACTATTTTTAGAACTTTCCCAGGTCCTAAAAAATCCTCTATACAAAATTTCACGCCGATCAGTTAAGTAGTTTTCGATTCAATAAGGTTCAGGCAGACAGACAGTTATTTGAAGAGCCAACGGCGAAAGCTTTGCCAGAATTTGTGCACTTCTCATGCTAAAAACAGGTTTTCTTTGTAATAAAAACAAGCTTTTCCGTTCAAAAATGTTCGCTAAGATGTTGGACCAGGAATGCCATCTAATTGATTAAGCTTCAAATATTTAATTCCTTTTCATATTATCCATACTATGGATTGAATCAATGATATAATATTGACCTAGTATGGGATAAATCGAATGCCCGTTAAGTAAATTTCATGAAAGAAGTTTTCCTAAATATCCTCTGGCCAGATCGTCGCGACTGAAGAACGTTAACCAAAACAAAATTCCTTCCAAAATAAACGAATAAAAACAATCATCGTACGAAGAAAACCCAGCGTACGCAGAAAACAGTTACCAGGCCTGGAGGAAGAACCTTACGCGTATACAACCGGAGGGGAATCAAAGCACCACCCGAAAATAATAACAATAAAACGATGATGATGTCAAAACGACTTTATGAAAAGATGCGTGGGTTTCCCGGCCTCCTCCTCTTCCTCCACGATTCTTCCAAAATATACAACCTCCAATAAGCAAAAGAGCAACCTGTGAAAAATACCATTAGGCCGAAAACTGAAAGGGAATGTGAGCTAATGCCATTCCCAAGAATGGGGTTTCCTTTCGAGTTTCCAGATTGTTTTGACGTTGCGTGGGTTCGCCATTGCACGGTTTTGGCTCGTGTTTCTTCCAAATAGAAGTCGCCAATAAATCCCCTCTAAATTTCGTTGGTTTTTCGTTGTTTTGTTTTGCTATCGGTCTGCTGTCTCTGCAAATGGATGACGGTTTGTCACCACTAATGATGGGCTTTAATTAATCTTGTTGAGTAATCTCGGCGACTTGTTTCGTACTTTTACGATCGCCGAGTTTCGTAGGGCTGAGGTGGTTGAAGGTTGAAAAGTGTAGTAAACAATGCTTCCGGGGTTGACGCGGCATGTCGAAGCAGGCATTTTATTCATGAAACATTTCAGGTTTCAAATGTCAGTGGATGACGTTTCGAATTGCCTAGCAACAATTCCGTAGGATTTTCGGTGGGTTGATATTTATTCCGGCATAAATATTTAAAACCGTGTTATCCTCGCGAGACAGGTTCGCTAGACACCGTGCGAACCGAAAACACCGTTTTATCGGTTAACAACTTAGGCGAATTAGCATAGGTTCATATGACGCTAATTTATTAGCCGCAGACGCATTTTCCCCGGCTGGTTTGTCTGCTCTTGATTATTATTTCTTTTTCTTCTGGTGGCCCTCACCAAGCAGGGTGGTATAATGTTATAATTGTCTGCAGCGGAATAGAAATCGTTTTGGTATGCAAAAAATAAATAACAGTCTCCGCTGAAATGATTCATGGCACTTTATCACCGGTATCGTGCCCCATCAGTGAAACATAATGGCATAACACATATCTAGGCAAAACTAGCGAAACAGAGTATTCAGTTTCTTGGTTTGGTGCGACCGTCGCCTTCTGCGAAGGTACCTGAAAATCGCGTCACCGCCTCCTTGTGACCCGTGAGCGGTAATTTCGCGTCTGCCTGCTTTTTTCGAAATCTAAGCAACCGTCTTACCGCCACCGCCGTTGTCAGGGCTGCGCACAACTTGACGACCCTTGCCAATCTCGCGAGTGGTTTTTAGCAATAAAAAAAAGGACCGGTAGACTGACCCATCGTGGACTTGAAGAGCATCAAATTTGGTTAATCGTCGTGTTATAATTGGTACCTGGTGATGAAATATCAGTTTACATTTATCAGACGTTTTGCAGACGAAAGGCTGCTACCGCCGTGGATGGTTCCGCCATGCCGTTTAACCGAGGGGGATCTGACAGAAAAGGGGTCTTTTGGATGACAAGGCGGTTGTTCGTCTATCTGGTGGCTGGTTTCGCAGCTTAGGAGTGATGGATGCGTTCTACTTAAGCTCCTCTGTCGTTGCCTACCAGAGAGTTCGCTTAGGAGAGAAAATTGCACAATTCTCACAACCTCGGCCTGTCATTATTTTTAAAACTATTCACGGAAATAACGCAAAAATCTAAAACATACTCGTCAGCGATACACAGGCACTTTCACGCTAGAAGGTGTTCAATGAATCCAACCAGTTCATCTGGCGTGGCGTGGTGGATGAATTTGTATACCTTGGATTGTTACGTCGGATAACAACTGCCAACCATGTGTACTATGAGCTCCATAACACTCTTAGATCTAATAAATTACACCAAGCCAATAGGATTTCCGGAATTCTCAAACAACTGAAATACTGTATTTGTATTTGTTCGTTATTATTGAAAAAAAAAAACAATATACATTTAAGTTAGTTTACGCTTCCGACGCTTCTTTAAATTACACCTTGACATTATATGTCATGTAATATAAAGAATTTCTTCTATCTGATAATATATTCTGATGATGGGGTAAGGTTTTGTTAGGCTCAATTTGGATTCTTAATAACAGATCAAGTTCCTCTATTTAGTCTACAGAACATTTTAATTTATATTAAATTTTGATAACATGACTAATAATACTTTAGTATTTATCTATTAATTATCAATAATAGGGTTGAGGTTTTTTTTAAGTTTGAAGTTATTTTTTTAAAATAAACTTAAAAATTTAACCTTATAAATTTATACTATTTTTTTGCATTATTTGTTTGACCTGTAGCTAAGGCTTGTTCGCGGCAAAATCTGGACAGATTAAATTTGGAATAAAACAAATTTGCTGTTAGTTCCATTAAAGATGCAGTTTTTAAATGAATAAAAATTGTACAATATTAGTCATCTCAGAACTAATTACAGTTTCTTAATTAGGCTGCATGAAGAAACTACGACTATTTGAGATTACTCCAGCCATTAGGGTAAGTGCAGACTTCTCTGCAACCGATTCAGCTGCTTTTGTCCAAGATTTTCGAAGTTTTTCTATAGTTCTAGCTTGTTGTTTATATTGCGAGAGTTCTCTCTTCACGATAGGCCACAACTCCTGGCAATTTAGGTGGATTCGTCTCATTCGGTTTGCTATGTACCATTCCAAAACATCTTTGGAGTAGTGACAAGATGCCAAATCAGGCCAGAATACCGAAGAAGCGTTATGGCTGCGTAGGAATGGTAACAATCGCTTTTTTAGGCATTCTTCACGGTATATTTCCTTGTTGATCGTTCCGGTAGTGATGAAGCTTTCGCTTGCTCGACCACAATTGCATATTTCCTTCCAAACCTTTTTTTGTTTTGGGAAACTTGGCCTTTTTCTTCGTCCTGAAATACTCCTCTACGCCATTCCATTGCATGGCAGTATAATAAGACATTCCGAGAAGCTGCTTAAAGTCTTCCAGCATATAAGTTTCATCGTCCATTACCACTCAGGAAAACTTTGTCAAATATTCGGGATACAACTTGCGAGCCTGGGTTTTAGCCGTCACATTATGTTTATCATTACGGATCAGTACAATTTTCGCCTTGAACGACATCATACCTAGGAAGTATGCACGAAAGTTGGGGACATTTTTATTTTTCTAATCACAGTACGTACCGAAAGATATGGTCTCTTTTGCAATATTTGCTTCACCTTCGCCTCCCTTCTGGTGGTTCCTGAGATCCGTATTTGTTTCGCTCCCAGCCTTCCTGGCTGTTTTCAAACTAGTATCGAAAGATTTAAGAACGTTATGGACAGTGATTGTAGGAAAACCAACCCTTGTTTGCAAGTTTTCTTATTGACAGATCCGAATTTTCATTGCGACAGCACACAATTGCTTTTCGCACTTGCTCTTCTTTCGACGCCATCTTCGATCTAAAAGCTTGTAGTATCACCAAAAATTGACTTTAACACAATGAACAGACATACGTTTATCGGTCAGCGAAATATTTCACGCGTTGATGAAGTATTACCAGAGATATACGTTTCTAGGGGTGTCCAGATTTTGTCGCAAACAAGCCTTACATACGAGCACTCGGACGAAAGAATCAGGAAGTCGCAGACGAAATAGGTTTATCTATCGAGAGATACGCATTTTCTACTGACATTTATTTGCGTTTATTAGTGATAGTTCGATAAAGTGTTTCAGCTTTTTATTTTCTTATTTTTGAAAATGTACTCAATCGAAGTGTTAATTTAACCCCTGCAGGCCTAAGGGGTCACATATGACCCCAAAAGGGAAATGGCTGTACAAAAGCACATATTGAATAAAAGTGTACACTGTCTTCGGCTAATTTGTTCTACATTAACTCTTCTCTCTAGGGAAAAAAACACATATGAACTGACGACCTAGAATATCCTGAGTAGGAAGAATTTCACAAGAAAAATAAATGCCTTATTAATAGTGTAAACTGTTATTGAACTCTCGTTGATAAACGTTAAACATTTTTGAATCGTGCTAGGATATTTTAGGTTAACCGAAATGAACTTAAGTTCAGAACTTCAGATCACAGTTGTAACAGAAGCTTTAAGGGCACTAACCATATATTACGATATATGTTCAAACATATTGAATGAAAGATCATCCAAACTGTTCTTGAGTTCAGAACTTCAGATCTACCGTAGTAGCTATAGCTTTTTGGGCTACACAAAGTTACGCTATGTGTTCAGCCATATTCAGTGAATATTTTTGAACCTAAAAAAAACATTATGAGATAAAACTGGGATGCTCAAGGTCATCCATACTAGTTGCTAGTTATTGAGGTTTGAACCTGTGAGAATAGGTTGTTATTAGCTAAGGACTCGAACAGCTTCGGAATACAAGATAATATAGCAATATCACAATCATTTTTAACCTCAGATTTTTTCCCACATTAGAAAATCGGGATTAGATAAGATTCCCTTCATATAGAAGGCAGAATACCGGAGTCCAACGATGAGTTGAACAACCAAACTAACGGTATAACTAACTCAATGGGAAGGGGTTTTGATAAACATAGGTGGTAAGCCAGCAGGCCCAGCCCTTTTTGAAGCATCCAAGTTTTCTGGGCCGCGTAAAATTTCCAGGATAGATACATACATTATAAACTGATAGGTCTTTCATTGGATCTGAAAGGTATGAAAAATATTGATGATCCCTTTCCGTTTCACCTTGACATGCATAAACGTTTCGAAAAAAATCAGTAAATTAATTAATATTCTCATATGGCATTCTTGATTTCTTTTAGATTTTTGTTTTTCTTTAGCAAACTAAAAAAAAAAGATTCAGGATCTGACTTGATATTATTTTCCAGGTGTGCGTTGTGCTCTGTATATCTCTTTCGAGACGGACCATGTATTAATGATTATCTCCAATTTTACCTCATAAAGTTATTATCTTCCAGAACAAAACATTCTGTAATTGAAGTATTTCACCTACCCAGGCACTTTTTTGGGTCAAATTCAGACCTGCACAATTGTGCGTGTCCGGCACTTAGCCGCCGATGCTCGACAAAAAAAGTTTTTTTAACCGTTGTAGTTGTTATTTATAGGAAAATATAGGACCCGTACGTTTATTTACGATTCTTTACGAGTGTACGGTGTTCTTCTATAACTTTGAACTTGATTCGGTATCGGTGAACAGTGAACCGATTCGATTCGTTCCGAATGATTTACCGTTGTCAAACTTACGATCAGTAATCGATTACCAACTGTCATGTGATTCGAACATTACGTATTCTAAGTATTAGATTAGATTCGATTAGATTTTATTATTTGCATAGCTTTGCAACAACTTGTATCGAACAGAGAAAAAGTCTTCAACAAAGTTTCGGAAGCCATACGGAGATTAATCAATAAGGGGCTATCAATAAACCACTTATACTGCGCGGGGAGGGGGAGGTATCTTGCCAAAGTCTGCGCTCCATACAAAGTTTCCAAATTTTATATGGTCAAAAACCTAGAAGGGGGAGTCTGATATTTTCATATTTGCTGATCTAAAGCTTGCTTCAGATAGAATTGGAACAAAAACAATTGCCTGTATTTCAGTTATTTATTATTGAATTCAAGATCTTTTTTAATACATATGAAGCGTTTTCTTCATACTTTTAAGAAAAAATACGGATAAAATTATTCGTCACGGTTTCGAAGGAATTCTCGAATTTTTCCTGTAACACGGCTCATTAGGCGGCGCACACCTTCTTCGTCCATCGTTTTAGCTATCTTATTCCACCAGGTCTTCATCTGATTGATGTCTTTGACAACCTTTCCCTTTGCCTTGAGTCTCCTCTTCATGATTGCCCAGTATTTCTCAATAGGGCGGAACTGGGGGCAGTTGGGTGGGTTAAGGTTTTTCGGAACAACCTGGACCCCTTTCTCTGCATACCATTCTTGAACGACTTTGCTGTAATGACAGCTTGCCAAATCTGGCCAAAACATTACGGGATGGTCGTGGGATCGAATGAACGGCAAAATTCGTTTTTGGAGACACTCTTTTTGGTATAGTTCCGACGTCATTGTCTTATTTGTAACGAAAACTTTCGTTTTTTTATGCCACAGCTGCAAATGCCCTGCCAAATCATGAATTTTCGTGCAAATTTGTCGGCAAAAACAAATTTAAATTTTTCTGGAACTCCCCGAGCCGTTTCCAAGTAAAATTTTTGACCTGGGATTTGCCCGAAGTCAGCCTTGACATAGGTTTCATCGTCCACCCGTCGAACTTGGTCAGCTTCCGAGCACGGATTTTGGCCACACTATTCTGTTTTATGGTCCGATTTGGCTGTTTGCTAGCTCGATACGACTTGATTCCTTCCCGGAGTCGAGTTCTCCTCACGGTACTATGGGCAGCACCGAATTTTCTGGCCAAATCACGGTCCGACAGATTGGGATTCCTCTTAATCGTCTTCAAAATCTTACCACGCAGTTTCCGGTCGACAGTTCCACTCCGGCGATTGGCTTGAGGCTTCCGAATCGTCGTCAATGTTTCCTTATACCGTTTGATAACGCGCCATACGGTATTTCTGGGCAATTTCAGCTGTTTAGCTAGCCTAGATGCAGACCACAATGGATTTTCCAAATAATTGTGCACAATTTTTCCCTTCTTTCGGCTTTCATGTTGATTGTTTACAAAGTACAGTTGATTTGCGGAATGTCAAAAATACATACGTGAAGCTGACAAAATTCCCGACACGTGGGCGCCAAATCCGTCCACCAGGAGCGCCACAATATGAGCAAAAGTTTGTTCCAATCCTAAATGAAGCAAGCCTTATATATGTAGTGGTGGAAGTATAATGCGTTCTATTTCCTCGTTTTCTTTACCAACTGAATAATCGGTCTATTTTACCAAGCTGGTACCTTGGGATTTACTTTCTTTTTTTTGCTTCTTGTATATTCTAAACACTGTGTATTCTAAAATATTATACATATCTCTATAGAATGCATCCACAGCTTTATGCAGGTCCTCATTACGTAATAAAGTTTGCCATTCGATTCAATTTAATTCTTGTCATTTTTCCGTAGTTTGCTTGACTAAAGTCGAAGTATGATTCCGAATAACTATTATCTAACATTGTGAATTTACCATGCACGAATACAGAGTATTCAATAGCAGTATAAAACACTTCATTCTCCCAAAGTTGCGCTGGTGATTCAGATACGCAAAAGTCATCCAAATAGCAGTTATTTTGATTTTTACGTGATTCACTTGATTTAGCCCCATTTTTTGTAGGACAGAGTTTTAAGAATACATTACGAATCGAAAATGTAATTCTTAAAAGTTATTAATTTTGTCGCTTCTCCGCAAAGGCTTCTCCGATCGCTGTGCGGTTCAATTTTTTTTTATCCGAGGTAGTGACAGACACTAAGGTAAAACAGTTTTGAATTCAATGCCGTAAATGAACTTCCCAAAATTTCAAAAACATATGTCTTTTAAATGTCAGCAGCGATTTCTGAAATCTCTTGAAAATTATTCGTTAATCGAAGTTAAAACCTTTAGCACCGCTAATATTAGCAAACTCCCTTCAAAAACATCTAAAATCACTCAGCAGCTGTATTTTCGATCATATGATGGCCACAATAGAATGCCATCTTTGTTCCTATCAGACCTGTCACTGAATGTGAATCGTTCTGCTTATTCTTCATGATTGCAGATGCCCTAAAGTACGGTTCGTGCCTGGTGTTTTAATTCTGGGAGATCACGTATCTTTATTTGAATTTGAATGAGGAAACATTATCAAAAGAAAACGCAAATAAAAGTGTACCTACGTATCGAAACACTCCGATCGGCGGTTGTTGGGCTGTTGCTAAGCAGCCAGCGTTGACCGAACTGGATCGAAATCGCCTGCTGCGATCATTTGCAAGTGGTCCCTTGTGATGATTGTGTTGAGCAGTATTCCCAAAGACATGAAACCTTTTAGTTTTCGTTTCATCTTCAAATACGTCACTGGCCATATTGACATTTAACTTTAAGTGACCGAACTGACATCGCTGTACGAATACCAAAACCATGTATGTCTCTATCACCACCAGCCGAGCGTCAGAAATGTGCGTACGTGCAAATTTACTGAAATTCTTCCCGCTTTGCCTGTCGAGCAGACATCCCCGAAAGAGTGAAAATGGACCAACAACGTCGAGAGCGGCCATGAACGTACAAAAAGCGATTAGATTATTCAACACCAGGCGACAATATTTTCCTCTTCTCTTCAAGTCTTATATATTTCAACAATCGGAAAATTTTCCACGCATTAATTCCCTTGTGGCCGATTTTGACGGTCTGAGCGATTTGCTTTACAGTGCGAACATAAATCTAATCCCCACGCAATTTTCACCGGCACGTTATGATGGGAAGATGGGGAAGTGGAAATTGTCTATCTTTTTTTTATTGTGTTTTCATGTCACGATGCTTAGACGGATGAAAACCTTGAACAAATGAGAAACTGACTTGATAGCGCGCATATAGCAATAACCTATTCAGGAAGCCTACCGATAAACATCGATAATTAGAGCTCTTTGTCGATGCCGTCCGAAAATAAATAACAGAAACATGACAAGAGACATAAATCATAAGGAGGTGTTCCGTTCTCCATTGGAGATTGGAGATTTCCACCCATTTGGCACTAATGTATCCGGTTCGCAGTCCTAAGTCGGAACAAGAACCGCCAACTTGAAACATCATATCGAAAAATTATTCCTATTGAAAATTACCGCCCCGAAAGATAAGTATCTGATTAAGGGCGAATTAGGTTTCAAATCGAATTTGATATGCTTCAGGCGAAGGGTTTCAAGATAGATATTTGGTTGAGCTTGAGTGAAGTGGAAACATGAAGGATCTCAATTGAATATTTATTTTATTAGCGTAACCAACTTGCCCACTCTAGCCTGAAGTCTTAAATTATCTTTGTAGACAATAATTGGTTATGATTTGATTAACGCTATTGCAATACTTTAACCTGTACCATTGGTGCGGCTTGTTTTCAGAACAAGCCTCTGCTGAATTATTTTTAATTTCTTGAAAAAATCTTCGTTGGATCATTATGGATGAGATTCTCCCAAAAATGTTATCCATTCACCAGCACGATCCATTCAGTCAAAAGTCGTTAATGCAGACAAGCATATTTCAGTTGCCAACCAACTTGCGCTTCCAATAAACCCTACACACAAACTAATCACCATATCACGTATTATCAGAAGGTAACTGAACTGAATATGCTGAATATTTGTCAGCGCGTAATCGGTTAATGCCTTTCCATTTCTTCTTCTTTGATGCAATAAAAAGATAAACACGATTCCGAAAGAAGTGCTAACCATTGATATTAAACTTCAAGATATGCTCTTATCATCGAAGTCCCCTGGTTCCCCCTCCCTGAACAGCGAAACTCCAAAAATGTCCAACAAAAACCAAACTACGGCACATATCGAATGGAAAGTTGCTCTGCTCACCAAATTATCAACGGAATCAGCTGTACCGACTACCAAGCTGACGCTTAGGTGCTAAAAACCGGAGAATCCATCCAAAGTCGTGCTCAAACATTACGCAACGGCGACTCAGTGATAGTAGTAGGCCGTGTAAAATGCGATCACCCAGCAACATTGCGTTGGGCAAATCTCGCAACATCAGTGTTGCCGATGTTTCAGTTTAACACTGCTAGACGAACTTTGAACGATTTTCTTTATCAATTTATAATCATAGCTAGCATAGTACACAGTTTTCTCCAGGCAAGTTTCATAGATGAGGTGCTAGCAAAGTGTCCAGGAAGCAAAACGCTTTCTCGACGCTTTCATGGAAACCTAATATTTTCTTAAAATACTTTCTCTTGAGCCTGAGCAGGATTGGCTCCATATAAGGAAAGGGTAGAAATATGTCGACACAATACTCGGTTTTTTTAAACCAAGAGCACCTCTGCACTTCTACGAGAATTCACTGGGAGTTGGATAAAAGGGCAGCATGGTAACGAAACGCTGAATTCGCGCGACATCTTGTAAAATATGTATACATTGGACCGGTTTTTGATTTGGATCGGTGAGTCTCAATAGTATAAATAACCGTTTTGAACCGATTTAAGCCAACAGTCAGGATGCTTTAGGAGCCACACACAAAATGTGCTAATGCTCTTTAATTGGGAAAAAAAGTGGATTTTCTATAACGCCTGAGAGTCGAACTATAAGGATGCTCCAGGGGCACTTACAAAGTGTTATGATGTTCTTTATAGGGAAAACAAGGTAGTTTCTAAGTAACTCTTAAAAGCCGATTTGGCGTAATTTCAATCAACAGTATGGATGCTCTTGGGGCCCCTCTAATCCGCACAACCAATAGTAAAGTTTTGTGATATAATTGGTGGAATATTATAATTTTACATACCTAGCTCGTTTCATACGACTTCCAAATTTGACAGATCGACAGACAAATCGGTGTTTTGCCACCTGGCACCGCACAGCAAACTGTTGATGATTGTTCTTACAGAGGCGCAACTTAGTTACATGTTAAATTTGTTGGTTGAATAAGTTGACAAGAAAACGAAAGCCCTGAGAATCGTCGAGTTTTTAGAGATAAATGTTATTATTTTTTCAATCACGATCAAATTTTGAAGGCACTGTTTACAATTGGCTCTTAGGCCCTTATCATGAATTACTAGAGAAATATTTTTAAAAAGGGCCCAATTTCAGCTTAATTCATTACCTCTGTTTGGACTTATTCCAGTTTTTGAGAATTCGACTATGTTTGACCATTTCATTTTTAAAGGCCATTTCAAACGCAAAGAGTCCGAAACTTTACACACAAAATTCTCTATGTTAGCAAACCCTGAAAATGTTATCAACAAAACCATGTCGGTTTTTTTAGAAAAAGATTAATAATAATAATTTACATATTAATCATGTTACCTCTACTTGAAATGCTTTCATAGGATACCATTCCAAATTTAAACGCAATCCGTCAACTCTATCTGAAGCTCTTGCAGTTTTTGGGATTTTTTTACATCGTTGACCATACACTTTTAAGGGTCATTTTACCCCACTTGCCCTCAGTCAAACAATATTTAGCCGAATGAAGAACATCGAAACAAACCTCCTTTAGAATGGGAGTACACACTTGGAAAATTTTACAGTAATCTGTAAAAAAAATTAACGAAATTTGTAAAATTTCACCGAAATCCGTTAAATCGGATTACCGAAAGTTCAGCAGTTGAAAGTTCGGTAAAAAATTACCGAATACTGTGAAATTTTCTAAGTGTGTAGCGATTCGTCAACTGGCTCTTATGTAAAAAATTCTCAAACGCAAATAAATACATAACATGTGAAATATTTCCGCCTACGAATCTGTCCAAGAAGTTGTTCTCAGCAAGCACAACGAATCGTTGAACGCCTCAAGTCGGCAATCATGAACGAGTTGAAAAACGAAATACGGAATAAATATACTGCGCTTATCAACTTCAACTCATTACCGCAGAGGTCTTCGAGGCGCACCGAAAAGTTCACAATCCCATCCAATTTCCAACTCCAGATGTCTATGAAGCATCCCGACCAGAAAGAAACAACAACATTATTTCAAATTTCGTTATCCAGCTACGCTGTTTCTATAACAGAGGTTGTTAGAGTTTTAATCGCGGATGTAGTTGATGTAACAAAAAATCCTCAATAGGTAACAAAGCAATAACAAACTATGTTTTAGATATAACACAAACAAAACAACTTTGTAGCAAAGTTATATCAGCTATTGTAAGAATTGTTTATTTTTGCCTGCCTTCCAGGGTAGCATAAACGTATTTCACGCCAACTCGTCTTCGTGATTGGCAGAACCCTCTCAGAATCTAATGAAACTTTGTGGGTGTGTAGACCCTGTCTTTTCAAGTGCATACTTTGTTTTTTTTTTTAAATTTATCTAGACTACCATTTGAAAAGGGCTTAAGTTTTTTGATCGATTTTTTCTAAATCAACATAACTCAAAAAGGACAGGACTTACAAAAAAGTGATGTATGGGTGACTTTTAGAAAATCGTTTGAACTTTTGTAAACTTTCGTTAAAATTGTAAAGTCCATTCTAATACGCTTAAACAATATTTTAATAAATTTAGAGTCAATTTGCAAAAACATCTTAGAATTTTACGATTTTTTTTCGTAATAAAAGCAACAACTTTTCGATGTCCTATTTTTACCGTGTATCCCGCCAACTGGTCTTATAATTTGGTCCTAACAACTTCACGGAAGCCAATTGAATTTAATTATAATGACAATTTGGATTTTTTAAGCGTATTCAAATGTTTGAATAATCAAGGCTACCATTTGGAAAGGGCTTATTTTGCAATTATTATTTTTTTAAACTTTAGTTGTACATACAATACAATTAAATCTGTTGATCCTGATTACTACCAAAAACTTTAAACACCATTTAATGATAAACTCTGACAATTTTTATAATTTCCTAGCTAAAATAACCGTTGTGTTACCTGAGGTACAGTTTATTTTATCACTTGAATGATTTTAAGTATAGATTTGAATGAAATACATTATTTCCACCCACATATTTTACTATTCAAGCAAGTGGTTAAGTATCAGAATTAAATGTTGTGCACATATCAATAATCCCAGATGCAGCCACAAGCATTCCCGTAACATATCATCAGCTTTGATATAAACAATACATTCCTGGCGATACGACCACAAATTGGATGAAACAATGTGTATTTGTGAGTCATGCTGTGGAATTTTGAAGCACAATAGGAATTTCACCACCGAAAAAAGGCGTTCAGATGGAGGATAAGCAAATTGTGATCAGGATTTCAAGGACCCACAACTGTCAACAAGTTAGGGATCGGATGATACATTAGGTAATTTTTTCTCCATAATTTTACCATATAAATCTGTACCAAACTGTTTGAGTAACATATTGTGTGTGTGTGTGTGTGTGTGTGTGTGTGTGTGTGTGCAATCTCACACTTATTGGCCGGCAATGGTATTATGGAAACCATTTTGAAGTGTACTAAAGAAGGACAATAAATTGTAAAACAAAAGCTTTATCATAATATCCGAAGTTTTGAACAATGACTCAATAGATGCTCAGTTGTTTATATCCAAAACGCAACATTCCATTACACAAAATTCAATTTATTGCTCAAAACTTATTAACACTATTACAACTATTAACAAGAAGAACTTAGCCAGCTTGTGCAATTTCAAGTTCAAGTATGGTTTGGAAGCAGAATGGCACTTCTTTGCAACTTCTCATGGGAAAGGTCGCGGAATTGGTGGTACTCACAAGCGAATGGCAAACAGAGCAAGCCATGCTCAAGATTATGGAAACACAATCAAAACTTCTCGGAAACTACATGACTGGGCACTTGAACAGACAAATAAAAGAATAACATAACTGAATTTCCGCTTCATGTCAGCTGAACAGTATGCAAAAATGTCAGAAGAACTCCATTTAAAGACGATTTAAATATGACGTCCGCTAGTTTTTTGGAATTATCAGCCCCCCTCTATCACAATTTTCCCCATACCTTTTACACGTACTGTAACAAATCTTGACCTTCATTCCGACCCATTGAGACCCACCCCCACCCCCCCAAAGATATACGACGCCATATTTAAATCGCCTGTACTTTTACTTAAACGTACATTGTTGGTGCTGTTTTACTGATGTAAAGGGAAATTGATTTTTTTTTTGACATTTTTCAAATGTTAGTCAAGATGATTATTGATGAAATTTGTCAGAAGCAGATAATTCCCATCTACATGAGAGGTTCTAGGAGTGGACAATTAATAAATTGCTAAAACGAATAGAAATGAAGAGAAAGTATTGATTGTTCCGTATAGCGTAACGACAGGCTTTGAAGTTGAAAGATACAAGTTGAAAACGAGCGGAAGGCATTTGAACGGTAGTATACCGATAGGGCACATAATCTTTTACCAAGCTACCCCAGTGCAGGGTAGGCATGGGGCAGGCAAGGGGCAGGCAGGCTAGTTTCGAATCAATTTTAAAATTTTAACAACTTTTTTCAAAAGTTCAGACGATTTTCTAAAAGTCACTCATACATCACTTTTTTGTAAGTCTTGTCTTTTTTGAGTTATGATGATTTAAAAAAAAAACTTAAGCCCATTTCACACGGTAGTCTAGAAATTTTTGAAAAAATTTACGAAGTATGTAAAGCTGCCATAATCATAGCCATAGTCATAGTCTACACACCCACAAAGTTTCATTGGATTCTGAGAGGGTAGTGCCAACCACGAAACGAGTTGGCGTGAAATTCATCATATCTCAAAAACGGCTCTGAAAGTTCCAGGCGAAATTACCTAGAAATGTGCAAAATTATTTTCGGTATTTTTTTATTTGAATGAAACGTTGCATACGCGATTGTCTTAGGAGTCTGAGTATTTTCCGCGCTAACATAGATTTTTGTGACTCAAGAGTCAGTTTTGAAATGGGCGTAAGCATTTTGAATAGCACTTCAATCAATAATTTGTAGGTCGAAAACCTTTGGATGTACAAAAAAACTGTCCAAGAACAAGTTGTGACCCTATGTGTGAAGGTTGAAGGTTGAAGTATACACTGAGAAAAAAAATCGGAAAAAATCGACAATTAACATTAAAATCTATCGTAGTAACGGCATCTCGAACAATAAATGTATAATTTACGGAAAAATCACGCACTATGATAACTTCGCCATAGCTTAAATTATTTTTCGAGTGTCTCAAAAACGAGGCTTGTTCGGTTTTGATGTAATCATGGGTGACCAATTTTTGGTTGGCAAAATCTATTTTCCTGGTTTTTATGTTGTGTATATGTGACAGTTATGTACCCGGCATGTTCGCGTGTGAGAACAAGAAGAGCAGTAGCGCTATGGATCCTCTATAGTTTATTATCTGTTTTATTTGAACCGTTCATTCAACCATCTTGCAGTCTAAGAAAGAGTACCGGAAAATTTATTATACATTTCGAAAAACCAACTCTTGTTTTTGGAGAATCTAGAAAAACTTATGAAAAGATCGTATTTTCGAAAATTATTCGAATATGATAAAGTTAAATCGCAAATATCCCGAGAACGAATGCTCTTACGAAGGTCATTATCAGTAACTTATTTTTTTTAAATACTTAAAGAATTAGAATATATTAGGGCGAAGTCGATGAGATGGCAGCAGGAAACCGACGAAGGTATTCGTGAGATCTATGAAAGCTTCTACTCGGAGTTTGATGAGATAAATAGTAATCCTATCGATGTGGTCAGTACCTTGGGAATAATTGCGTCAGCTATTTTCGCACTGTTCGACGGTAAGGCAGCTAATGCCATTGTCAAGCATGGGAAAATCTGTTCACTCTGCACTCATTTCTCACTCATACTCATACACCGTCAGAAGTGAGCGTTACCACGTGTGAGTTATTGCTATTATTATTGATTCTGTTCATTACCGTTCTGCTTCCATTATATTCTTACAAAACCGAATTGACCAAAACTGGCAGCGGATCGTATACTGAACTAATCGGACTGTTACAGTGGGGGAAAGACGGGCAAAATTGGACACTTATGTCGTTTTAGGTTATTGCCAGTGCGGAACTGGGTTCGCCCTAACAGCTGTCATTATTATTCAATCAGGTTGGATCTGGATCCGCTCTGGATCCGACCCAACATCGATGAAGTTCGCTCTCAACTTTTTTTGAGGTCCACATGGATCCACCAATACACCAATGAACTGTCAAAATGAAATGTTTATGTTTGTTAATGTTTTCGTTTTGCACTAATACCATCATAATGGCTCGTCTCTGGATCCGTTTTCGTTCTGTAATTGCTAGTCAGAGATAGACCTGACCCAGGTTTAAAACCGAAAACGACATTACTGTGGTCAACTCTAAATGAGACCAACACCATTCAATTCCCTTCATTTTACCATAAGATAAGTTATTGTTTAGCACTCATACCCTACGCCGTCTAAATTAATCGGAATTTGGATTCGTTTTTCCCACTGTGCACCGCTTTTCAAGTAGTAATCTTTAACTCCAAACTGTCATTCGTGATCTACATTTGCTACATTGTTTCCAAGGCCTCATCGCAGCTAGGATTTATTTTTCGCTTCGCAAAAAAACTTCAAAGACGTTAATTGTTTGAAGGCAGTGTTCTTGTTTATAACATTTCTCTGGTTTTTTTTTCATTAGGGCGAATCTAACATTGAGAGATTCTCTCCGGGCTCACTCTCTTTCATTCATTACAGCGCCATTATTACACTTTCGATGCATTCTTTAGTACAGATCGAAACACAACAGTGCTGGCTAGCATACTCTACAAATAGTAGAATGAAAAACGTAAAGGTGATTGGAATATGAATGAAAGAGAAAGTAGTCAAATAGAGTTTCTCAATGTTAGATTCGCCCTAATGAAAAAAAAAACCCTAGATTTAGCAGTGAGCTTTCGCCGTGATTCACGGAGAGATAATGTTTATCAACGGAAATTTTTCTAGAGCTGATAGATCTAGACAAAATCGGCAAAAAGGTCGAAAGTAAGAATGGTTGCTATAATCTATATTCACTACCGACGGGAAGGTAATAACTCCCTGTGTGTATTTCTGGTGCTATTTTGTTTGTGGGAGCAAGAAGAACCCAGAAAAATACGCTAGAAGTTATTGTTTACAATTGTTACTTTCGACCTTTTGACGATTTTTTATAGAATTAGTCAGTTGTCATAATCGATGGGGTTGCCAGTTATTTACTCCGTGAACAAAAGGCTGGTTTCAAGTAAAAAAATGAAACGTCGCCCAATCTAAGGGTTTCACGATCCCCGTTTAGCTGGTATACATGCAAATTTGGTTTTCAATATTTCAAACCATAAAGCCCCGAATTTTTTCAACTTACTGGTCATGTTATTCACAATACATAGTAGCAAACACCATGTGTTTTCGAACAGCACGATTTTAGTCCAGACAGTTTCGATTCGTACGAAAGACGACTTCCTTAATTATCGAGAAACCTTTCCAAAATTAACTCATTAACTTTTGCAAACTGCCCGCCGGCTGAAGCTAATTAAAACTTGTTTTATGCAGTCCATTTCATGATCCCGTTTGAATGCATTTTCTAATCGTGCTGCGTTATTTTTGAAAGTTGCTAACTTTTTTTTTCTATACTTTGACTTTTGCCATTCGACGACAGATATACAAAACAAAACAAGAAGCTAAACCCGACTAATCGAATTAATATGACTATGTCTGTTGATCCGGTTATTTTTTTTGTGCCATGAATAATAATTTGGCCACTCAGACGTTTTTATTGCGTAGCTGAAACCACCTTGATGGACCCAATTTATCACGCGACGATGACGCGAATGGCCCATCACAATCAAAGCAGACCTCCGGAGGGTCGTCATCATCTTTGTGAGGTTATGAGGCTTGACCAACTGCGCCTGCCTTTTTTACGAAAAGCGATAATAGCGAAAATTGGCCACTTTTCAATCTTGATGAGTTACGCAACGGAAGTTGAAGAACCTCCTTCCTTCGCTGGCTCGGCTGGCAGAAGAATTTCATCGATAAATCCCACCGCTCAGTGGTTGCCAGGCTGGCCACCTTCATTTGTAATGCATATCATAAAACTTTTCAATAAATCACATTCACTTTTTTGTGTGTTCCTTTCTATGAGACGTGTTCGCGCACTGAGGCAAAGAACCGTCTTCCGGTATGAGTGACTCATTATTACGATACTTATTTTTATTATTATTTTTTGGGAAGTGGAAGCACCGGAAAGCTACCTTTTTGCGAATATGCATTTTCAGGTACGAAACGCTGCCAGCCAAGTAGACCTTGCCCCTGTACGGCTGCTATCAATAATGTTTGGAAAAGAAACGAGGCAATAAAATTTAAATTTCAGAAATAATCGTCCACCCCACCACTCCCGCCCTGCCGTTCGGAGATAGTGGGCAAACTAGAAGGACAAATTGATCAAAAAAAAGTGGAGAAAGGATTTGATGAATCTTTCCTCCTGTGGCAGTTTGCTGGCACCACTCAGACTGCGAATTTAGCTGGCGGTTTATTTTGATGTTGATTTTAATTCGTCTTTTCCTCCCTCTGGGCTTCGATTGCGAAAGAAATGTGAACTTTATGAACGTATGCGACTTATAGGGCGAAAAGAAAAATGACCATCTAGTAGGCGGAGAATCGAGCTATGGAGGCACAGCAGACACAGACAACCGAGCCGGGAGAACTCAATGTACTAGAAAGAGCTTAATGCGTTGTAGTTTGGCAATAAAATTGTGTAATTTGTTCAGTAAAATTATCATAAAATTTCCCGTTTCAGCCGAAGGTTCGATGTGTTGTTTTCCCGAACGGTTTTAGGGGAATGCGAGTGCTCTCGTGTGTTATTCATATGTTTCTAATTTGTAATTTCTCGCTTCCGAAGCTGGAAGGGGACCTACGTAGTACAGAGCGCCGTTTCTCAAACCAGCAATTGTATCTGCTGGAACGAGACCCATTTTATCAATCTTTATGGTAAATAGTCATTTCATAGTGCATTTCGTGACTAATTATGAATCTCAAACATTGCACATTTCTTCAGTATGACAAGAGATTTATTTTTCATCGGTCTTAAGATGCGAAACAAGAGTAACTTTTGAAAAGGGTAGAAGGGTGGTAGAGGAAAACGCTTGTAAGATGGAACAGCGCCACTTTTGACATTCACAGCGACATTTCTATTCTTCAATTTTCATTTGCATTTGGAGTGAACACTCATTCGATTTAGCTCTTCCAGGTTTCATTGTTCGGAAGTGTTGGCATAATTAAAATAGCAATTATTTCTTGTGCTTATTAAGTGGAAATTTCCCATCGATATCAAAAGGTTAATATTTGTGCTGCCAGGCATTTTTTGTGTATTTTTATGATCCAAAGGCATTTCCAAACAAATCGTAATATGAAACAATTTTTTGATGTTTTGTTTTTTTGCGTCATTTTTGTAAGCTGGAACACTGTTAGGCATGTAAGATGGAACACATTTTTTTCGTTTTAAAACATATGAATGATATTTTTTATGTTTGGAAATGCCATGGAATCAACAATACAGGGTGGCCACACAATCTTAATATAAAAATTCCCGCATTTTTCCCGATTTTTTCCCGCATTTTTGCCTGATTGTCCCGACTGTTAAGATGAGTTAATATAAACTACTCATAGCTAAATCTCTGAGCTCCCAAACTGTTTCCAGTTTGATTTACCACCAGACACTTTTGAAGTGCGACAGGATGAGTCAATTTTCAACAAATGTTGTCAAATTTGGTAGCCTCCTTCTTGGTTCTAGCCAAAATGTGTCCAAACCATTTTTTTTTTCTCTGGTATCCGGCAAACAACGTCAGGCGGCATTTAGCACAGCTGCCCAAATTCTTCTTTCACCATGTGTTAACACCCTTGCAAACGTAATTCACCAAACTTCAAACACATTCGCCACCACATGAAAGATAAGTTCATTTCTGGCCTCACCTGTTACCAAGTTCATTGAATTGTCGAAAAATTATTAACGTGTCTGGAAACTTGGATGAACTTCCAAAAAGTTTGCTGATCATCCGTGGAATAGGAACAACTTTCTGGAAATGACGGGAACTTAGAAAATCAGATTTCGCGTTCAAGAAGTTGTTTTAACTTCCAGAAGGTACATATTCTGTGATAAAAAGCAGAATATCACACATATTTAAATAACTTACGAGAAATTGAACAAAAAATCTTGAAAGCCGTGAAATTTCTGTGGAGTAGTTAGCATTACCAAGATGTTGTTAAACTGTACGAGAACTTTTTTGATCTCCAAGATTGTGAATAGGTGGAAATTCTATGAAATTGATTAAAAAGTAGCTGGTTTCTTTATTCTCGTTTTTGTTGGGTTCGAAAAATTATCGAGTAGTAAGAAGTTTAAGTTCTTCTTAAAGGTTAAATACCCTGAACTTTTGGGATGTTTTCGGAACGATTGGAAAGTTTCTCGAACACCTGGAAAGTTCTAGGAAGCTCCCCCAAATTCTTTGAATGTTTCCTAAACTTTTAGAATGCTCAAAAAATCAAAAAACAAACAGGAAACTGTTATCTTTGACGTTTTCTGAAATTCTGGAAAGTTCCCCGATTTTGGGAGAAGTTTTCTGAAATTCTTGGAAGATCGCAGGACTACTGAGAAATTTCCTAAATTGCTGAATCCCCTGAGCATCCGGGAGTTTTTTCGAGCTTCTAAAAAACTCCCTGAACTTCTGGGAAATTTTCTAAATTTCTGGGACGTTCTCTGAACGTCTGAGATGTTTGCTGACCTTTTGGAAAGATTCCTGATCTTTGGGGGAGTTCCATGATCTTTGTGAGCATTTCCTGAAGTTCTGAGAAGTTTTTTGAATTCATGAGAAACCCTGAACTTCAAGGAAGTTTCTTGAACTCCTACATGTTTGCTGAATATCTAAGAAGTTCTGTATATGTCTTGCAAGTTTCATGAAATTCTAAGAAGTTCAATAAACCTCTAGGAAGATCCGCAAACTGTTGAAAGCTTCATGAATTTCTTGACTGTTCTCTATTGGAAGTTCTCTAATTTTCTGGAAAGTTCCTTGAATTTTTGGGAAGTTCCCTGAACATCTTGAGTAGTTCTATGAACTTCTGAAATAATACCCAAAATAACGTGATAAGTTTTCTAAACTTTTGGAAACTTCCCTGAACTCGTGATAAGCTCCTTGAATTTGTGGACAATTCCCTGAATTTCTAGGAAACAATCTGAGTTTCAGGAAAGTTGTCTGAACTTCTAGGAAGAACCCTTAATTTCTGGAAAGTTACCTGATTTTATGGTATGTTCCTTTGACATCAGGGAGAATAGCTAAACCTCGGGTAAGTCTAAGTCAAATCTAAAAAGTATACCGAGCTTCTGATAAGTTCCCTGAGGTTTCTAAGTGCACTGAATTTACAAAAAAAAAAAAAATCGAACTTTTGGGAGATAATTTTTGTCTATCAGATTCTTAACCTTTTCCGATATTGTGGGCGTAAATACTGCGGGCCGTAAGTCTTAAGGACAGGTTTGCAAACATTCCTCAGGGTCACCAACCCCCAAGTTTTCGTCGAGAGAACTAGCTGAGGACATACGCCAACATCCGTTAAGCTGTAGTGTACCTATGTAACACTAAGGCCAACATATCCAGCTGCATCGCAACAGCTGGAAAAAGTCATCAGTTGACTGTAGTTGTTGCATAATGTCTAGGATCATATCGCTTGGCATGTTGAAACGTCGCAGAAAGTGCTTCTTGTCATAGGTTGGCGTGGCTCTATCTATCACTATCAGCACTATATAATATCGTTTAAATGAGATGCATGCATTCACACGCTCACCACCACTCAAACAAATCCATGGTAAAAAGTATGCCAAAAATCCTCGTTCTCTGAAAAAAAAAAACAAAACTTCTGATCTCTGGATATTGTATGATTGACAAGATGATAGGTGTTGGTGGGTTTAACAACAAGAAATACTATACCGGTGCGGGGAACGCTGGTTTTAGCTGGTTCTTTTTAAGTTTGCTGATGCAAATCAACTATAAAGATGTTAAAATAGACCACCGCTGAAGATGCCCTAAGTGGAACGTTTTGAACAGGCTAAACAATGAGATCGGTGGACCGAGTAAATGACAAAAACGCTACTCAAATCATTTGAAAAAGGTGCGAGTATGGTTCCTTCTATATGACACAAATTCCCGATGACATTTGAAACTCCCGCTGTTGAGACTGGGAACACTGTATGTGACGGTACAGTAGGGACGGACGCAAGTTGTCAACGAAGCTGTCAACAAGACTGTCAAGGTGACAGACACGAAAGAGCAGAAGGAAGATAGAGGAAAAAAAGAAGAAAGGTCATTATACTGTGTAGAGTGAATTACGATTGAAAAAAGGTGGAATTGAAAATTCTAATTATCTGATTTGTTTAAAATAACTAAAAATTATATTTTGTAGCTAAAATTATAAATATAAACGTTTAATTGAAGTTAGTTGCTTACGAATACATTTTGTGCATTCAAGAAATTGTAAGTTCCTGTTCCTGTAATTGTGAAACCTTAACCTAACTTACATACTACATTACAATACTACAGGAAAGAACAAAACCTATTGTTCGGAAAAGAATTGTCCCTGAATTATAGCCGCAAACCGATTTTTTGTAAGTAAACTAAAACCTATGAACATATTTGTAAAACTAATACCAAATAAAACTTACAGCTAAAGCTACTCTATTACAAAACACAGCCGTTGTAAGATTGCTCGAAGAAAATCAATCCGTGGACACTTCTACCGACAACAAACTTTAGAAAAAATCGACAGCAAATCGATTTACATATTCGCCATGCAATCGCTTTCCGACATGCACGAAGACCAAACACCCCACAATGCTCAGACGCTCGACGAGGATCGGTCAGATTGCGTGAGCTGTACCCGCCCCAACAGTGCGGAAAATATGGTGCAGTGTGACAATTGTCAAACTTGGTGGCACTTTTCGTGTGCTAGTGTATCGAATTCAATTGAGCACCGTTCGTGGTCTTGCCCACAGTGCCAAGTGGATGACTTGGCTAGTAATGTGTCAGCATCTCGTGCATCTCGTTTATCCGGCAGATCCGCGAAGTCCGCCAGGTTGAACTTGCAACTGGAAAAGTTGGAAGAGCTCCAGGCCATCCAGAAGAAGTTAGTCGAGGACAAATACAAGCTGCTTGAGTCCCAGATAGAGTTGGGCGATGACAGTGACAGTATCCGGAGTAAGCGCAGTATAAATAGTAGGAAGTCAAGCAACGCCACGGTAATGAAATGGGTTAGTAAATGTGCAGAGCAGATAGACGCCACCAGTACCCGTCAACCATTGCCGCCAGTGCCCATCACCCAGGAAGAGCCGAACCCTACCACAGCTAGCGGAAATGTTGCATCCCAAGGACAACAAGAGCCAAGCAGAGAGCACCAACAGAGTCCCCTCAAACATCCTTCTTTGACGAACCAACGTTCTACACCGAAGCTGATGGAGGCCAATCGTAAGACAGAAGCAATAATTAGAATGGATCCGAAACGAGATGGTGCTTCCACCAGCCATATCGTGTTCAACAAGATTACAGGTACGGTACCTTTAGCACAGTCAACACCAACGCAGATACCAGCTGCAACGACAGGACCACTTCCAGCGCTGGCACCCCCGCTAGCTTCAGCACAGCTACTTGCACCAGGAATGTCGTTCCCAGGACTGGTAGCTCAGTCATCGTCGGTACCGCATTCCGTGTTGGCACCTCCAACAAAATCAGCACCACTGTCGGAGCCAGTATTTCTTCCTGTACCATCATCGGTATCGGATCCCCGCAGGTACCCCGGCCACCAGTACCGATACCCCAGTCTGAGGCAACATTAGTTCCATCATCTAGACCGTATTCCATACCGATTCCACCACTGGAGCGCCATCCAGCAGAATGGCCACCCGCATCTTCTTTGCAACCAACATCATGTTGTGTACCACCAGGTAGGCCAGATAATCAAGCTCTACCCATAAGTATTCCACCAGATCATGATGCTAGCTTGCAACATCTGTTCAAGCAATTTGGTAGCATTGCTCTATCGCCGTCACATATTCCGATGCTCAATGCAAATGTATCGAATTTTGCCCCCTCCCCCTCGCAGTTAGCCGCCAGGCAAGTCATGCCTCGCGATTTACCCCCCTTTTCGGGCAACCCCGCTGATTGGCCCGTATTCATAAGCAGTTTTATGAACTCAACACTTGCTTGTGGGTACTCTAGTGCCGAAAATTTATGTCGTCTTCAACGATGCCTAAGAGGTGCAGCGTACGAAGCTGTACAAAGCCGACTTCTGCTCCCTGAGTCGGTGCCTCATGTATTGGAAACACTACATATGCTTTACGGAAGACCAGAACTACTTATTTCTGCTCTCCTAGACAAGGTGCGTTTAGCTCCAGCACCGAAAGTTGACAAATTCCAAACTATCATCGATTTTGGAATGGCTATTCAAAGCCTTTGTGACCATTTGGAAGCCGCAGGACAAACCGCGCATTTGTCAAATCCGTCATTACTTGTGGAATTGGTTGCAAAACTTCCTCCATATTTACAAATGGAATGGGGGACGTATCTTCAGAGTTTCCAGGAAGTAAATCTTAAAACTTTCGGAAGCTTTATGTCAAGTGTAGTGAGATCAGTGAGTAAAGTAGCAGTATATTCCAGCAACATCAGTAGCAGTGGAAGATCAAATGTCAGCGAGAAAAACAGACCAAAGGCAAGAGGGAATGTCAACGCTCACCAAAGTGTCCAAGATCCTGGTCCCGGAACGAGTTCGTATACAAATCTGGAAGAAGGAAAGTTGTGTCCAGCTTGTAAAAACACCGGTCACCGCATCCAGGAGTGTCGTACGTTCAAGGCGCTTTCTGTAGATGATCGCTGGAAATCTGTTCTGTCAAATGGACTTTGTCGGAACTGCCTCAACTCGCACGGAAGACGAAGCTGCAGGAAGGCAAGTTGCTGTGGAACAAATGGGTGTCAATTCCGCCATCATCCGCTTCTACATTCATCGCGTAGTCATACTGGTTCGTATTCACGGTCGCCGGTGCACACTGCAGAAAATCACACGCATCGTTTGGTGAAACATTCGCTGCTGTTCAGAATTTTACCAGTGACTCTTCATGGACCCAAAGGAACAGTGGAGACTTTCGCCTTTCTTGATGACGGCTCATCCTTAACGCTGATTGAACACAGTTTGATCGACCAAATAGGAGTTGATGGTGACACAAAACCTTTGTGTTTGATGTGGACTGGAAACGTGACGAGGGTGGAGAAAGAATCTAAGCAGATTTCTTTGGTCATCTCAGCCGCTGGCGGAAGACAACATTCGCTAGAACAAGCGTGCACCGTAAAGGAATTGTCTCTACCCAAACAAACGTTGTCATATGAACAGTTGGTGAAACAGTACTCATACCTTAAAGGGCTCCCCGTTAAGAGCTACAGGGATGCAGTTCCGAAAATATTGATTGGCGTCAACAACCTTAATTTAATGGTTCCACTGAAAGTTAAGGAAGGAATCGGCCGCCAACCAGTAGCAGCGAAAACTAGATTGGGTTGGTGTATCTATGGCGGTGAAGGAGTAAATAAAACGGCAACATCGGTCAACTGCCATTCCTGTGTTTGCACATCAGATCAATCTCTGCACGACCTTGTTAAGGATTTCTTCACCACGGAGGATGTCGGGACGCAACCAGCGATTCAACTGCAATCTGAAGAAGACAAACGAGCTCAACGGATCCTGGAAGAAACGACGGTTAGGGTCGGTAACCACTATGAAACCGGTCTACTGTGGAAGCATGACAACATAGAGCTTCCAGATAGCTACAACATGGCTGTACGGCGACTCGAATGCTTGGAGCGGAGAATGGATCGGGCCCCAGAACTCAAGCAAGCTTTGCAGAAACAATTAGCAGACTACCAACTCAAAGGCTATACACATCGCGCGACGGAGGAGGAGCTAGCAACTGCTGATCCAAAACGTGTATGGTATTTACCTCTAGGGGCAGTGATAAATCCACGAAAGCCTGGGAAAACTCGCATGATTTGGGACGCTAAAGCGGCAGTTAACGGAATTTCTCTCAACTCAGTGCTGTTAAAAGGACCAGATCAACTGACGTCGCTTCCAGGTGTTCTGTGTCGCTTTCGCCAGTTCAACGTCGGCGTCTCGGCAGATTTGAAAGAGATGTTCCACCAAATATTCATGCGCAAACAAGATCGCCACTCGCAACGATTCTTATTCCGCAATGATCGTTCCAGTATTCCGGACATCTATCTCATGGACGTGGTGACATTTGGTTCAACGTGCTCCCCAGCCTCAGCCCAATATGTCAAAAATAAAAACGCTGAGGAATTCAAAGAGTTGTACCCTAGAGCCTCGGAAGGAATAGTTCGGAACCACTATGTTGACGATTCCCTAGAGAGCTACGACAGCATTGAGGAGGCAATCAAAGTTTCTCAAGAAATGCGCTCAATTCACGAAAATGGTGGTTTCGAACTGAGGAATTGGTTGTCGAACAGCAGTGAAGTGTTGAGTGGACTTGGTGAACCGCTTATCAAAGAAGACAAACAGCTCTCAGCAGACAAGTCAAACGAGTATGAACGTGTTCTTGGACTTCTATGGTTGACACAAGAAGATGCCTTCTGTTTCTCAACCCAAATGAAACAGGAAATCTATGATTTGATTGAAAACAGCACCAGTCCTACAAAGAGACAAATGTTAAAGTGTTTGATGTCGCTTTTTGACCCTCTGGGACTACTATGCCATTTCATAGTGCATGGAAAAATCTTGTTACAAGAAGTGTGGAGAGTAGGAGTTCAGTGGGACGAGAAAGTGAACGATGACTTGCATAGAAGATGGAAGAATTGGACGAGCCTGTTCAAAGAAGTTAGCACCCTTAAAATACCTCGCTGCTACTTCCTGGGAGCTACCAGTAAACGCTACAGGGATCTCCAACTCCACATCTTTGTTGACGCGAGTGAATCTGCGTACTGTGCTGCCGCCTACTTCAGAACGTTGAACTCGCAAGGAATCCCGGAGTGTGTGCTGGTTACGGCGAGGACAAAGGTAGCGCCTTTAAAGACGTTGTCAGTGCCACGACTAGAACTGCAGGCCGCAGTGCTGGGAGCATATCTGATGCAGTTCGTGGAAGAGAGCCACACACTGGTCATTACGAGAAAAGTGTTATGGAGTGATTCAGCAAAGGTTCTTTCCTGGCTAAGAGCGGACCATCGATGGTATAAACAGTTCGTGGCGTGCAGAATCGGAGAGTTGCTAACAATCACCGATGTAGATAACTGGCGTTGGGTTCCATCCAAGCATAATCCGGCAGATATTGCAACAAAATGGGGAAAAGGCCCCGATTTGGCAGCAGACAGCGTTTGGTTCAAAGGCCCTGCTTTTCTCCAGCTACCTGAAATAGAATGGCCAAAGCAGCGAACTTCGTCATCACCAACAGAAGAGGAGTTACGTCCCTGTTACGCTCACAAAGCAGAGACAATTCCAGTGCAGCTGATAAATCTCGAGCGCTTTTCTCAGTTGAGCAGAGCCCATCGCGCAGTAGGGTACGCCCTCCGATTCTTTGGTAACCTGAAGCGGCAGGTCCAGAGCGAGCAGCGATCCGTTGGTCCGTTGACGTCAGAAGAACTGCAGAAAGCGGAAAACCTTCTTATTCGAGAGACGCAGTGGCAGAGTTTTCCAGATGAGATGGTGATGCTAATACAGAATAGGTCGAAACCCAGAGGAGAGCAACTAACGTTAGCGAAAACCAGCAAAATATACCAGTTGTGCCCAATCTTGGATGAAGAAGGTATTCTTCGTGTGGATGGCAGAATAGGAGCAGCCCCGAACGTTGATCAAGAGATGAAATTTCCGATTATTCTGCCTAGGTGCCATAAATTTACAGACCTCGTGCTCGATAGCTACCATCGTAAGTATCGGCATGGTAATGCAGAAACGATCGTGAATGAAATTCGTCAACGATATCACATTCCACGGATAAGGACGGCGTTGAATAAAGCAATGAAAGCGTGTCAATGGTGTCGGATTCACAAAGCTTTACCCAAGATTCCCCGTATGGCACCACTACCACTTGCGAGACTGGCATCGTTCGTACGACCATTCACGTATGTAGGAATAGATTTTTTTGGCCCGTTGACTGTGAAAATTGGTAGAAGTAACGCGAAACGATGGATAGCACTATTCACATGTCTGACTATACGCGCAGTACATGTTGAAGTGGCATACAATCTCACCACCGACTCATGTATGAAGTGCATACGGCGGTTCATCTGCCGTCGAGGATCTCCGCGCGAAATTTATTCGGACAACGGAACCAATTTTCAAGGCGCAGAGAGATTATTGAGGGAGCAGATCGAGAAATTAGCTGTTACATTCACGGGCACAAACACCAGGTGGATTTTCAACCCTCCAGGGACTCCGCACATGGGCGGTGCGTGGGAGCGGATGGTGCGCTCTATAAAAACTGCAGTGGACACGGCATACAACAACTGCCGCAAGCTAGATGACGAGGCGTTGGAAACGTTTATGGTAGAAGCTGAAATGATTGTGAAAAGTCGTCCACTGACATATCTTCCACTTACATCGGAGGAATACGAATCCCTCACACCGAATCATTTTCTGCTGGGGAACTCATCTGGTGTACGGCAACCGGCAGTGGAGGCAACAAATCCAGCGGACGCTCTAAGATCTTCTTGGGGTCAGATTCAGCAGCAACTCGACGTATTTTGGCGGAGATGGATTCGGGAGTACCTCCCAACGTTGACTAAACGTCCGAAGTGGTGCGGCGAGGTGAAACCGGTCTCTGAAGGTGAATTGGTCTTTGTGGTTGGTGATGGCAGAAGGAATGATTGGACAAGGGGTCGTATTATCCAAGTAATAAAGGGGGTCGACGGTAGAATTCGGCAAGCTATAGTTCAAACTGCGAGGGGGCTAGTGCGTAGGCCGGTGGCTAGGTTGGCGGTCTTAGAAGTTGACGAGAATGGTAAAACTGGACCTGGTGGCCAGTGTTACGGGGGAGAGAGTGTTGAGACTGGGAACACTGTATGTGACGGTACAGTAGGGGCGGACGCAAGTTGTCAACGAAGCTGTCAACAAGACTGTCAAGGTGACAGACACGAAAGAGCAGAAGGAAGATAGAGGAAAAAAAGAAGAAAGGTCATTATACTGTGTAGAGTGAATTACGATTGAAAAAAAGGTGGAATTGAAAATTCTAATTATCTGATTTGTTTAAAATAACTAAAAATTATATTTTGTAGCAAAAATTATAAATCTAAACGTTTAATTGAAGTTAGTTGCTTACGAATACATTTTGTGCATTCAAGAAATTGTAAGTTCCTGTTCCTGTAATTGTGAAACCTACATTACAATACTACAGGAAAGAACAAAACCTATTGTTCGGAAAAGAATTGTCCCTGAATTATAGCCGCAAACCGATTTTTTGTAAGTAAACTAAAACCTATGAACATATTTGTAAAACTAATACCAAATAAAACTTACAGCTAAAGCTACTCTACTACAAAACACAGCCGTTGTAAGATTGCTCGAAGAAAATCAATCCGTGGACACTTCTACCGACAACACCCGCCTTTTTCCCGATGATTTTGGATTCCCGCATTTCCCGATTTTCCCGAGTCTGTGGCCACCCTGACAATAAATTGAAATATAACAATAAATTTTTTGAAATTTCAGTTTTCGATGAATTTCGAAAAAAGGCCATAATTTTTTTGATGACTTGATGACTTTGATAATCAGGCAAACTTTGAGCCTTTCAGTTCCTTTTTCGAATGATCCTCGAAAAAATAAAAATTATACATGTTACGAGCAAAAAACGAATCGTGTTCCATCTTACAAGCCATTTTTTTAAAATTGCAATTATCGATGAATTTCGAAAATACGCCATAACTTTTTTAATTATGATTATAAATAATTAGTTCCTTGGGCAAAGTTGGAGCCTTTTAGTTCTTCTTTCGAAAAATGTCTGCGAAAAATTTGCGAAATATAAAAATTATTCATTTTACGAGCAAAAAACGGATCGTGCTCCATCTTACAAGCCTTTTCTATACATGAAAGAATTCGGACACACATAGACAACTGCCCCTGTTCATCTGTACCACCCAGTGAGCTGAAATTTTCAAGAATGGTTAATTAATTAAATTGTCTTTAGGTAAAAAAATGTTAACTTTCAACAGGAATGTTTGATCAGGTTTCCGATAAGGCGATAAAAATGTTGCACAGTAAAAAAAACCACTGCTGCTACTTTTATCGTTTCCTTGTTCGCTGTTTCAACGAAATATTAAAATGGAAAGTTTCACGAAGATTTCAATTTAATTTTGGCTTTTTTTTTTCTCAAAACATCTTTATTATCTGTGTTTTGTAAAAAAATGAGAATTACAACTTTTCATGTATATAAAAGTAATAATTATTAAAGAGTCTCAACTTAAGAAATCTACCCAACATATGTTTAAATATGTTTTAAAGTTGCTCATGAATGCTTTTCTGTTGTTCCATCTATAATCTCGAATGATTTTTTGAAACGAATATAAGTTTGGGTTCTTATAATGTACAACATTGTATGCCATTGCTTCAGCTACAACTTTTTACTTATACCATAACACAAAATTTCTTCTGGCGAGCGTAATTTGATTTTCAAATTTTTCCTTAATATTTCCTATCCAATTCCAGACTATTCCGGAGTCTCTGGAGAGATTGTCACAAACACCACTTTGTTTACTTAGTTTGTTCTTTCAAAATTGAGCTTTCGAAAACGGCCAAACTTTTTTTTACCGATTTTTTCAAATGGATTTAATTGAAAAATGACAAATCGCACAAAAAAGTATTGTATGTATGGATAAATACCACAAAATTAGTCCAATTTTTAAAGGAAAACGTTGAAAAAAATCCAAATTGAGTCACACACTGAAATAAATCGATTTAAAATATTTTTAGCCGATTTACAATAAAACATCATTTTTGATCAGGATGAAATTTTGTCTCAAGATAGGTAATTATGTTCCCTACCAACCGTACATATATTGCAAGATGAGCACATGTAAGGAAAAAAAAGTTTTTATATTTTGTTCAGTGTCTTTTTATCTATAACTAAACCAGTGACGATCATAATCAAGAACCCAATAAAACTCAATTTGTGAGGAGATTTCACAGGTTATTCAATAGCTAGTTGCCTGATAACTACAAAAAGTAACCATAACGAATTTGGTATCCACAAAGAACTCGGATTTACCCCTATCAAATGAGTGAGTGGTCGTTGCTGGTGAGCAATATAAAAAAAAGTGGGTGAGACAAGCAAAGTATAAGCATTATATCAGCATTAGATCAGCATTAGAACGCATTGTCAGAAAAAGTGAGCTGCTTTCCTGAAGGTTCGAACTTTCTAGGTTGTCAAGATGACGATATAAACTCGTTAACAAATCTCTCTTTTGCATGTTTTACGAGCGCCACGTAGTGACGGCATTCTAAACTGTACTCTACGGCTTCTGAACAATTTTGTTGAAGGTTCCATCTTTCTAGATGGTCGGGATTACTATATAAAATCGTAGAAAAATGTATTCCCTTACATGTCAACAAGCACCGCATACTGACAGAATTCCGAACCATTACTGGTAAAATTAGAAAATAAGAATTGTGTATTCAAAACCTCTAATTTGGAAATTAATTTCTGTCATATGTAGACTTTAGGAAATGTAAACAGAAGTTTTCACTACCCTAGAACTGTTCTGTGCCATTTAGTGGTATATAAGCATGATCAAGCGCGCACTCTTTGCCAGTCCATGAGGGGTACCCCTTTCCTTCCCTTGCCTATCCCACCTTGGAGTGGCTTGGTTAAATATTATATGCTTGATCTGATGCCGCCTTTCGATTGCCCTCCGCTCAATTTCAACTGCTTTTATTCAACTAAAAATTAGAAGAAAAATTAGTATTTTTCATTTAATTCCAACAACCTTTGCTTATCTTGACAGATACGCGTATTTCGTCTACAATGTGCAGACTTCTTCAGTGTCTCGTACTAATAATTTGACTTAGTTATTAGTACGAGACACTGAAGCAGTCTGCACATTGTAGACGAAATACGCGTATCTGTCAAGATAAGCAAAGGTAGTTGGAACTAAATGGAAAATACTATTTTTTCTTCTAATTTCTAGTTACAGGTATTCCACTAAACAGCTCAAACCCTCTAGGATTCATACTTTTATTCAATTTCACAGCGTGCCGTACTCTAACTTATTTATCAAATACATTCTCTTCGCATCTTTGGTTATAGCAGAAATTTCTGTCCATTCCTAGGGTTTCATGTTGATAAGAAGCATATTTCCATTTCAAAAACATTATAATTACGTACTTCACGTAATAAAAACGTGATTACCCAAATAACAATATTAGTTTTATTACAACCGTATAGCACTCCTCCCGGCTTTGTTGATAAAACTACATTCAAAGCTATTTTGTCCACCAACACCTCTTCTATGCATCTTAAAAGCCAAAATGTGTACAAAGTTGCCCACTCTATAGACGGTAGTCCAAACAAATCTATAAAACCTTTACAAGACCATACAGATTTTGAAAATGTTCTAGTGAAAAATGTTATGACCACTTGAGAACCTTCATAAAACCTATTGGCTGTCATCAAAACCAGCATAGGGCCAAATGGTTACAGCTGTCAAACCACACGGTGATATCCTGGTTGGTTTCTGTTGTTCTGCTTTGTTCGATTCTCTGCTCTTGTGATTCATTTAACAGTAAATAATATCGAAAAAAACAGTTCTAGTGTTGCGGGAAATTTTGTTTGAAAGCAAAATATCCAAAACAAATTGAGCTTTTTTTATTGCTTATCTTGCTCCAAATCATATGCGCATTTAATTTTATGGTGAATATTGGCACCATAAGAGCCGAAGAGCTGTGAAATTTGCTCGCTCGATTCTACCGCCGATACGGTATTGTGGACCTGCATAGGATGTTCGCGTGCCTTTCATGCCGCCTGCGTGGGAGTATCTGTCCAGCGCAACTCTCTTAGAAAAAAGGATAAAAAAAATTGATGTTATGTCTTATGTGCTGCCGTGCTGCAGCTCTTGCCAAACCCTCATAACACTTAACTTCGAAGTTCAATTGCTGACAAAGCAACAGGCTGAACTAGCCGAAAAAGTGGAAAGCAACACGCAGGTTACCCATCGCGCGACGAAGCAAATTAATGCTACTGTTTTGAATGAGGGAATCTGCCGCCTTGAGGGTATGCTCAACGAAATACAAAATGAGCTGACGGTGATCAAAAGCAGCGGCTCTGCTGGCATTAAAAATCACATAACATCGCTTTGTGATATTGCCATGAAAAATTCTAGAGAAAATGTTTTTACGTTAATGGAATCAATGACGTCTGGTTTAACCAATGACCTGAAACCTTTAAATGAACAAATTAAAAAGATCAGCAGCACAACTGAATTTAAAGCTTCTGGTAATGTTATGTTCAAAAATCCGATGTTTGGAACAGACATAATGGATGAGCTGAAATCTCTATCAGCCAACTTAAATGCAATTGAGTCGAAAATTATTTCTCACTCACCGGATGCTTCAGACGCGCTCGAAGATGAGCTCAATGATGCCAATAATATTCTACCGGTTCAGTCAGGCTGGCGCCTTCTTGGAACGAGAAAAGTATGGAAAGCTGACTGGACTGACTACGACAAACCGTTTAAAAACAACAAAAACAAGCCGAAAATGCAAGAAGGCGAAAAAACTATCAGCTTACTACCACCGGACAGAATACTTCTTGCGGCAGCGAAGGAAAGATTTTCCAAATCACCGAATGAGACACCGACGACCCACCGGCCAATACAGTTCCAGAGAGGGAAATCCTGAACCCCTACCCGGCTCATGACGAAGTTACACGATCTTCTCCTGGCAGACAACCCAACTGGACGTCCCCTGGTTGCTTTTCAAATTCTGCTGCATCATGTGAAATATGCCAGTGCCATGCTCATCATTCGTGTTTTCTACGCAACTGACGAATTTCTCAGAGGAAGGATATGACGATGCGGATAATCAGCCCGGCGATCACAGCATTTTTCAAAACAGTACTAATTCCGGACAGGTGAATATTAGTCAACGTCCATTAAGCTCTTCACCCCACCCTCATTCCACGAATGAAATCACGGTATATTGTCAAAATTTTAATCGGATGAAAAGCGCTGCTAAGATCAGCGAAATTCAAAATAAAGTTTTAAGTAGTTTTTATACCGTGATTCTAGCAAATGAAACCAGTTGGGATGAGAGTGTAAGAAGTGAAGAGGTTTTTGGTAATAATTATAATGTTTATAGAGATGACCGTAATTATCAATGGTCAGGAAAAAGTCAGGAGGTGGAGTTTTAGTTGCAATTTCAACTGAATTCAATTCCGAAATAATTACTACAACAAAATTTAAAGAATTTGAGAATGTATGGACAAAAGTGCAGGTGAGAGACGAAACTCATGTGTTTGTTTCGGTGTACTTTCCTCCAAACAATGCCCGTAAGGAAATTTATGATAAGTTTTTTACTAATGCCGAAGAAATTGTGTCTTGTTTACCCCTGAAGTAAAAATACATATATATGGTGACTTTAACCAACGCAATGTTGATTTTATTGCTGACATTGATAATGAAAGTATCCTACTTCCAATAATAGGGGAAAATGAGACGCTTAATTTCATATTTGACAAAATTGCTGATTTAGGACTTCATCAAATAAATCATGTGAAAAATCAACAGAACTGTTATTTAGACTTTCTGTTGACAAATATTATCGATGACTTCTGTGTTAGTGAATCATTGACTCCAATATGGAGAAATGAAATCTTTCACACAGCAATAGAGTATTCTCTTTTGTACAAGAAAATGAGTCGCCTGATTGCGGACTCGAGGAAGTTCTTGACTATAAATCAGCTAATTATTCTAACATAAGAACCAAACTAAACTTAATTGATTGGCAAACAGTATTTAGGAATGAAGAGAATGTTGAAAGTGCGACTGAAGTGTTCTACACTAAGTTGTTTGCAGTTATCCAGGAAGAAGTACCAGTTAAAAGACGTAGACGAAAAGTATTCTCAAAGGATCCAGTTTGGTTCGATAAACAAATTAAAAATTTAAAAACCGTAAACAAAAAGCGCATAAGATTTACAAAAAACTAAACAGTTCCGTTAATTTAGAAAGCTATTTGAACATTTGTGATGAACTTAATTTGGCTATGAATGTTGCATTTGAGGAGTATAATTCAAAAATTGAACGTGAAATTAAAAGTTGCCCAAAAAACTTTTTTAATTTCGTGAATACAAAATTAAAATCCGACAATCTTCCATCCCGTATGTATTTGGACAATAATGAAAGTAATAATACAGAAGAAATATGCAATTTATTTGCCAAGTTTTTTCAAGAAACATACACAACATACTCAGAAGCAGATCGTGATCGGCAATACTTTGGGTTGTATCCTGAATATTCCAGTGACATAAGCGTGAATCAAATCTATGTGCATGAAATCTTAGAAGGGTTAAAACATTTAGATGCAACGAAAGGCTCGGGACCGGATGGAGTTCCTTCTTTGTTTATGAAGACTTTAGCAACTGAGCTTACTTCTCCATTATTTTGGCTTTTTAATATGTCACTGGAATCCGGAGACTTTCCAAAATTATGGAAGAGCTCATTTCTAGTGCCTATTTTTAAGTCTGGTAAAAAATCTGATATTCGTAATTATCGGGGTATAGCCCTGATCTCTTGCATTCCAAAACTTTTTGAGGCAATTGTAAATGAAAAATTATTCAACCAAATCAAAAATAGAATAACTACTAATCAGCATGGATTTTTAAAGGTCGTTCGACAACCACAAATTTACTAGAATTCGTTAATTATTCTCTGGAAGCAATGGATAACGGAAACCATGTAGAGGTTTTGTACACAGATTTTAGTAAAGCATTTGACCGTGTCGATATACCCATGCTTATATTTAAATTGCAAAAAATGGGAATCCAGCCCAAACTCCTCAAATGGCTTAATTCATACCTAACCAACCGTGATCAAGTTGTAAGATTTAAAGGAAGCCAATCAACACCTATTCATACCACTTCAGGAGTCCCACAAGGCTCTCATCTAGGACCACTTTTATTCATTCTATTTGTAAATGACTTATCTTTTATTCTTAAGAAACTAAAATTTTTAATTTACGCTGACGATATGAAACTTTATTTAGAAATAAAAATGCAGAGGACATCAACGCGTTTAAGAATGAAATATTGTTGTTCCATACTTGGTGTAACAAAAGTCTGCTACAACTGAATGTTAAAAAATGTAACTTAATTACCTTCAGTCGAAAACGAAACATACCTAACATACAAATAACTTTAGGCAATCAGAATGTAGAGAAGTGTGATAGAGTTAGGGATTTAGGTGTTGTCCTAGACTCTAAACTTACGTTCATTGATCATTATAACACAATTATAAACAGAGCTAAAAACATGTTAGGATTTATTAAACGTTTTTGCTATGACTTTCATGACCCGTACACGATAAAAACACTATACATTGCTTATGTCAGGTCAATACTTGAATATTGTAGCATAGTTTGGTCTCCATTTACAATAACACACGAAGAAAGAATAGAGTCAGTACAAAAGCAATTTTTGTTATATGCACTAAGAAAACTAGGATGGACTGTATTTCCTTTACCATCGTATAAGGCTCGATGTATGCTTATCAATATTCAAACATTAAAAGAGCGTCGTGAATTCGCTATGGCGTCATTTATAAATAATATAGTCTCACAAAGAATTGATTCAATGGAGATTCTATCAAAATTAAACTTCAACATACCAACAAGGCATTTAAGACATCGACAGTTATTTGCAACAAATTATCATCGCACGAACTATGCAAAATATGGACCGATTAACCAAATGATGGCTAATTACAATATCCATTGCAATAGTATAGATTTTACAATGTCGAAAGAAAAATTAAAACAATATTTCCGCACGTGTTAGGTTTAAGTTAAGTTAAGTACTTATTGTAATTAAAACGGTCTACCATTGATTGACGACGACAAATAAATAAGAAAGTAGCGTTGAAACTTCAAGAATTTTACCACACTATACCAGAGTAACCATTAAGAGAACAGTCTTTAGTCCAGCTATTCTGATAAATATTTTGAAAGAATATGCAAGTCCTACCTGTACAAATGGCATCTTCTGTGAGCCTGACATATTGTGGAACTTGCAAATTATATACAAAAACTATTATTCCCGAGCTAAAACGTTCAAAATATTCTGGACAGAGAAAATTTTAGTTGATGTAACCGAAGAGCTAGAACAAGATCAGATCATTCAAACACGACATAATACTAACCATAGAGGGATCATTGAGATTTCCAAACATATTAAAACAGAGTACTTTTTCCCAAACATAAAATCAATGTGTGCAAACTATGTCAAAAAAGTAAATACAAGCGACACCCATATAAAATGAAATTCAAATTTACCCAGCTACCATCAAAACCATTGGAAATTGTTCATCTGGATATTTTTATAATAAGAGGGAAAAACAACTTAACATTTTTTTACACCATTCACATTATCCAAGCATTTTCCCAATTTATAGCAATTATTGGCAAGCCAAACCTTCTTGTGATGGATTCTGAAACTTCATTTACTTCAGTAGCTATGCGAGAATTTTTAGATGAAAACCAGATAGAGTACCATTTTACAAGTTTAGGCCAATCATCCTCCAATGGAACAGTGGAAATCGTTCACCGCACTCTCGAGAATTGCACAGTATCTTATCAAATAAAGAATCCACTAAAGACCTATCAGAATCCACAAAAATAAATTTAGCAATCGCTATTTATAATGATTCGATACATACTCAAACGAATCTAACACCAAAAGAATTTTTCCATGGAATGCGCAATAATTCCACAGACCCTGCAAATTTGGACGAGAGAATAAGACAAAAAGAATTTTTTTTCAGAGAAATGAAGGAAAAGCAGTTTGAAAAGAAAGAAAAAGAATTAAAGAAAATTAACCGAAATAGAGAAACCCCTGAAGATTTCGAAACAAACCGAACAGTTTACGAACGAAAACGGAATATTTCAAACACCAAGAAAGATACAAAGAAATCAAAGTGAATGAAAACCGAGACGCATGTATAATCGACAAAGATCAAAGAAAAAATCATAAATCAAAATTGAAACGAAAACGAAAATTCACATAAAATCATTAAAGAAAAAAGTGCGAGCATTATACAAATCATTTGCAAAGTAGAACATTTTTCGATACCTTACGTATCAATCTATTGTTACAAACAATTGATCTAGAAATCTTTGAAGAACTTTTACATCAATATGGCTCCTTGATAATTCAAATAGGGTCCAAAAAAATTCGACTCTTAAAAAGTTGCTTCCAAAACACAAACATTATTCTAAGCAGAAAAGAGCCATACAAATATTAGGTACTATGATAAAGGAAATAACAGGAAAGCTTGATCACAATGATCTGAATAGTCTTAACAGTTACATCCAAAAATTACAATTATCAAATGACAAAATTATTACAGAAAACAATAAGCAAGTTAGAATAAATTAAGACATTCAAGAGAGTATTAATAATTTGACAAAAATTGCTAGAAAAGAACTAGCAGAGGTAGCCAAACTAACGAATGAGATAGGAACAAAGTTGAACTAAAAAGTCACCTGGGAACCAATTTTACACATCCAACGAATAATATTCAACCTCGACATCATCCAGAAGCAACTCAACACAATTTTCGAATCGATTCAGTTTGCCAAAATAGGAATAATTGCTAAAGACATCATTCACCCAGAGGAATTTAAAATCATAAAACGGAAACTAGAATTACAAGGAATAGTTTTATTAAGCGACGATCAAGTTCCTACGAGTACTTGGAAGCTGCAGCCTATTATAATGGTTCATCTTTTGTTTTCGTCATAAAGATACCACGTTTTTTGGAAGGATATTACCAACACATTATCATTGAAAATCTTCCCGTTCATGGCGAAGCTATTCTTCTTAATGCTTCATCCGCCATATTAGGCGAAAAATCAACGTTCGTTACGAACGAGACCTGTAATGCAGTGGAAGGTCAGATAATTTGTGAATTACATAAGATTACATACGTCACTTCAAACAAATGTATCCACACACTGCTGAGAGGAAACCCTAGCTATTGGCCGTTTCAAAAATACAATGAAATCAACGAAATCATATCCATAACAATATTCTTGTGAAGAATGCAATCAAACCAATTTTATTGGAAATCAGTTGCGGTTATGGGCCTAAAAGCTTAAGAGGCTCATTTCTGATCATCTATAATAATTGCTCCATTAAAATTGATGGTACAATTTTTGAAAAATACCCGTTAAGCATTCATCAAACCATTGAAATATTACCCCTACAAGCTGAGGCAATCAGTAAATCTGAGAATTACAACTCCTTTATTCGAGTTTAACTTTCGATGATAATTGAAAACCTAATGAAGATTTTTGTGACATAAAGATCTGAAGATTTTGTGAAGCAAAGAAACAAACACTCGCGAGTGATTCAAATCGAAAGCCATATAATTGATTCGGAATTGTGGGACTTGAAGATGAAATGGAATTGAAAATTTCTGTAGTGCTTTGAAACCCGAACAAATTGAATAGATGTGTGTGATAGCAGATAGAAGAAACTGCAAGTCTAAAGACCCAACGAACAACAACCAAGAATAACGGTGTAAATTTATCAAATTGCCGAGGCGAAACGGAACACCGCGACATCTGGAAAATCATCACCACCGTAGTGGCGGGTTGACATCGAGTGCATTCTCCACGGCATCAGAGTAGAAATGCTGTTAATACTACTGTAAGTGATTTTAAAATTCCTTTTCTATACTGTTCTATTGCGTTCGTGGAGCAACATAAATCATTACAAACATGTTTCTGTCATTCGTCAGTGTAGTGTAAATTTCGCACAATACGCGAAACCAATATTCACAGCCAAGTGCATATCTGCGATTGTTATATTTAACATAAAACGTAATCAGTACAGCAAGAATATCTGCATTTAGGATAAGAAAGTCTTTCGGAGAAACTAAGCCCCGCGTCTTTCTACGCGCGTATCTAATCACATAGCAGAGTGAATATCTGTTGTATGAGTGTGATTGGAGTAGTGCAAGTGCAATTGCTCCCCGAAAGCAAACCGACTGTACAGCGGAAAAATATCTGTCGTAACTGCAGTCGGAGCAGAGAGAATATCTGCATTTAGATTAAGTGCATGTTGCAAGTAGTGTAAGGACAAGCATAATTCAGTTTGTAACATATGTTATAAGATCATTATAATTCTTTAAAGCCTTCATCAGACATTCTAATCACATATTTTTTCTCGTCAAATCAACAGACCCTTTTTTTCAAATTCTATGGACAGATATAGTCCATACAACCTGAGAAATCGAGAAAATAATATAATGAATAACCGTTAAAACTCAAACCATGACCCTATTCCACCACCACCTCCTCAACCAAACCCTCTTCCTCTACCTAACAGGACCATGAATCAAGAACGAATAAACGAAAAAGCCAGGTTATTAGACCAGGCGGATAAAATTATGAAATCGTTGCAAACCCCGCAAGCAGTCCGGGAGCTGCAACCCTTCGATGGGAATCCGATAAAATTGCATAGTTTTCTACGATCCGTAGAAAATCTATTACCCTTCATCGAACCGCTTAAAAATACCTTTATCTGCTTCTAATGCAGTTAAACACAACCTCGCAACAAGAGATAAAATACCAGTTTATCAAAAGAGTTACAGATACCCCCATTGTCACAAACAGGAAGTCTGTAAACAGATAGAGAAAATGTTAAAAGAAAATATAATCAGACCTTCCACCTCTCCATGGAACTCATCCATTTGGGTTGTTCCGAAGAAGATTGATAAGAATAGAATTGATGAGAATAGTTGTCGACTATAGAAAGCTAAACGCTAAAACTATAGACGATAGGTTCCCGATTCCAAATATCGCAGATATCCTGGATAAACTAGGAAGAAGCAGATACTTTACTACCCTAGACTTAGCCTCAGGATTCCATCAGATTCTTATGGATGATAACGATGTTCAAAAACCAGCGTTTTTTTTACAGAAAATGGACATTATGAATATCTGCGAATGCCATTCGGGTTGAAAAATGCCCTACGTGACATTCCAAAGAACAATGAATGCTGTACTTATAGGTCCAGCTGGAGTTATGTGTCTAGTCTATATGGACGAAATTATTATCTTTAGTTACAGTCTTCAAGAACACTGTACAAATCTGCGAAAAGTATTTGCAGCCCTCCTTTCTCGGACATATAGTAAACGAAGAAGGAGTAAAACCAAATCCGGAGAAAAGAAAAGTTAACCAAAGTTGGCCTATTCCCAAAACAGAAAAAGATATTAAATCTTTCCTAGGAACACTGGGCTATTACAGAAAATCTATAAAAGATTTCAGTCGAAATAACGAAACCTCTGACAGAATGTCTTCGGAAAGAGGAAAAAGTCTTACACACCCCTGACTTTCTTAAATCGTTTAACAAATGCAAACAAATATTATCAAGTAGTGCTATCCTTATTCACCCGGACTTTGAGAGCACTTTCATTTTGCCCACAGACGCATCCAAATATGCTATTGGAGCTGTTCTGTCCCAATGCCAAATTGGAAGAGATAAACCTGTCGCTTTTACCTCAAGAACATTGAGCAAAACAGAAGAAAATTACTCCACTATTGAAACGGAGCTATTAGCAATTTATTGGGCTACTAAATATTTTCGACCGTATTTATTTGGCAACAAATTTATTTTATACACAGATCACAAACCACTCACTTGTGCTGTGAATCTGAAAGATCCCTCCGGGAAAATTGGAAGATGGATGATCGCACTTTTGGATTATTCGTACGATATAAGATATCGTGCCGGAAAGCAAAATGTTGTTGCTGACGGCCTTTCTAGAATTCCCCACGAATTAAATATCAACGAAGAAGGGAATAATTCCTCATCGGATGCAGCTACTCAACATTCAGCAGACACTGATGACTCGGAATTCATTCCATGCACAGAAAAAACAGTAAATGCTTTTTCCCATCAAATAATTCTTAAAATTGATTCAAATGAAAGTGAACGCACTGGAAAACAAGTTTTTCCTAAAGTTCTCAGGCACACCTTCACAAAAATTGCTATTGGTATACCGACAATTTTGAGAATTTTCAAAAAATTCATCGACCCCAAGAGAGTAAGCTGCATTTACTGCCCTGAAAATATTATCAACACAATTCAGATTGTGTATAAAAATTATTTTTCTTGACATTCAAAATAGTTATTTCTCAAAAGTTCTTGATCGACACGACTCACTCAAGAGCCCATAGGGGTATTGAGGAAAACCTAATGGTGATTGAGCGAAAATATTTCTTCCCAATAATGAAGAAAGCAGTTCGTACATATGTCATTCTGTAAACATGTAAAACTTATGTAAAACTTCAAAATATGAAAGACCCCCTTATAAAATGAGTCTGGCAAAAACTCCTATTCCAGAGAAACCATTAGACATAATCCATGTTGACATTTTCATATGTATGCCAAACTACTTCTTGTCTGCAATAGACAAATTATCGAAATTCGATATGTTAGTACCAATCAAATCTCAACCTGTTCCAAGACCAAAGCTGATGGTTAGTGATAACGAACCAGCTCTAGTCTATTGAAGTACGAGGAATGTTGCAAGACCTACGAGTCGAAACGTACTATACACCATCGAACAAAAGCGAAGTGAATGGAATCGTAGAACGCTTCCATTCAACAATTGCCGAGATGTTTCGATGTTGTAGATTTAAACACGAAGATTTGAGTCAAAAAAAAACTGTTTAGAATTTGCGTTGCTTTGTACAACGATACTATCCACTCTACAACAAAACTGAGGCCCAAAGAAATTTTCTATGAGATAAAAAAGGGGGAGAAATTAGATCAATGGATATTGAAGAAATTTCAAAAACGAGGAATAAAATCTATGATGAAGCCATTGTTTCCCTTTCATATCACAACAAAGACACGGAACCGGATTCACCCATGGAAACGTTAAGAGTAAGACGAAGGACAAATACAGGCGATATCAAATCGCAAGGGATAACAGTAAGACCTTCCAGGACCAGACCGGGAGGAAAACTCATAAAACCAAAATAAGACGTCAGCGAAAGTGCCGTTCGAAACAAAAAACAAAACTTGTACTTAAAACTTCTTCTCTTCCAGATTCACCATAAGAGTAATGGCAGACATCACCATTTCGGACCTTACGCGACACGAAGGGTTGATAGCATTTAGCGAAAGAGAAGCAAAAATTATCACATCGCAACATTTCCATCTTCACATAGTGGACTTCGAAAAGTTCGGAAAGAGCTTCACGAATCACGAATCATGTACACTGCATCAGTTCGAGAGGAAAAACATGACGGAACCATATCATAAACTGTTAGACATTAGAATGAAAAGACTCACCGATAATTATAGTCGGCTTAAACCATTACATAGACAAACAGGAGGACTTTTAAACCCTCTCGGATCGTTGATTAAATCATTAACTGGAAACCTAGACGATAACGATTTGCAATTAATTCAACAGACTATTGCCGATTCTAACACAAAAGCCAACATGCTAATAGACGAAAATTATCGTCAAATCAAAATCAATGAACATTTTAAAATAATAAAAATTAACGAACTCATAAAGCATGTAAAGGAGCATCATATTGAACTACTTAGAAAAATCTCAAAAATAAATGATGACGATAACATTCAAAATGAAAGTTACTTAAGAGGAGTAGTACACGATTTAATATTCAATATAGAATTATTAAATAGTCAACTAAACGACATTTTTGAAGTAGTCCAACTTTCAAGGCTTGGAATGTTATCCAAAGCAATATTAAATACTAAGGAAACACAATTTATGTTGGAAAAGTTAGAAGAACAGAATATCTCAATAGTAACTTTGATCAAATATATGAATTTTTAGGAATAGAGACCCACCATGTAAATTCAAAAATCATATTCATTGTAAAAATTCCGATATTCTTGCCAGGGGAATCCTAATATGTTAAATTTGAAACCATTCCTAAGGAAAACAAAATTATATCAACATCTCTCAATATTGCCATTGTCAGTAAAAGTATGTAAGATTTTTGAATTATATAATATACTAAACGATTCCAAAAATAAATAAATAAAGGTAAAGCTAGAAGACGAGCCCATGCACGAAATTTATCGAATGTGCTTCGATAAACGGGTCACATCTCATTTGAGCATTGTAGGAGCTAAATAGGGATCATCGAGCTTTAGGTAGTGTAGGGAGACTCGGCTGCTCGAATATCAATACTTCGACAAAGGCAAAGCCCCAAACTACTCGAACGGACGAAGCTTGCCGAAGGCGCGAAAATCCAGACGATCACATGTGGCGCGATGATCGTACGATGCTGACAATGAATACCTAAAGCTTTGGGCGAGGATATATAAACCCACTTCAACCCCATGGCCAGGGCTCTTGATACGAATTAACGAGCCTACATTAAATTTTTCTTTGAAAGAGCAAAGTTCTAGTGACGCGGTACAGTAAATTGAGTGCTAAACGTTGAGGAGTGATTTCTCGCATTCGAGTATCGTTTTCACAATCCAACCGTGCGTAGTGACCGTTATTAAGTCGTGACTTTGCACTCTAACGACACGTGTTGAAGAGCGTAGTGATAGGGCACCAGCCTGAAACCCAAAGTGCTATCAACGCTGAACGATTTCGCAAGTTGTCGAACGGACCGTCCGTCACCATTCGGTCCTACCCTCCGTTATTCCCACCCATTCGCTAAGTGAGCGGAGTCATCGGAATTTTAAAGGCAGCGTGCTTGGCGGTCGGCCAAGCCCAGGAACGAGAGCAGCAAACCACGTGGTGCACCATCGGCAGCGAAGCGACGGTATCTTCAAGACGGGGAGAGCAGTGAGTCAAAACCGAAATTATTGTAAATCTAAATTAAATAAATCAAACGTTAAATTTGAATTTTCTTGAGTCGCGGATATCTTTTGCATGCACCAAAGAAACTGATTTTTAGTGGATCTTGTATATAATTTAACACGTAGCCAGCCCTAGTAGCGTAGCCTCCTAGTAGCGTAGCCAGCCCTGAGATTGAGAGGTGAGCTAACCAAAAGAGGCAGTTGCAGCCCACCCCAGACGACCTCAGTGGCTGTGACCAGAGGTTAGGGGAATTTCGGGCGAGGCCCTTCTGGTCCGTTAGTTACAAGTACTAACGTTTGCAACAGAAAATCCATGTATAATTATTGAACAATACAGAGTTTGTAAAAGACAGGAGCTTATCAACATAACAGGCGATGGTTGTATACGCAACGCTCTTCATGAAGACGACTGCCCTTATGCAAAACAACGAGACACCATGGACATAAGACTAGTGAACAGCCATACACTAGTACTAAGGAATGCTATTCAACCGGTGCTTTTGAGCTCTAACTGCAATATAAAATCTCGAATTATAACAGGAACACTACTCATTAAATACCCTAATTGCTCCATCGTCATAAACGGAGTCAAATACGAAGGAAAACAAACAACGCAGGATCACGAGGTTATAGCCCTTCCAACAATAGGAATAGAATTCAAAGCAACAATAATCTTCACTAAACCAGATCTAGAACAGATCGATTCACTTCACGTCGTAAATCGGAGACACATCGAAAAATTGCAAAAGGATCACATCTTACTACAATACACAACAACAGGACTCCTCACTGCATTCGCTATTACGATTATAGGACTGATAATCTGGAGCATGCGAAGGAACATCAACTCTCCGGAAAAGGTAAAACTTCAGGATAATACCAAAGACATGCCATCTTCCCTCTCCACAGATCAAAGCCACGAAAACCTCGGTCTGCAGAGTGAAACCTCATCCTCATCCGCATATACAGAAACACGATTAGACAGTAAACAACACTCAATCTTCCGATTCTGACGTGCACTTTGAGTTCATCATTCATGAGTCACTTCATATCATTGAACATCGTTACGGAACCATGGATCCAAGCGAGACGTTTCGTCAACAACAAAACCTTTACGTCTTCTTCAAGATTCGAGACGAATCTTCCATAGGGGGAGCACAACATAGCAGCACATGTGCACTCAACCCATCATGGTAGCATCGGACCCGCGAAGTCTGCAGTATCGAAGGTGCAGCACAAGATAGCCACACCGGCAGCTTGGACAACGTGAGTACCGGAGGACCGTCGTTGCTAGGCACAAGGTCAGCAGTTTTAGGGACACAGCTAGGGCAGTTAGGTCTTTGATAATTACAATAAATTCATTCCAGTTCGTGCATCAAGCGAGTGTAGTTCGTAGTTAGCTTTTTAAAAAAGTGAAATTCCCGGTTAACCAACTTAAGTGGCGCAGTCGGCGGGGATTGTTTCAAAGGACTTTTCATCTGCATTTAGTGCGTCCGCGAAAGAATATTGTGTGATTTACGGTGAAAAAACTTAGAAATCATCCGCAGAACCAAGTCGCGAACGAATATCGCGGTACAAGTGAAAATTGTGCATTGGGGCCAGACTCTACACGAAAGGAGGATTTACGGTGAGTGCATATAATTAAGTTTACATAGCTAAATAATCTAGACTTAAAGTGATTTGTGAGTTGAAAAGTGATTTGTGGCTAGAATCGAAAAGTGTAAATTTAGACTAAATCCAATAGTATAAAACCCTTTGTAATAATACAAAATGGAAAACATTCAGCAACAGATCGCACAGTTGCAACAGGCTCTAGCCGACCGAGATGATCAAATTGCTCATCTCGGGATCGAGGCAAACGACGCAGCACACGCTGTTCAAACTGCTCAAGCAGAAGCAGCAGCTGCCCAACAGTCCCCCCTAGAAAAGGATGAAATGCTTAGAAAATTGAACGAGCAATTAAGAAATGCTCCACAAGGGACGCAATAGCCCTCGGAGAGTGTTTAAAAAAAATTGCAAACGCCGCATATCTTAAGGGACCTACCTCGAATGACGGTAATCCCATTAAACTACATCAATTTCTACGCGCGATAGATAATATAATTCCCGTACTCGAAGAGGCCCGTGGGACTCCTATGTACAACGTATGGATGCAATCCATACGCTCAAAAATAACAGGAGACGCAGATACAGTGCTTGAGCTATATGGCACCGATCTCTCTTGGTACGAAATTAAAACCAATCTCGTCACGCATTATAGTGACAAACGAGATGAGGTCTCTCTTACGAGAGACTTATTCAAGCTTTCACAGGTAGGAACTGTGGAAGAATTTTATGGTAAAGTGTCAAACATTATATCCCTACTTCTAAACCAATTAGAGACAACACCAACCAAAGTACGAAATGTAAGCAGAACTCACCGAGTCGATAAATTTGTTCAATTCAACCCGTTTCCATCCATCCCAAACACGACAAATTTATCGGTTTTTGTTTTCGATTTTCATCCTTTTTTCGATGGCTTAATTGACTACGAACCTTTGAGAAAATTAACGACCAACATATTAACTGGCACAAATGAGCTTCAAATTATGAACATGAAAATTAAAATGCATAAGAAATAAAGGGTGTCCACGATGAAATTGCCACACTATGAAATTGCTCTAACTTTTTAACCGTTGGGTAGAATTTAATGAAAATTTGGGTGGATTTAGTTCATAGTGCATTATTTACATCCTGCAAGTTCTAAAGTCTTGTGATCAAAACTCGCGGAAATGGAGTCGAAAGAACAGCTCGTGCGTGATAAAATCTTGCGCATTCATCACGAGAACAAGGATCTCTCGCATCGTTCCATCGCTAAAACGTTGGGAATCGCGAATTCCACGGTGTCGCGAGTGATTAAGCGGTTCGAGGAACGGTTGACCACCGATCGGAAGCCCAGAAGTGAAGAAAAAAGTATTCCGTACAACACCAAAAATCACAACCGCGTAGTTGGGGCCTTCAACCGAAATCCGAACGCCTCCGTTCGGGATGTGGCTAAGAAGCTGCACCTAAGCCGGAGTTTTGTCCAGAAGGCCGAAACTAAGGCTGGGCTTCGAACGTTCAAGGTACAAAGGCCCCTAATCGCGACGGAGAAGCAGGAACAAGTCCGCCAAAACCCGTGCCAGGAAGTTGTACCTCAACATGCTGACGAAAGTTGAATGCTGCATCATGGACGACGAAACATATGTGAAGGCCGACTTCAAACAGATCCCCGGCAACCTGTTTTTCACGGCCAAGGATAAGTTCAGCGTTCCGGAGCATGTCCGCACTCAGAAGATGTCCAAATTTGCGAAGAAACTCCTGGTTTGGCAAGCCATCTGCACGTGCGGGAAGCGGAGTGCACCTTTCGTGACCCAGGACACGATGAACGGACAGGTGTACATAAAAGAGTGCCTCCAGAAGCGGCTGCTTCCTCTCCTGAAGGCCCACAACGTCCCAACAATCTTCTGGCCGGATTTGGCCTCATGCCACTACTCCAAGGACGTGCTGAAGTGGTATGCGGACAATAAGGTCAATTTCGTGCCGAAAATGTTCAACCCTCCCAACATTCCGGAGCCCCCCAACGACCTAAGGTAGTGAAGACAGTCGAGGAACTGAAGAAAGTATGGGTTTACATGCAAAAAACGGTTGATTCACAGGTTGTGCAGAATCTTATGGCCGGGGTTAAGGCCAAGGTGCGGGCATTTGCGTATGGACTGTAAATAAAATACGAGTAAAATGGTAAAATGAAGTTTAATAGTTATTTCTCAATCGCTGAAAATTTGATGGCAATCGGATGAAAACTCGAATTTTGCGAATCAATTTTGTGTGTGGCAATTTTATCGTGGACACCCTTTACCCTCAACTGTCTCCCCTGCAAATTAATGCTAACGAGACAAAGCAAGTAAATCTCTGTGTAAGCGAGGATGGAGAATTCCTAGTAGAAAACGACACAGAAATTTCACCTGGATTGTTTATTTTATCTGGACTATATAAAGCCAAAGAAAATAAAGCCAACGTCCTTTTATTGAATCAGAGTGAAGCAAACATAACTATTAATACTACAGACCCCATAGAAGTTGAAGTAAACAATTTTGAACCGTCTTTTGGAAGTTACTCACATACAAACCCAGAACAAAAACATAAGGTTTTGAGTGAACTGAGATTGAATCATCTGAATACTGAAGAGCGATCTAAGCTGGTGAAGGTTATTCGAAATTATGATGAAATTTTTCTTAGTGAAGGACAAAGCTTGACCTTCACTAACGGTATTAAACATGAAATAAATACAAACGATGAGCTACCGGCTTACGGAAAATCGTACAGATATCCTTATTGCCATAAGGAAGAAGTACAGAAACAAATTTTCAAAATGCTAGATCAAGGCATAATTAGACCTTCAAACAGCCCTTGGTCATCTCCTATATGGATTGTACCCAAAAAGCTTGATGCTTCAGGGCACAGAAAATGGAGATTAGTCGTGGATTATCGGAAATTAAATGAAAAAACTATAAGTGACCGATATCCGATACCGAGCATTACCGAAATTTTAGATAAATTGGGACGGTGTGTCTATTTCTCAACAATAGATTTGGCGTCGGGATTTCACCAGATTGAAGTCCACGAAAAAGATATTCCCAAAACGGCATTTAGCGTAGACAATGGACACTACGAGTTCATTAGAATGCCTTTCGGATTGAAGAATGCTCCTTCCACGTTTCAACGTGTTATGGACAATATTCTTCGTGAGCACATTGGTGTTAGATGTTTAGTTTATATGGATGATATAATTGTCTTTTCAACTAGCCTGCAAGAGCACCTTGTTAATCTCACTCGAATCTTTGAATCATTAAAAAAATATAACATGAAGATCCAACTAGACAAGTGTGAGTTTCTTCAGAAAGAAGTTGGTTTTCTAGGACATGTTATTACTGCCGACGGGGTAAAGCTAAACCCTGAAAAAATCCATGCTATAAAAAGTTGGCCTATACCGACAAAAGAGAAGGAATTGAGAGCCTTCTTAGGTATACTCGGCTATTACAGAAAGTTTATGAAAGACTTTGCCAAAATAGCCAAACCAATGACTCAAACTCTTAGAAAGGGTGAAAAAATTGAACATACTAAGGAGTTTGTTTCTGCATTTGAAAAGTGCAGAAGCATACTAACTAATAGTCAGATCTGCCCTGACTTTGAAAAAACATTTATCCTAACAACAGATGCTTCAAAATATGCCTTAGGTGCAGTACTATCGCAAGGACCGATTGGACACGATAGGCCGATTGCATTCGCATCTAGAACGCTCACGAAAACAGAAGAAAAAACTATTCGACAATCGAGAAGGAACTTCTGGCTATCGATTGGGCTTGCAAGTATTTTCGACCATATCTTTTTGGCCGAAAATTCACCCTATACACTGATCATAAACCTTTGACTTACGCTATTAATCTAAAAGACCCTCACAGTAAATTAGTGAGATGGAAGCTAAGATTAGAAGAATATGACTACGAAATAAGGCATAGATCAGGCAGACAGAACGTTGTAGCTGACGGTTTGTCCAGGATAACACACGAAATCAACACTAATGATCAAGTGGAAGAAGACAATGAAAGTTCTGGCAATAACACGGTTTATTCAGCAGATTCTGACGATGGACAATATATTCCCATGACAGAACTTCCTTTAAATTTCTTTAGGAATCAAATTATTCTTCAAATTGGTGAAAATGATGAAGAAATATACGAAGAAATTTTTCCAAAAGTTTTCAGGAGAACTATCACTAAGATAAATTTTGGCATACCACATGCAATACATATTTTTAAGAATTTGATGCACCCTACACGAGTAAATTGCATTATGTGCCCGGAACAGGTAACCAACACATTATAGATTGCTTACAAAAACTATTTTGCAAGGAAACCTTTATTTAAAATCAAATTAACCCAAACACTATTACAGGATCTAAGGACACCAGAGGAACAAAATATCATCATCGAGGACACTCATAATAGAGCTCACCGAGGCATCGAGAAAAACCATAACGTCATTATTCAAAGATACTATTTCCCAAAGATGCGCAGCAAAGTTACAGCATTTATCAATTTATGCAACACTTGCCTGGAGAACAAATACGAAAGAAATCCATATAAAATCAAATATGACAAAACCCCTATACCAAAGAAACCTTTGGAGATCCTTCATATTGACATTTTTATCTCAAGCCCTGGCCTATTTCTCTCAGCTGTTGATAAATTATCACGGTACGCAATGTTAATCCCTATTAAATCTAGATCAATTCCAGATGTTAAACGCGGGCTGATCAAGCTTATCTCCACATACGGTACCCCAAGAATGATAGTCTGCGATAATGAACTCGCTCTCAAAAGTGTCGAAATACGTGGACTCCTACAAAGACTAGATGTTGAAATGTATTCTACACCTAGCGATCACAGTGAAGTTAATGGAATCGTCGAAAGATTTCATTCAACTCTCAGTGAGATCTATAGATGTAGTAAGCAAAAATATCCTGACTTATCGAGTAAGGAGTTGTATAGAATTTCCACTACATTATACAACAGTACACTACATTCAGCCACGAAGCTGAAACCATTAGAAGTATTCTATGGAGTTAGAGAGGGAGCTGAAAGACCTCTTAACCTTGATAGAATACTGGAAAACCGAAATTAAATTTTTGACGAAATTATTACTAGACTCGAAAAACATCAAAATAAAACTTTGGAACCTAGGAACAAAGGAAAAGAAAATGAACCTTATATGCAGGGCAACGAAGAAGTTTATAATCGTATACAAGGAATCAAAAAGAAAAAGAACCCAAAATTTAGAAAAATTAAAGTTAAAACGGACCGTCGCAAAACCTTTATAGACCACAGAGATATTAAAATTCATAAGTCAAAGCTTAAAAGGAAAAGGAAGCATGTACAGTAATGGCCTTGCCTTCATTTCCTTCCTATGGTCCATCGAGGTTAATTATAACAAGTCTTTTATTATTTTCTTTACAGAATGTCTGTCTCACTACCTATCTTGCTTATGACCCTCGCCGCCTTTACCGCACGAGCTAACATACAAATACACGACCTCTCACGGAACCCAGGACTGTTAACAATACAAAATGGAAATTGTATGGTGAAGACGGGACATCACAAGATATATCACGAAATCGACCCCTACTAGACAGAATCAAGACCATCATTGACGGACTTAGAATATTTCCTAGTTTCAAAGACATGACAGACTTACTTCAGGACAGATATCTAACAGTCGTTAATCAATTTAAAAATCTATATCCAAAAAGAAGAGAAAGACGAGGTTTGTTTAACTTTTTAGGATCTGGCATTAAACTGATAACAGGAAACCTGGATGAAAATGACCTTGCACAAATCAATCGAGATATCAAGGGGCTAAAATACATTAAAAACAAGTTAATTAGGGAAAATAATATCCAAATAGAGATAAATAAACAGCTTCAGGATAGAATAAATAAAATAATAGAGGTTGTCAACCAACAACAAGAAGTTATAACAAAACAAATTATATCAGCTAGACAGGACTTAATAAACGGTCGAAATATTAACCAAAACTTTACAGCTCTAAGACAGACCTTTAAGATATCTCATCACTTAGAACTTATGAAAACACATTTCGATAATATCTCTGAAACAATTCAACTAGCCAGATTAAATGTCATCTCAAAAAACTTTTTGGAAACGCAGGAAATGAAATTTGTTACTGACAGGCTAGAAGAGCAAAACATTACTTTAATGAGTGTTGACCAAGCTTATGAAGTTCTCAGCATAAAAGCTTTGTATAACAGCTCCAAGATTTATTTTATAATACTTGTCCTCAAATAGAAACACAAACCTTTAGTAACCTCTTGTTAGAACCACTTCCAATAGGAGAAAGGGAAATCAAACTTCCTGGAACACAAGCAATAACCAACCCGGATGCAACATACTTCGTCAAAGGACAATCCCAAGTCATAGAGCAGAACATTTTATGCGACTTGAAAGATCTAATCAACGTATCTAAGGATGAATGCTTTTCCAAATTATTAAACGGACTCTCAGCAAATTGCGTTTTTCTTCGGAATCAAGTACTGATATTGAAATTAAAAGACTAACGGACAACCACGTCGTCATCAAAAATGCTAAATCAGTGAATCTCACAACCGATTGTCAGCTATCCAATAAAATCCTATCCGGAACATTTCTGGTATACTTCAGTAATTGCTCGATCAAACTCAACAATCGAAATTTCAGTAGCTACGAATACCACAGCACTGCTTCCTCGTTTATCGTACCTCTTAATGGCCTGCACATCGAGGAAACAAAATTTGAACCAATAATTTCTCTGGAAAGACTACATAAGCTAAACCTGGAAAACCGGCAGAAGTTACAACATATAGAAGATGATAATGACAGCCATCGGATTACACACCGTGAGAGAAGGTAGGGCATAGTAGTATTAGTCTAGAAGAAAACTTATAAAAGGGCTACTTATTGAATAAAAAAATTAATTAGTGTCGAACCACAGTAGTGTCGCGTTCATTTTAGTTTATTTTTTTTTTAAATCCGAATTACACCCTTCATGTTTTAACTGGCGCAGTCGGCGCGGATTTTAAGAGTTTTTATTACCGCTTTGAAGGCATCCGCGAATGAACATCGTGCGATTTGTGTAGTAAATCGACTGAAAATCTGCGTAACCTTTTTGCTTCCCTGTGTTATTGATCGCGAACGGATATCGTGAATATGTTTTGAGAAGCAGAAAAAATACTTAGTGATAGTGAATATTTTACGAAAGTAATTTTATTCAATTTACTATCTAATTCTATCTAACTTACAATTTTTAATTGATGACAAATAACTAACAAGTGAAAAAAAAATATACAAGTGAAACATCATAAAACAAAAAGTGGACATTTCATTGCATTAGAATTGTGTAGAATTGTGTAGGAGCAATATTAATTTTTTAAGTGAAAATGGAGCAAATACAAAATCAAATGGTCGCTTTGCGACATGAATTAGACGCGAAGGATGAAATTATTCATCAACTTAGATTAGAAGCGCAGGGTGCTGCTGAAGCTGAGCAAATCGCTAGGCAGGCAGATTTGAGACAGCAGCTTACACCTGCTGAATCTGTGCTTAAGGCGCTACAAACGCCACAAATCATAAGAGACCTGCCACCTTTTAACGGTGACCCCGTTAAATTGCATTCGTTCGTTAGAGCGAGTGATAATTTAATTCCACTTGTAAACTCGGTGCAAGGTACACCCATGCACGCGATATGGATACAAGCGATAAGAACAAAAATTATCGGTGATGCCGACAATGTGTTAGAGCTATACGGAACCAATTTAGATTGGGCCGAAAGTAAAAGCAATGTAATAACGCATTACAGCGATCGAAGAGGCGAAGTGTCTCTTACGAGAGC